>JAKSZU010000006.1:16933533-17368533 GCA_026018925.1 Tupaia tana
TAAAAATACATTTAAAAAAGAGTATCTCTGAGACTAATGAGAATTGCAATTCTTAAGTGTTTAAGAATAATTTTATTTAACTTTATTTTATTTATTTATTTATAAATATTTTTAATTTATCTTTATTTACTTTAATTTGACCAGAGAGGGACAGAGAGAGAGAGAGTGAGCAAGTGAGTGAGTAAGCAAGCCACCAGGTCCAGGACTCGAACTGTGGTCAGCCATGTGGGAGTCCAGCACCCCTAACCACCATGCCACTTGCCGGCCCCCAATTTATTTATTTATTTTAATATGACCCGGTGTGGGGGATAGAGGGAGGGGGAGAGCAGGGAGAGAGAGAGAGAGAGAGAGAGAGAGAGAGAGAGAGAGAGAAGAGAAAGCTAGTTGGCCATGTGGGAATCCAGTACCCTTAACCACCATGCCACCTGCTGGCCCAATTCTTAAGTGTATTTAAGTATTCATTATACATTAAAATAATTGAAAGTTTCCGAAATAAAATAATTCATAGGACTTTGTGACTAAAATAAACCATTAATTTATAACTCAAACAGCTGGATAGCGTGTTGTGCTGTTCACCAAAACAAGATACTCACAGCATAGGTTTGTGGAGTTGAGAGTGATCATTTGAAACTGGAGATGTCTATGATATAACTTGAAACAGATTCATTCAATTGTACCTGGAAATATGTATGATCTGAAAATAAGAACTATTCGAGAAATAAATTTAGAAGTAACAAAAAGCCATGATGACATGGCTAGGGAAGCTAGATCCCATGTGGCCAACTGTGCAGTTAGAGTCCTGGACATGGTGGCTTCAAAAACATCCAGGCACATGTGCAAATATTCCCAAGATTCTCCAGAGAGGAGAACGGAGATGAAGTGGTTACAGCATGGTATCCCTCCTCAGGAGGGCCTTCTCACTTTCTTTCTTTATTTCTCTCTCTGTTTCTTGGGCAAGCACATACTCCAGATAGCAAAATTTAAAAAGTAAATAAAGATTTCAAAACAACACCTTTATCATGGTAGTAGAAAATGCAGACATGATTGAAATATATAATAAATAATGTGGAAGCTGAGAAACTTCAGTGCAGGGGAAAATACAAATAAATGAGTTGGAGAGAGATTCCAGGTATTGTTTAGGTTCTCTGATTCATCATAGGCTCAATTACCTCTTATTTTTGAATTTCCAGTTAGGTAAGCCATCAGCAATAAGAATGTTTCTGTCCAATGAACCAAGAAATACTAGTTTCTCAGGTCGAGATGGATAAAATTACAAAGGAACTTTGTCCAAAGGCCCATTCCCAAATCTCCCAAAGGTTGAGAGAGAACATTACACTCTAAATAAGTTTGTGTGTAGAGCAGTGACGGAAGTCTACTGGGACTCAGAGCAAAGATGGACTTGCCTGACTGACTTCAGCATTTCCCCTGGAACTCCAGCAAAGTGGTACCTCAGGACTGCAGTTCCAAAATGAGATGGGAAGTGTCCATCAGGTACTGAACAATGTTATATCTCTGCTATTCAGCTTTAACGTTCCCTCCCCCCAAGACTGTAGCTTTCAATGCTGGGAATACTAAGATTCCAAATGAGAAAGTGTTAGTTCTGGGTGTTGCCAAGAGTCTTTATTATTCCAAATATAATAAAGTACATTTATGTCAGACAAAAGATATATAAATAACAACAATAGCAACTTGGTTGCTTGCCCTCATGGGCTAGGGCTATAACTGTTTCCTAAAGCCTTCACCAAATTCATCCTTCGAACGACTAGAAAAGGTGCCATTGACATCCAAACCCTAGAGAAAGCCATAGACATGACAACTATCTAAAGTTTATAATGTCTGTCACCTGATTACTATCAAATTGAATCAATATCATATTTTATTAAATATGTTATTTAGATAGGGATATTTACAAAAATAATAATAATAGTTTCCCAACACCAATGAGAAGCTCCAGGTCTGACAGTCTTTAAAGAATATCATAAAGATGAGAGTGAATTTGAAGGCTACACACTAGTTGAGATATTATTTTGAGAGGAATAAGTATGTGCTTGGTTAAAATGTGAATATGGTTTTGCGTGGCTGAAATTTACCATTTGATATTAGATACATCTTTATATGTGGTTATGCTAAATATAATTTTAATGTGCATTTCTTGATTTATGTTTTTTGCTAATGACTTCTGACTTGCTTTTTATTTTATATGTATTTTAGGCTATGGAAATGATGCTGGACAAAAAGCAAATTGAGCAATTTTCTTATTTGAGTTCAGAATGAGTTGGAAATTAATGGAGACAACTAGCAACATTAACAATGCATTGGCCCAGGAACTGCTAGCAAATGTACAGTGCAGTGGATGTCCACAGACTTCTGTAAAGGAGACGAGAGCCTTCAAGATGAGAAGTGTAGTGGTCGGCTATCAGAAGTTGACAATGACCAACAGAGAGAAATTATGGAAGCTGATCCTCTTTCAAATATATGAGAAGTTGCTGAAGAATTCAATATGGATCATTCTACAGTCATTCAGCATTTGAAACAAATTGGAAAGGTGACAAATCCCAATAAGTGGGTTTCTCAGGAGCTGACCAATAATTTAAGAAAACACATCATTTTGACGTGTTGACTTCTCTTATTCTATGTAACAGAGAACCATTTCTCAATTGGATTGTGACATGTGATGAAAAGTGGATTTTTTTCATCACAACTGGCAACAACCAGTTCAGTAGTTTAACTGAGAAGAAGCTCCAAAGCACTTCCCAAAGCCAACCTTACACCAAAGAAAAGGTAATCGTCACTGCTTGGGGGGTCTGATCCACTAAAGTTTTCTGCATCTCAGCAAAATGATTACAACTGAGAAGTAGATGCTCAGCAAATCAATGAAAAGCATCAAAAATGGCAACACCTGTGGTCAGCATTGGTCAACCGACAGGGCCCAATTCTCTACAACACCTGATTACATATTACACAACAGAGAACAAAATGGGCTACAAAGTTTTTCCCTCATCTGCCATATTCTCCTGACTTCTCACAAACTGATTACCACTTCTTCAAAAACCTTGACAACTTTTTGCTGGGAAAAATGCTTCCACAACCAGCAGTATGCAGAAGATGCTTTCCAAGGGTTTGTTAGATCCTGAAGCACAGATAATTTTTCAGCTATAGGAAAAACAAACTTATTTTTTATTGGCAAAAAATTTTTTGATTTGAATCCCAATTTGATTAATAATGATATGCTTGAGTCTAGTTCTAATGATTCAAAATTAACAGTCCAAAAACACAATTGCTTTTGTACCTACCTATATCTAATTTATATCTTTTTTTTTTTTTTTTTTTTTGAGAGGTTTTTGCGAAAGGGCACATGCGCTCACCAGGAAGACAGATAGAGACAGAGAGACAGAAAGTGAGAAATCACCCCCCTGGGGGGATGGCCACACTGCAATCCCTTCTCCTCTATTCTCCTCTCAGTATCTTGGGCAGACATGCACACACGCCTGGTGTGAGTTTTTAAGCAACTGGGTCCGGGTCTTGAATCGCGGTTGACTATATGGGAGTCCAGTGACATAGCCATTATGCTAACTGCTGGTCCCTCTAATTTATATCTTAATAATATATACCATCTATCCACATTTTACAGTTGAGATTGAAATATTGGAGGGCATAAAAGCAGTGAAAATAGTTATGGACACTGAAGACAGTGTGGAATGGGGAGTGGGGAGAAAGGAAGAGTATAGAGAAGGATAGCAAGAGAACAAATAGAGAGGCATGACATTAGTGGGACACAGAACTGGTTTATTGCCTGTTGATGATAACATGTATAGTGTTCTCAACTGGACTGGTCTGAGAAGTATTTCCTGTTGGGTAAATTCTCTTTACAAGCCAAACGAAATTCAGTGATTGAATGTTTACAAAATAATGAAAATATATAATCATCATCATAATCATCTTAAGAAAATGAAGGAAAAAGGAAAACTCTTTGATGATGATGTGGAAAGTAAGGTCTTTGTCTTGACTGATATGCACGATAATCCTGCTGGAAATAGAGATGTAATACATTGTAAAGGTATATGTTATTAAATATAATATACAAATATATATTATGTTTCTTTTGTTTGGTTTTAGAGAGATTTTTGCTATAGGGCACATGTGCTTGCTGAAAAGACAGAGACAGAAAGCGAGAAATCACCCCTTGGAAGGGGATGACCATGCCACACTCCCTTCACCTCCAGTCTCTAGAGATTTAGGGCACACGCACACACACATACACCCGATGTGAGTTTCAAGCGTCTGGGTCTGGGACTTGAACTGTGGTCGGCCGAATGCGCGTCCAGGGATGTAACCAACATGCCAACTCTTGGTTCTGCACATATTACTTCTTTCTGCTTTTGTCAAAGTAACCTGAATTGGGGACCAGGCCTGAAGAATAATTTCTCAACAGACAAAGCCAGTCAGGTTTTATAAGGGAAATCAACTCCCCTTGATTTACAAGCACAAGTGACAATTAAGTCATTTTTTTTTAAATCAATGCTATTTAGCATCTTTAAAGTTGATATTTAAAAATGGGCAGAATCATTATGTATTTACTTTCACACTAGGGTATGTCACAAAGTTTGTGGGAAAATGGAATTAAATTTATTTTTGTTTAGAAAGATAAGATTCATGTACATTTTTCCATCATATACATTTTGCATTAAATTTTTTAAAAAATTAAAGTATTGATATATTTTGGTGCAAAAAAAAATCCCTTGAAATCCATGCATAGCATTTTTGTTTGTTTTTTTGTTTTTTTAGGGGAGCTGGGGGAGGTTTTTACTATAGGGTGCCTGTGCTTGCCAGAAAGACAGAGAGAGACAGAGAGACAGAAAGTGAGAAATCACCCCCCTGGGGGAATGGCCATGCCACAATCCCTTCTTTTCCATTCTCCTCTTGGGATCTTGGGCATGCACACACACGTGCCTGGCTTGAGTTTAAGCCACCAGATCTGGGACTAAAATTGCAGTCGACTACATGAGAGTCCAGCAACATAGCCATTATGCCAACTGCTGGTCCCCATGCATAGCATTTTTATAACAGTCACTTTTTTTTTTTTCTTTTTTTGAAGAGGTTTTTGCTATAGGGCGCGTGCGCTCGCCAGCAGACAGAGAGAGACAGAGAGATAGAAAGCGAGAAGTCACCCCCAGGGGAGATGGCCATACCGCAATCCCTTCTCCTCCATTCTCCTCCTGGGATCTTGGGCACGCAAGCACACGCGCCCGGCGTGAGTTTAAGCCACCGGGTCCGGGACTCGAACTGCGGTCGACTACATGGGAGTCCAGTGACATAGCCATTACGCTAACTGCTGGTCCCTATAATAGTCACTTTTCACAACCTTTTTTTTTTAAAAAAAAAAAAGTTTTCCATTTATTTTAAGAGTCCTTTTAGTCTTATGTAGACATAGAGTTTCCTTAATATAGCACTCTATTGGATTCATTAAAAAAAAAGGAAAATATAGCAAAATAAATTGGTTAAGGCAGTAACAGCTGAGCCACAACTGCTGCATAGTGGTTACTAATTATAAAACACCAATATTTATTACATGCACTCCAATTTAAGAGGTGTTAAAATGAGGGGAAAAACACACTTTAGAATAATTGAAGTGCCCATTTCCTACCTTGAGCCATTCTTACGAATGCCTATTTTAAAGAAAAACAGAACGGAAGCTTCACTAGTCAGAAGCAGCCAGAAAAATTATATAACTTGGAACTTCAGTGAGGGAAAGACTGAATAAGGCAACTTTATCATTGTAACCACTCAAACATTTTCTTTGATTATTCCAAATTTACTCCATAAAAGCCTATTTCTTATTCTTCTTCAAAAGAGCCCAAAATCTCTTCAGGTTTGGTGCTTCTCAATTCATGAATCACTATTTGTTCAAATAAACTCTATAAAATTTTTGTGCTTTTTTTATCATTTAAGAAGAGCAGAAATTGTGAATCTGCTAAATCCTTACATCACAGCCTCCCATTTAGAATCTGAGGAAAATGCTTGGGGAGGGAGCAAGGGTTATATCATCAGGCAGATCATGGTCCCACGTGGTTATTTCATAATGTTATTTCAAATTTTCTGATACAGTTTTAAAGTAAGATAAATTATATCATTCTCACTGGTTGCTCTTCAGGAACTTGTTAAGGTTTCTCTCTCATTCTTTCATAAATTACTGGTGAATGAATCAGTCTAATGATTAAAACACCATCTAGTTTTTCATTTTCCCCATGTTCCCCCAAAGTCCCTGAGACTTCCTGCTTTCCTGAGACCCTTCCACTTCCTGCTTTCTGTATTTCAGCTAATGCTCACAGCATCTTTCCAGTTGGTTAGATTACTATGGGAACATCCTGGAAGTCTCCATTCCCTTTCATCTCTTTCTCACAAATACTAATATGAATCTTATTAACAGTACTCTAAATTCTTACTGACCTAATAGAGCTTTTGGTTTCTATTTTTCACTGTCACCCTCTTTTCACTCACTTCATTCCCAACACTAACAATGGAAGTTGTTTTTCCTTTCTTCAATAATTCAAGTAATGCCACCCTTCTGTCTAAAGCCTTGAGTGCTACTAATTTCAGACAAAAACTAAAGTTTTTCCAGGACCAGCAGTTAGCGTAATGGCTATGTCGCTGGACTCCCATGTAGTTGACTGTGGTTCGCGTCCCGGATCCAGTGGCTTAAAACTCAAGCTGGGCGCATCTGCGTGTGTGCCCAAGATCCCGAGAGGAGAATGGAGGAGAAGGGACTGCGGTGTGGCCATCCCCCCTGGGGGGTGATTTCTCGATTTCTGTCTCTCTGTCTCTGTCTGTCTGATGAGTGCACACACCCTATAGCAAAAACCTCTCAAAAAAAAAAAAAAAAAAAAAAAAAAAACTAACGTTTTTCCTATGACCTACAAAAATCCTACATGACCCAGACTTCGATTTTTCTAATTTCCTCTCCTAGTTCTAAACTCATTATACACTGTACTCAACTGAAACTGGCTTCCTTGTCATTATTTAATGTGCTACTATGACCTTTCTTGGTTTATCCCTCTGGCCTGAAACACTACATTTGCCTATCTACCTACTCCGCCTTATCGCATTCAACTCTCTGCTCAAACATTATCTTCTTTGCTTTTCATATTTAGATTCAAAACAGTTTCCTAATAATGTAGGTTGTCTTTTTAAAATCTACTTTTATAGCATGTATCATGATCCAATATACTGTATATGATTCTCTGGTACGACTTCAGATCTCACAGCAGAATTCTACCAGCCCGTGGAGTTTGGGCAGACTACCCTCTGTTGTGTCCCTTTCCAGAAACTGTCCTCCCCTGAATATTTCCTTTTCACCTGAGACAGTTCAATCCTATGGATAGTCATGAATGGGGGTGGGGGGAATAGCTCGGGTAATTGATTCTAGGTGAGACAATGCTTAAGGGACATTCTAGCCTCAAAGTCCCTCTGGGACTCTGGTAAGTCTGTGGTGCAATACAACTCTTCTCAATGCCCAATCCTACTTCCTCCCTTTCCCCAAGTGTTAATCCTAAAAGCATACCTGATAGAGCACTCATAGATGATTTTCTATATTAGATGATTTTTCTCAGAAACTTTGAAATGAGACATGTGTTATATAACTTATTTGTTTATAAGCTTTTATTTATTATGCATCATCCTCCTTTAATAATTTGTTCTATTGAGGCAGGAGGTCACACTCCAAAATACAGGACATACATAAATGCTCAATAAATGGATGTTGCAAAGAAGTGCTCAAAATATGGGGTGAATGGGCTAGCAGGTGGCACGGTGGGTAAGGCCCTGGACTTGTATGGCCAATCATGGTTCAAGTCCTGGACCTGATGGCTTAAAAATTACACTGTGTAGGTGTTCATGCATGCCCAAAATTCTGAGAAGAGAATAGAGGAGGAGGGATTGTGGCATGGCTATCCCCCATGGAAGGGTGTTTTCTCACTTTCCCTTTCTCTCTGTGTGTCTCTGTCTTTCCAGAGTACATATTCACCCTATGACAAAACAAAACAAATGAGCTAAATGAAGAATATATTTGCCATTGAGTATTAAATAAATGTTTGACATGCTCAAGTTAGTATGGCATTTCCTATATGGTAACTCTCTTTTAGCTCTTCCTTTTTTTTTTTTTTTTTTTTTTTTTTTTTTTTTTTTTGCATTGAAAATAGAGTGATCAGTAGTATGGCCAAGTAGGTCTTAGAAACCAGATATCATTTGGGCCTAAGGAAATTGTATTTCCTTGTAAGAAACTTCATCATTAAGAATTTGTAGATATATACTGTTTGGGGTCGCCTTCAATTACAAATGGAAGGTTCTTTTCGTTCACTTTTACCTTTTTCCTGATAGTCTCTGATGCATCATCAGCCTCTTGACTGCTAATCACAATATATTTACAACCTCAACTTGCTCATGGTCCTTCCAAACCTACCTCTGTGGGTTTCACTAATATAATATTTACTATAATTAGATCATCTCTCAAATTCTGGCTTACTCTTAATCTTTGGAGAAAGAATTCTAATTCCTGTATTTTCAAATGTTATTAATTATCCTATGGATTAACTGCTTCATATCAATGATTTAGCTTAATCCAATCTACTGTGGCTAGAGGGAGCAAAGTTAGGTAGTGCAAACCTTACTGCTAAACTTTAGTGCAAACCTTACTGTATCTGAAGTAAGATGTGAGAAAAGACAGAGTCTCTTGTCAAAGGCTGCAGCTATAGCAGCCCTGGCAATGGGGATGTGTATTAACACCTGTTTCAAAACAGTCTTCATTGCAATGTGGTCATTCATTCATACTTCCATGAAAGACAGCTAACACAAAAGATAGTCCATTCATTTTATTTGTTCTTACTTTCCTCTGTGACTTAACAAACTTATCCTTTTATTTTATATTTCCAACTAGTATCAAATGTGGGAAGGACTAACTATTTTAGACACACGTAAGACCTCTTTTTGACTTATTATCAAAGGGAAATTTACAATCCCTTTTGGGAGCCATTCAAGGCTATTGGCATGAAAACCTAAGCATGAAACAGTCTTCACTTGTGAAACTTTCTTCTACTTGAGTTTGGCAGCCATACAACATTCTAAATTCTCAAATACTGAATTCCAAGACACCCATTTTTTTTTTTCATCTGGGTATTTTTTATTGTGGAGTCAGCTTCTAAGTGTAAGCCAAGAAAAGCGCATGTCTAGAAATGATGGTTTTTGTCAATAGGTAAGTTAGATAAGTTCAGCAGGATGCTTGAAAATTTTCCACAGTAGGAAAACATAGAGAATAATTGAGCTGTTCTAAGTATGTATATGCTGCATCCATGCTCAGCAAGTCAGGTTATGCATGCCTTTAAGAAAGTAAGTAAACAAACAAACCCAACAATTGGTTTTCAGAAAAACCTTCTTTATCTTGGCTACTGCTGTTTTAGAGACATAGTTCCTATGACTGAAAGAAATGGATGAAGTGCACGTACAGAACTGCATGGAACCAGCCCCTACTGAGCTAACACACAGATTCTTCATTTCTTTGAGGAAATCTGGAGGCACTAGAGTCAACATTTACACTTTCAATTTTATCACCTGACCTGAAATAGAAGGTCCTTTGTACTAATGACAAGAATGTAAAAGCACCTGCCTCTGAAATCATTATGAGCAATAGCCAGTGCTGTCTGTGGAAGAAAGGAACTGGCTTTTTGCCAACATTAAAAGGGCTTGCACTTTCGGTTTATTTCTAAATTTAGCGTCCAAAAGGTTTTCATATGTTCTAAGTTTACAAACATGCACTTTTTACATGCAGGAATGGACATGTTGTTTTAAGAAATAAATTTTTCTTTGACTTTAATATAAGTTTTTACTCTTTTTTTAAATTTTTCTTTTTCCTTTGGGCAGGGGGAAGAGGGTAGCTGGTCCTAACTCATTTTGTCTATGTAAATACAGTATTACATTCTAAGCACAGGTCAAGTAGTCTTTAATCCTCGTTGGATGGAAACAAGCCAGTGAATATCTTCTATCTAGAATTGCTGACAAAAATTAGGAAGCTAAAAGGAACAGTTGAAGTCCATTAGTGCTATGGTGGTTAAAGTGGCTGGATCCTGCATGGCTGTTGTTCAAGTCTCAGATACAGCAGCTTGGAAAACACTGGGCATGTGTGTGTGTATGCATGTGCACCCTAAATCTGAGAAGAGAAAGGATTACAATGTGGCCATCCCCTCAGGGGGGAGATTTCTCACTTTCTCTCTCTCTTTAGAAAGCATACACTCCCTATAACAAAATGAAAAAAAATTGAGTTCCATATTTTTAACTAATATGGAAAAGTACCAACCATTGACCTGTTTCTTTCTACAGACATAAGATGTTATTCATAAGTAAATGACAGCTACTGGACTAAAATGTCAACTTCATGAAGACAAAGACACCGTTTATCATTAACTGCCACATTTCCAGTATTTGGCATGATGGTGTTAAATAAAATAATAAAAGCAATATAAATATTTGTTCAATGTGTAAGTTAAATTTATAGATACATTCTTTATAAATCCCTATTATACATATCTTATTCATATAACATCTCAAGATTGCAAAAGAAAAAGTAATTATGAATTTACTGCATCCTTTGGAAACATTCTAAATTTTTCTCTTTTGTGATTTGCATTTTCTCTTGTGAACAATCCATGTAACCATTCTATTAATATAAGTTAAGAAGATTTCCTTTTTATCCTACTGCACCAAAAGTATTAATTCATACAAAAATATGTGTGTTCTTTTTCTCCTTATTGAGTCATCCATTTATTATTAGTTCATTTAATGAATATTTTGGATGGTTCAATATATGCCTCTGTTTCAGGCATTGGATTACAAAGCACTGAGGAAAAACAGTTTCATAAAATTTAGTTTCTCCATTTCACTATAATTTTAAAATGGCTTTAGTCATATTAAATTACTTTTTCACAATGACTGTCATTTGCTTAGGTTAACATCTCAGATCTAAACAAAGAAGTAAATATCAACTATAACTACTACACTACTCTATGGAATATGGAATTCAATTACTGTATCAGCAATTTTTAATTTTCTGGAAATGTTAAAGAAGGACTACTTGATGTAGAACATGGTCTACTAGAACAATTATATGGGATACTTTTAAAATTCTTATGCATTATTTTTTTTTCCCTGTTCCTCTCCCTCATCGACTAAAATGCAATGTGTTCATGCTTGGAAAACTATGTTGACACTTTAAGAATGGACAGTGATTAACTGTAAATTTTTTAAAACAAAAAAAGAAACACAAGAATCTTATGCAATATTACTTTTAAAATCATACATTACCTTTAATTGTTAAAGACCCTCTCATTATTGTCAAAAGAATGAGTCAAGTAGAAAAAACAGTTTCATCCAGTCAATGGCAAAGAGACTCTTCTCAAATGGATATATTGTAAGAATGGATATAGATTTAGTTAACAAAGGACAGATAGTGCTGTAAGGGTAAAACATGATGCTGTGTAAAGCAATCCTAAACAGGAAGGGTCCCAGTTCAACTTCAGAGCCCTACCTGAATACACTGGGCACATGTTTGCCCATGATCTGGAATGGAGGAAGGCCAGAGGTGGACCATACCTTTTTTTTTTTTTTTTTTTTTTTTCTTTTTTTGGCAACTGAGATTTATTGAAACAATTTTAAATCAACAGGAGCAGAAACTGGTACTAACCACACTAACCACCTGAGTAACCGAGGTTTCTGAGCGCAGTTGAGACCTGGTAGACGAGGACTCCCCGCCACTCCGGAAGCTCGGTGACTCTCCTCCACGAAGGCTGGTGGCTCTATCTTCTGGCTCAGCATGAACCTTTGACAGGTTAATAAGTTATCTCCCTTAAACCTAGTTCACTCCCTTCTTTGGTTGCCCAGCACAGGCAGTAATGCTGCACGAGCTGCTCAAGGAGCTCCATCTCATCCAGGAATTCAGGTGATTCTATTCTGCTCACTTCGGCTCGTGACAACCTGCTGTACAGTTCCATCATGTCGACTGCTGATCTGTTTCCCAGCCGTTCGACAGGAGTCGCTCCTCCGGCGACTGCAATGCCTTGCAGATTTCCACTCCAGCCAGGTCATACTGTCTTCTCCACAGGTGTTCAATCACGATCTGCCCAAACCGGTCGTCCATATTGACCTGTTCATAGTTTATGAACATGGCCATCTCAAAACTGTTGGCAGCCCACTTTAGAAGGCTTGCAGATTGCTCTGGGGTCATGTAAAGCAGCACACATTCAGTTATTAAGAGTGTCTGTAATTGTGTATTCATGTTACATTTGTTTAGTTTCTCTTCCAGCTCAGCGAGGTCTCAGAGATCTGCTTCGACAATGGCGTACCTCTTAGAATCCAATATGTGCCCATCCACCTGAAGTGTGTCCTCTGAATGTAATTCCATAATGGGGTTCGATAGAAAAGACTTGTATTTGATGTTGTAAAGCTTTCTTGTCACGATCATTGGAAAGTCAACCTCAAAATATTTACTTGGGAGAAGACCTTCATCCTTTAATTTCCAGAAAGTCGTGTCCATCCCAGCCCCAAGGTTAAGGATTTTACAGTGACATTCTGTTTTCCGTAGAAACGCCTTTATAAGCTGACTGACACCATGAACTCGAGCAAAATAGCCTCTGTTAATTTCGGGGGCCTTCCTCTCTTTAGACAATCTCACAAAGTGTTGGATGTAAGGGTCATGCCAGTAGCCAATGCTTACTGCATACCTTTTACACAGAGAAAATCTTCGCAGGTGCCGCGCACGCCCTCATCGTCCGTGTCGCAGCTGGAGGCGGAAGAAGTGTAACTGGGTCCCCTCAGGCTAGCAGCCATGAGCGTGGAAGTTGCAGGGTGCCATGCCCACCAGGGACATGGAAGCAGGGTCGACAGGTGGCAGGAAGAAAAGCGAACACAAGAAAAAGGCAGAAGAGAAGGGCTGGGCTTCAACAGGCTCAGGGGCGGCAGGTGGAGCATATCTTTGAAACCCCGTTTGAGGTACTGCCTCTCTTCCGCCTATATCTCTCAGTCTCTCTCACTCATTGAAGTAATACATTTTAAACATTTAAAAATATATTTAGTTAAAAGAAATTGTCCAAAATATGATGGCAGTTACAGTAGCATATTGATTATTAAAATACTGGTTAAGTGAGAGTATGTTTCAAAAACATATACCAAGAAAATGTAAGTAAGCTAAATACTGGTACTTTTGTAAGGTAACTCTTTTGGGTGATTAGATCATTCTTATAATAAATAGTATTTCTGAACCAGTGATATAAGAAAAAGATCAAGAGTATATATACTCTTGATGAAGAGTATGTAATACAGTTATATGATTGCATTATACATACATTATACATTACAATTATATGTATAAAAGAATATGCAATAATATACATACATACATATATATATATACACACACACAATATGTGTGTATATATATATATATATATGTATAAAACTTTTCCTTGTTCTATAATTTATGGAAATAAGACAAATGTGTTGTTTTGTTTGTTTTTTGGTTTTTTTAGAGAGAGTTTTGCTATATGGCACACATGCTCCTTAGAGAGACAGAGATACAGAAAGTGAGAAATCACTCCCTTGGGGGATGGCTACACCACAATCCCTTTTCCTCCACTTTCCTCTTGGAATTTTGGGCACACACACACACACACACACGCATAAGTTTTAAGCCTCTGGGTTCGAGACTTGAGCCACTGTCGGCCACGTGGGAGTCCAGCGACATAACCATTCTGAATCTGTTGGTCCTGTAAAATGTATCTTATAACAAAATCTTATCTAAATTCATCAAGGAGCTATCAAAGAGAGTGCTAATTTCTCTTAGCAGGTGTTTGTAATATGTCTGCTTTTTATAAATAAGAATCAGAGATCACTACTTCTCTATCTCACATGATTCTGGACACTGTATGGCATTCTGGAATTGTATTAGAACTGTTTTATGTCATCACAGTGATTCTGCAGTTACTATACCAAAGGATGTCTCAGAAAACAAACAAACAAACACAAAAAAAAACAGGAAGTTTTGCACGCCTATTTACCTAGACTTTACTATTGTACTTACTAAATGTCAACTTTCAGGATGATCGCGAGACAGAAATTTATTTATTTGCACCAGAATTTTTAAAAACATCTTTAAATTTTAGATATATGTAACAACCTCATAATGGAGGGGGGAAAAGCTTATTCTCTTCTCAGGAAAAGTTATTACTGAATCCTGCTTGATATAATTTTGAACTTCTGGTTACATATGTTGAAGGTAGAGATAAAATGTTTTCTAACTGTTATAATATTCTATAGTATTATATTCAAATTTCTTGCCTGGTCAAAAAAGTTAAAATGTGAAATTAAGGATCCTCCAAAAGAATTAAGTAAAAATTCACTCATGAGGAAGAGATCACAGGGAAATGGAAAAGAAATCTTAGAGAAATGATACTGATGACTGGCATATGTTTGTCTTACAAGCATCTATTAGTTGCTAATTCTTATTTATCTTAAATGAATATGACATAATGAACTCTGGATTTGATTTATAATTAACTGCTCTTATTTTATGATTTATTATTAACTAAGGGAACAAGAAAAGATGGTTGTTACTGCTATTAAATTTGTCCAATTGGAACTTAGTAAGTTATTATGACTCATTATCAAGAGCCTGAGATCATATTTAAAAGAATGTAAATATGGACCTGGTGGGGACATTGCAGTAAAATTCACTGCTCTCCAAGGCACACTCATATGGGAAGGTACCCAGTTCAAGTCTAAAGGCCTTCCTGAGTATGTCAGGCATCATCTAGAGCTGGCTGACGCTGGAGTTGGAGGACAGAGTTGAGACTCTGTCAGGGGAGCTCTCTCTTCACTCTACCTTTGCTTCAGTCTCTGTCACTCGTGGAATAAATAAACGTAAAAAATAAATAAATAAAGATATCAGTTTAAGTAAGAACCACTTACACAAACCAACCAGCTTGTGGCATTATATTTGCATATTTACTATAACATTTTAGCAAAATTCTGATATGCATAATAAAAAGTGAACTCAGCATAGGCAAGCCTGCACAATGTAGCTAAATGCAATGGTTTAAAATGATAAAATAGCATCACTTCTGAAATGAAACTATTCCTTTTAATGGAGAGAATATTATACAGTGATATTCTATTCAAATTTGTATCACTTATGGGGTTGAAATCAACTACCCATGTTCAATTACATAAAATAAAAGGCTACCCAGGTATTATTTACCATACAATTTAAAAATGTCTGATAAATGGCTCTGAAAGAAAATACAGTATTTTTAATAAACCTGCCTTTTGGTGTCATGGAAAAAACAGTTTTTCTGGAAATTAATTTTGTCCTAATAACGTAATTCAAGGAAAAAAAATGATTCTTTAAAATTAATAAAGTTATATTTGTCATAGATTCAACACTTAGGAAAAAATTATTTGGCTACTTAAAATGTGGAAAGTATTCTGGAAAATGGGTTGTATAGGATCTGTTTGAATTTTATTATTCTGTTTTTCATTAAACATTCTGGATGAAAGGACTTCAAAAATTTGTGGAAAAATGAAATTAAATCTACAGAACAGATTTTTTTTCATAATGCTCATCTTCCATAAACTTTTTGAAGACTACGGAGGCATCTTTAATACTAAAATATTCAGGAAAGATTTCCCTACATATCTAGGACCAGCGATGGTGGAATGGTAATGTCACTGGACTTCCACGTAGCTGACCATGATTCCAGTCAGTCCCGGACCTGGAGACTTAAAACTCACCAAGGGCATGTGTGCATGTGCATGAGGTCCCAGGATGAGAATGGAGCAGAAGGGATTGTGGTGTGGCCATCTCCCTAGGGGTGATTTCTCACTTTCTGTCTCTGTCTCTCTTTCTATCAGATGAGCACATGTACCCTATAGCAACAATCTCTCTTTTAAAAAAAAAAGATTGGCCTATATATCTTTTTTAGTACCTTTCTTTAAGTAGCATGGAGTAGTTCCTTAATTAGTCATTAAGTTGAAATACTAGTAAATTTTAGGCAAGTATACACAATTCAATTTAAATTTTGTTTAAAAATAAATAGAAGTAAAAAGTATAATAATTTATAAACAAACACATAACTACAGTAAGCAATATTATGCTATTAAATATATGTATATGGATATTTTAAATCTTAAAATTACAAACTATTTTCTGAGTAGATATTAAAATTTAAGCATCAAAGGAAGGACTCTGCCTATCATCTACACACAGTGGTGTTGACTGCTTATTTTAACTTTAGATTTGTGAATAGCTAGACTTAAATCTAGCCTATTTTTAAAAGAATTATTTAATTTGATTTATCATTACTATTATTTTAAAATTTGCTATGGGCACCTGTGCTCATGAGTTAGACAGAGAGACAAAGAAAGGGAAAGAAAGCAAGCAGTCAGGTCCCTTAAACTGCAGTTGGACATATGGTAGTCCTGTGCCTTAACCACTTCACCACCTGCTGGCCACAGAACAGCCTTTCTGAAAGAAACTTGTTTATATAATCTGATGTACATATAGCAAAACATTTGGAAGTGTACTTTAAGAGTGAGATCAGTGGGATTATTTTCTTGTATTATTAAATACTGTCAAAAATAATATGAAGTAAGTTGTATTTAAAGACACACAATGAGAGTATTTGTAAAACGATCAGCATGCAAATGGAATTGTGAAATGACTTGCATTTATCTTCAAAAATGAAAATTATTATAGAGTTGCTTTAATGAATACTTATCTGGTTGCTAAACAGGCTTCCTTTAAAAAATCAGCATGCTATTTATTTGATTTTAGCTCATTGTGAACTACAGAAAAGCATCTGACAGGCCATTTCACAAATTAGACCTTGAAGTGGTCAGGAAAGAAAGACAAACATCAACACTTCCATTGTGCTAATTGAACACTGGGCTCTGTTCTAAGTGCATTTCTGTATGTTCTCTAATTTTAACCTCATGGTGATTTGTTGATAGCACACATAAGAAAACTGAGGCTTGAGGGACTAGGTCAATTCCCTCAGATCACATAGTTTGAAAGAGCTGAACTGAATCAGCTTCTGAACTTTGTGGTTTAGAACAGGTTTTCTTTACTGATACCCTACACAAATGCAACAGCATCCTCGGTCCTGCTTTCGAAAACACCTACAGAGATGACACAGCATATTAACCTTCCCAAACAGTACTAACAGCTTGGTTCATAAAGGTCTTCTATCATAATAATCAACCTGAGAAAATGCCTTTCCCTTCTGGCTAGTCAGTTAATAGAAATAACATTGATACTATGTCTACATTTAACTAGGTAAACTTTTATTGACTTGGGGACAGTTGTCAAAAAGGAGACAGAGATTAGCCCTGCTCTTCTATTTTATTAAGCTTTGCCTTTTTTTCTTTTAATCTTCTTCTATGTGGCATGTTTGGCTTGCCACTAGACAAACAGAGAGATAGTCAGAGAGAGAGAGAGAAAAAGAGAGGCAAAATGAGAATGTGCCCCCAGGGGGATGGCCATGCTTCAGTCCTTTCTCCTCCATTCTCCTCTTTAGATTCTGGGCATGCACACACATGCGCCTGGTGTATTTTTCAGGCTGACACGTCAGGGACTTGAACTGTGTAGTCAGCCATGTGGGATCTGGCCACTTTAACCACCATACCAATACCTGGCCTTTGTAGAAATTTTAATTTAAAAAGGAAAGTCTTACGTATCTACTCATCCAGAATTCCTTCAACTATATTGAAAGCAGGACAGAATGTGTAGGTCAATCCCGGCAAACTCTGAAATAGTATCTAAGAACATATTGTGGAAGATAATGCTTCAGTGATCGATATGTTCAATCTATTCTTACAGATTATCCTTCATGAAAAATCCATTTATACTTATGCAATTACATCAACTTTGATCTAATTTATTTATTTAGATTTTTGCTATAGGGTTCATGTGCTCACCCGAGATACAGACAGAGAGGAAAAGTGAGAACTCACTCACAGGGTGGGTAGCCAAGCTGCAATCCCTTCACTTTCATTCTCTTCTCAGGATTTTGGGCATGCATGCACAATCCTGGCGTGTTGTTCCAACCGCCAGTTCTGAGACTTGGACCACAGAGTAGGTGAAGTGAGATCCAGTGTCTCAATCACCATGCCACCTGCTGGCCCAAAGCCCATTTTTTTTATTTTTTAACTAAAATAAGAATCACACCTTTGATAAGATAGATTTCAGCTATCTAACATTTGGCCAATTCACCAGCTATTGTCAGATGTATTACTTTTTAAAAGTAATTTATGTATTTATTTCATGAGAGAGAGAGAGAAGAGAGAGAAACACCTCCTATATAGTCCCACACCACAATCCTCCCTCCCACAAGCCTGTCACAGTCAGCAGGATCATTGGCATGTGCACCTACATCTGGCATGAAAAGCCAGACCTGGGAACCCCACCATGATCTTCACTATGGTTTCCAGGGTCACAAGAATCTTGAACAAACATCATGTTACTACAGCTTAACACTAACTCATCAGGCCTAGTAATATTTTTTAATGAGAATTTTTCATTTACAAATTACTTATTAAGGTATCATTAAATCACCTTATACATTTCATAGATTAATTTTAATAAAACATTTATACAATCATTTCATGGTACTAAAAATGTAAAACCAAGGATCACTCTAATTTTTTCTATTTTTTTAAATCCTTTTAAAAGACTTCAGAACCATGCTCTTGTTATAGCAATAAAATAAATTTGAGAAGTTCCACATGTCAGGAATTAGCTACAGTTTTAGAAATTTTAAGTAGGACTTTCAGGGGTCTGCATTTATTATTTGCATCTACATTTACTAGAATTCCAAAACATCAAAATACTATATGATTCATTAAAAACCTATTTTTTGATTGAATCACAGTAGGCATTGACAAACATTACATTTTGCTAGTGAGGTTTCAAACCTCAGAAATTTTAGTCATAGTTTAAATTCCTGAAATATGTAAAAAGTTACTTACCTGTTGCAAAAAGTCACTTTAGCCATTGTTTTTAGGTACCACGAGATGTCTCCCTAATGATTAAATTGCACTGCTTAATTCTGAGTATCAATTACATACTTAACCCGATACTAAATCTCCCCATTTCAAGAAGAACTGGACCATTGGCACCTTAATTATCTTTAGTTATAAATGTACCATGTACTTCCCTCCTCTGTATCCCACAATTAATAGCTAGCTGGCCAAAGTAGGCACTAAACTAGTTTTGCCTGTACATCTGTCTGTTTTCAGACTCTATAACCCCCTGGGAAGGACTGTTACTTAGTGTTAAGTTCAGTGTCTGGTACATTAAGGCATAATCAAGAAATATTTGAAATGAACTAAAGGCATGTTTAAGCCTGTTTGTGATTGGTTTGGGCTGTTAATGGTGTACTTTAAAATTATGTTTTATATCCCATAAGTCTAGCATAATGTATATACAACTGAAGCATGTGTTACTAATAGAGAAGCACTGCTTGCTATCAGTGGAAACTCCCTCTAAAGTCTCAGAAACCACATTGCACATAGATAACAGTGACAAATCATACTGAGACTCTGGAAATTGAAAGCACCATGGCTGAAAGTAAGCAATTTGATTTAGAATGTAACATAAAAGCCTGATGACATTCTTTTTCTCACTTTATATCCAGACAGACTGACGAGCCAAAGATGAATTGCCTTTCTCAAGAACAATCGGCAAATGAAATAGCTGGTCCCTGCTATTTATCTTGATTTTTGTGTCTTGCTCTTAATTGGGGGCTATTGTCTTAGAAATCAAGTGTTTGCTTCTTTATGAAAAGCCATGTCAACAACTGTAATTTTATTTGTTATGATTAAGCAGTGAATGTCATGGCCTTCTAAAACTTCTTTATGTTGTGTATGTGTTACAGACACTAAGTTTTTGTTTGCTTGTTTGTTTCAGGTACCTGGAAGTGTCAGCATTTAACCAAAGGTCTTGGTTCTTTGCTTATCAAATGGCTTGTGGCCTTGTACTAGCTGATTAAAATCTGATCTTCAGATCTTGTCAAAACCTCTGTATAATCGGGAACCAGCAGTTAGAGTAATGGCTATGTCGCTGGACTCCCACGTAGTCGACTGCGGTTCGTGTCTCGGACCCGGTGGCTTACAACTCACGCCGGGCGCGTGTGCGTGCGTGCCCAAGATCCCGAGAGGAGAATGGAGGAGAAGGGATGGCGGCGTGACCATCCCCCCTGGGGGGTGATTTCTCGCTTTCTGTCTCTATGTCTCTCTCTGTCTGTCTGGCGAGCGCACGCACCCTATAGCGAAAAACCTCTCCCCCCAAAAAAATAAATAAATAACCTCTGTATAATGTGGACAGTGAATGTGCTCAGCTTACTGCATTGGGCTGCTGTGAGGACCAACTAAGATAATTCCTATGACAACATTGTAAAATATAGAAACCACCACAAACATAAGGTATGGTATCACATAATGAATTTCCTTATAAATAAAATAAAAGCACTTTCATATGTTATATTTTTGTATAATTAGGTTTACATGCATTAACTGTAATACTGGGGCACTTCTTATTTTGGTTGTGTATTTTTTGGTCCTTGTGATAAAATTTCCTTGAAAGCCTTACATATGGGATCCCAGATTAATTTCAGAGCCAGGATTGTCCCTCCATGATGAACCACATTCTTGCATGATGATTCTGTTCAAATCACAGTGCCTGGTTTCACACCCTGACCAGTACCAAAAGCAACATCTAGGGTGCTCTCTCTCTTCTTGCAGGTTTATGACTTCTGACTCTTCATCAGATAATTAGGGGAACTTATAGCTAAGTCTCTTTATGAGTTTTATTTTTCTACTAATTTTAAAGTTAGCTTTAAATTACTCTGATCTTAATTAAGCACCTATGTTTAATACAAAATGAAGAAGTAATCCATATGATAAAAAATTATTTGGGAAATGTCATTTGCAAGGGCTCTCATTTCAGGGGTTTATGTAAATATATAAAACTAACTTAGTCTAGAATATTTCTTTTCCTTTCTAAAGGGCATATACACTTACCTGAGACAGAGAGAGAGAGAGAGGAGAGAGAGAGAACGAATGAACTCTGAAGAGAAGATGGCCATGCCACAATCCTTTCTCCATTCTCCTCTTGGGATTTGGGCATGGATGCCCATAGTCCCACCATGTTTTTCAAACCACCAGGTTTGGGACTTGAACCATACAACTGGTCATATAGGATACAGCTGCCTTAACTGCCATCCCATTGGGTGGCCCCAGTCTAGAATTTTAAAACCAAAATCAAGGAACATATTTTAAACAATTGAATATATAATTAAAAATAGCTTTTGGCAATTTCCTTAAAATAAATATATTATAGTTAGTAAGATAGCTCATGCAGTGTTTTAGGCACTTAAAATTTTATTATATAAAGGATATTAGAAATATATTAGAATGTTATATTTTCTTGAGACTTTCAAAAGAGGATATTTAACATCATAAAGATAATCTTCCTAGTGTATCAAATTTTCCCCATATTTTGTAAAGTGCATTTAAATAACTGTAAGGAATTCACCAGAGGAAGTCTTAAAATGGAACTATTTTTACTGATTGTATTTAAAAGTAGACTCATTTTTTTATAACATATATAAAAATTATGATGATTACTGCTAGAAAACCAACATTACAAACTAGCCCAAGATAGATCAAGTAACAAAAACAGCATCAACTGAGAATAACTTAGGGAAGGCCACGTTAGACATAAATTATCATTTTGCTTGCATCAGCAGTCAGTATACATTTCTCTGGCTACATTGCATTTGAAGTGCATGAGGAGATTTTTGCAAATGCATGGCCTCAAAACCCTTATATTCTCATACTCTAACAAGGAGGTTTGCAGTAAGGGCTTTGGGGTGGGGGATTCTTTCTTACTCTCTCTCTCTGCCTTTCTTTATCCTCCAGGGATTATGATGCACTGAGTCATTTGATGATTATTAATCTAGACACCTGAGAAAATATTAAACTTAGAATTCTCTTAACAAATTACTCTTGTTATGTAAACTTCAGTATGTCTGCTACCATGTGCATTATTGTATTATTACTTATGCTTCAGAATCCCAACTTCTGTTGTCAGTGTGAAGTAATACAGTCATCAAAAGCCAGTGGAAAATGCATATTATGAAAAAACTATCTACACATTTCCAATTTTTTTTTTTGCACCAAAATAAACTTACATTGACTTGTTATGTCTTCAGAGGATAGCTACTGTGATCGTGTTGAGACTCTTAAGATAAGGAACACATCAATTTAAAAGGAACCCCTTGGGACCAGCAGTTGGCATAATGGCTATGTCGCTGGACTCCCATGTAGCTAACCGCAATTCGAGTCCCAGACCCGGTGACCTAGACTCACATTGGGCGCATGTGTGTGTGTGCCCAAGATCCGGAGAGGGGAATGGAGGAGAAGGGATTGCGGTATGGCCATTCCCCCTGGGGAGGTGATTTCTAGCTTTCTGTCTCTCTGTCTCGCTCTGTCTTTCTGGTGAGTGATGCGTGCATGTGCCCTATAGCAAAAACTCCCTCCCCCCCAAAAAAAAATAAATGGAGCCCCTATGACAGCAGCACACATTCAGCTAGACTGAAGCTAGAACAAATGTCAAATATGTAGTGAAAGTTGGATGAAAGAATAGCAAACTTGGGAACCAGCAGTTAGCGTAATGGCTATGTCACTGGATTCCCACAAAGTCGACCGTGGTTCACGTCCTGGACCCGGTGACTTAGAACTCATGCCGGGCGCGTGTGCGTGCGCGCCCAAGATCCCAAGAGGAGAATGGAGGAGAAGGGATTGCGGCGTGACCATCCCCCTGGGGGGGTGATTTCTCGCTTTCTGTCTTTATGTCTCTCTCTGTCTGTCTGGCGAGCACACGCACCCTATAGCAAAAAAAAAAAAAAAAAAAAAAAAAAAAAAAAAAAAAAAGAAGAATAGCAAACTCATTGTTGCTTTACAAAAAGTTTATGGGAATAATACCATCCAGATCAGCACTTTACAAATGGATAGGTCATGCCAAGAAGGGACAAGATGATGTTGAAGATTATGATTGCCATGAAAGACTATCTAGATGAATTGTGAGGAAAAATTGAGTCGTGTCCTCATGGGAGAGGACCAATCCTTAACAGCAAAACCCACAGCCAATACCATAAACATCTCTGTTGGTTCAGTTTAACATGATTCTGACTGGAAAATGAAAGTGGAGAAAACTTTATGCTTCTTGGGTGTCCAAACTGTTGAACTTGATCAGTAACAGACAAAAGCAGAGGTTGCTATAGAAATTTTAAACAAGTGAGATCAGGATCCTGAAGCATTTCCATGAAGAATTGTGAAAAGAGATGACACATGGCCTTACTGACGAAATTATCAAGAATAAGCCCAGTCAAAGCAATGGCTACCAAGAGGTGGAAGTGGTCCAGTCAAAGCAAGAAGAGGCTAGTTTTGCAAAGATCATGACAATAGGTTTTTGGGATGCATACGACTTTTTGCTTGTGGATTTTCTGAAGGGCCAAATATGACAGGTTCTTATTATAAAATAACTGTTTTGAGAAAGTTTGCTGAAACCATAACAGAAAAATGTATACAAGAGAGTTCTCCTCCACCACACCAAGGCCTCTGCTCACTCCTCTCATTAAACAAAGGCAACGCTGCTGGAGTTTTGATGGGAAATCATTAGGCATTCATGTCATGGTCCTAACTTGGCCCCTTCTGACTTCTTTCTGTTCACTATTTTTAAAAAATCTTTAAAAAGCACCCATTTTTATTCAGCTAATATTGTAAAAAAAAAAAAAAAATCAACATGGTTAAATTTCATGGATCTTCAGTATTTTAGAGACAGATTAATTGATTGGTATTGTTGCTTCTAAAAGTATTTTGAAACCTATAAAACTTATGCTAAAGAAATAGCTTACATTATTAGTTTTTAAAATTCCATTTTCCCCACAAAAATTTTTAAGTCTCATTACATAGTCACTAAAACAAGTTTACTTTCAAAGAATTCCATTAAGGTGAGTGATGAAACTCAAAGTTCTCATAGACTATGAGATATCATTCCCCTTTAGAATATAAATTTACTCTAAAAGATCAATTTTTTCTCCAATGATATGTCCTATGACTTAAACATAGTTCAGTTTTTATTATTTTCTTTAAGAGTCACAACATAAAAATTAGGTAGACTTAAGTCTGAAAAATGTGTTAGGAAGATAATATTTTAGATGCTCAGAAAAGGTTTTCTGAATTGAATGGGGATCAGAAAATATGATAATTTTAATAATCAAATGAGAGAAATTATTTTAAAACTCTGAAACTTTCATAATAAATTTAGCTCTTTTTTTAAGGTTTTTGTCATACGGTACAAGCATTCATTGGAGAGATAGTAAGAGGGAAAGTGAGATATCATACCCAGAGGTTATGGTCATATTGCAATCCCTTCTCATTCATTCTCCTGGGATGTGGAGTACACATGTCCAGTGTGAGTTTCAAGCCACCAGATTTGGGACTTGAACTGTGGTTGCCATGTGGAAATCCAACACCTTATCCACTATGCCATTTGCTGGTCCCCCATACATTTAGCTTTTGAACAGCAGATCACACCAACACTAACCATGATAAAAATGGCCTAATTTACATGCATTGTGTACTATAAAGTTCAGAAATTTTTCTAGTTAGAGAGTCATAGAAATAGTATTTTGGACCACTTTAAATAATTCCTTAAGTGGAAATGAAGCCACGTGATAATGAACTAAATACTTGAATTTGTACTAGGTGATTTCAGGCACTGTAGACTTTCTGCAATAGTTATGTGATTTTTACTACATGCCCCCATGGGGTGTATTTTGAGGCACTGTTAAAAACAGTGACATCCGTAGCCACTACGTGTGTGCTACTGCTAATCCACTGTGTTCAACAGGGTGGGACCACATGGGAGGCCCAGGTTTGAGTCCAGGTTCAACCAAAAGTTCTAGCCTAGTTTAGTACCTATAATCCCAGTAGCTCTGGAGGCTAAGGCAGGAGGATTGGGACAGAGTGACATCCTGTTTAAAGATAAATAATTTTCTTACAGCATGTAACATAGTGGTTAAGTGCTCAACTCCCACGTGGTCAACTGTACTTGGAGTCCAAGACCCAGTGGCTTGAAAATCATCCTAGGCACATCAGGTGTTTCCAGTGCCCCAAATCCCAGGAGTAAATGGGAGCTACTAGGATTGCAGCATAGCCAAGCCCCCTGGGGAGTGGTTGTTCACTTTCCCTCCCTTTCTCTATGTCTCTTTGTCTCTTTGTCTTCCTGGCAAGCACATGTGCCCTATGGAAAAAAAAAAAAAGAAAAAGAAAAAGAAAAAATAAAGATAGATAACTAAATAACCACAAGAATAAATGGAAAAATATCACCATCAAATAATTCTCTAACACTGTCAAAGTGACAATAATGTAATGGAAACATATTTATCTGTGGCCTTTATTGTCATACTCAGTCAATCACTGATAACTCTCACCTACATGAAATTACTAATGTTGGGACCAGCAGTTAGCATAATGGCTATGTCGCTGGACTCCCATGTAGTGGACCACAGTTCGAGTCCCAGACTCAGTGGCTTAAACTCACACCGGGCGTGTGCGTGCGTGCCCAAGATCCCAAGCAGAGAATGGAGGAGAAAGGATTGCAGCGTGGCCATCCCCCCGAGGGTGATTTCTCGCTTTCTGTCTGTCTGTCTGTCTCTTTCCAGCGAGTGCACGTGCCCTAGAGAAAAAATCTCTCCAAAAAAACCAAAATCATTGTTTCTAATATAGTAATTCTAGCTGCTTATTTTCTATCTCAAATTAATTATGAATTCAGACTCCTAGTAAACTATGGCATAGCTACTCAGGCCATTAGTTGATTTTAATTAAATGAAAGTCTTCCAATGATTAAGGGTTAATTAATTTTAAACTCACTATAAATAAAAGAAAGGTTACTCATTAATGATGAATAGTCCCATATTTAATTGTTTTTTAGGTTTCTATATATAATAGGTATTTTATTCCTAAGGAAATAATAAATGAAATATAGATGTTAGACACTGTTTTGGCTAGATTTTCATTTTATTTATTTCTTTTTCTCCTCTTTTCATGGTTGTTAACTTTTTCCCCACCTTTGGTATTTGACATCCATAAAATTAATTGTGGATTTATTTCAAGGGCTAAACTGAGATTCTAACTACATGGCAGCCTGTCCTTTTCCTTTTGCTTATTTGGTTTAACTACCCTGTAGTGCAATATAAATGCTTCCTCCAACATACACATCCAAAGTGGACACTAAGCTAAGTTCTTGCAGCTATTCTCTTAGACAAATTATTTACTGGAATGTGCCAAGTGAGAAAAGCTCCCATGAGATTAAAATAATGCTTTTTATCTGGGAGATGGGAGAGGGTAGGAGATAGGGAATCAAGGATGGGGGGGGAAGCAAAACATACAGAAGATAAGAAATGGAAGATCATTTGCTGACAATAACATGTTTGTTGATGTGCTTGATTGAGACAATATATAGTGTACTTTGGATGGAAAATCTCATTTTGTATGCTGTAATGATGTTCAGTGAATGAATGCAAATAAATTGAAATAAAAAAAAGTATAAAAAAATTCTGTATGAAATTTATTTCTTTCTTTCATGACCAAGAGAGCCAGAACCTCCAATGTGTCCCCAACACTGCAATTTACTCCCAACACTGGCAAGCCCCAGATGGTGGCCATTACACTCATGTGTGTTCAAGGCCTCCTGACACAAACCCAGAACCTTCTGATGTGGGTCACTCTCATAGATCATTGTGCCTTGGTGTTGCTACAGCCTCTGACAAATATGCTTTTTATCTCTCAAGGATGTCTTTCAAGTTGTCATTCTTTTTTTTAAGATTTTATTTATTATTATTACTATTAAATTTTCTGTAGGTTATGTGTGCTTACCAGAAAGAATAGAAAAAGAGTGAGAAGGAAAGTGAGAAAACAAGCTGTCAGGTCTGGGACTCCAACTGCCGTTGGCCATGTGGGAGTCCAGCACCTCAACCACCACACCATCTGCTGGCCTGGAGTTGTCATTCTTTATAGACAATTTTCTATCAGAGTTTAGTCCTACATAATGGGGCATGCTCAGGTGAAAAATTCCTAAAGACTATATGAACAAAAAGCAAACAAACAAACAAAAATATAGGAAATATGATACTATACATTATTTTGGGATATAACTTATGTGCTAGAGATATAACAATGTCTAAGAAAGCAAATGCAAGTTCAGGATAATGGCGACTTCTGATGAAGGAGGCTAGAAACATGGAGGACAAAGGGCAGAGAGATAGGGATAGGATTTGGTTTTGTCTATATCTCATCTTTCAAAAGAAAGGTCTAAAGGAAATCTGGAAAATTATTAATTTCCTACTTTCTGAGAAATGACACTTGGTTGTTACCTACACTATTTTTGCAATTATATATGTATTTGCAATATGTTGATAATTTAAAAATTAAAACATGTTAATAAAGAATACAAACATATGCTTTATTTTTATCATTGAAGATATAAGTGAGTTAGAAAAATCACTGACTTTCTGATCAAGTTGCTGATTACCAGATTATCTCCTGACTCAGCTAACTTTTGACAGAACACATATTCAGATAACTAAACTATCCAGGACACAAGGGATTATTCTTGGTATTCTAATTATACAAATTGTATTTCATTGATTTGATTGATAGTTTGGTGCTAACCATGATAATGGGGAAGTAAAATAAAATTCACTAAAATAAATTTCATGATCCTGATTAACCTGGCCTCCAAATATCATACTAAGAATTATTTAATCCTCAAAGTCTCTCAGAATCTTAACCATAGATTGATGCTTGGAAGCTAGTGAAAAGGGAATGAAAGGTGATCTTGCTTTGTTTTTCCAGTCGTATTATTGATTAATATTTTAAAATTTCCTGATGAAGGGACAGCTGATCTGCAGCCTACGAGCCCACACCGCCTCTTGTGGGAGTCTGAGCCCCCCCAGTACAGCTTCCTCCCTCTGTCTCATAATCATGTCCACCAATGAAAGCAATAACTCACCAACTCCCTGTCTTAACAGATTCAAGAACAAGGAAAAAGCACAGAAATGAGGTGGTGCAGAATGGAAGTCAATGTGGAGCTGAGGAAAGCTAAGATGGACCACCAGATGCTGAAAAGGAGAAATGTAAGCTCATCTCCTGACGAAGCTACTCCTTCATGGCAGGAAGATGGCAACAACCAGGGCTCTGCAAATTGGCCCATTGATGACACTGTCAAAAGCACACATGGCAACAACTTGGAAAGTCAGCTCCAAGCTACTCAAGCTGCTAAGAAGCTGGTTTCTAGGAAAAAACAACCCCTCAATAGACATCATCTGGAAGGGGTTGATTCCAAAATTTGTGACGCATTTGGGCAGAAATAATTGTAGAAATGATTGTAGTCCATCCAGTTTGAATGTACTTGGGCACTCACTAACTTTGCTTCTTGGATGTCAGAACTGATCAAGACTGTGGTAGGTGAGGGTGCTATCCCAGCATTCATTTCTCTGTTGGCACCTCCCCACAGACACAAGTCATGGAACAGGCTATATGAGCTCTAGGAAACATTGCTGAGGGTGGTTCAGTTTTCCAGGACCTGGTTATCAAGTATGGAGCAGTTGACCCACTGTTGGCCTTCTTGCAGTTCCTGGTATGTCATCTTTAGCATGTGGTTTCTTACATGACCTTATCTGGACACGCTCAAACCTTGACCTCAACAAGAATCCCAAACTCCCACTAGAGGCTGTTGAGCAAATTCTTCCTACTTTAGTTCATCTGCATGACAATGATACAGAAGTATTAAAAGCTGCTGGGCTTTTTATTACCTTCCTGAGGGTCCAAATGAATGAATTAAAATGGTTGTGAAAATAGGAGTTATATCCTAACTTGTGAAGCTCATAGCAGCTACCAAATTGCTCACTGTGCTTCTCACACTAAGAGTCACAGGTAATATTGCCACTAGGACAGATGAACAGTCCCAGGTTGTGATATATGCTGGAGCATTTGTTGTCTTCCCAGCCTGATGAATAATCCCAAAACAAATACTCAGAAAGAAGCTACATAGACCATGTCCATCCTCACAGCTGGCTGGCAGGACCAGATACATACAGCAGGTTATGAATCAAGGGTTAGTCCAATTCCTTGCAGGCACTCTCTCCAAGGCTGACATGAAGACACTTTTGAAAGGAGGCTATATGGGCTGAGACCAACTACACAAGTTAGAAGAGTTTAGCAGATTGTCTACCTCCTCCACCGCAGGATAATAGAAACATAAGTGAACCTCTGAACTGTGAAAGATATCAAAACTATTCTGATTATGTCAAAGGCCATTTCAAATACCTTTAAGGCTATTGAGAAGCTAGGAGAAATTGAGAAACTTAGTATAGTGATTAAAGAATGTGGAGGCCTGGATCAAGCTGAAACTCTACAGAACCATGAAAATGAGTCTATAAACAGGTTTCATTAGACTTGATTGAAAAGTATTTCTGTATAGAGGAAGAAGAAAATAAAAATGTTGTGCCAGAAACCCACCTCTGACACCAATGTTTTCCAAGTGCAGGATGGGTCTCCCGGGGCCTTTAACTTTTAGATTGCACAGCTGAGGCACCAAAGTGTTTGTTGTGTGCTATGTTTGGTACAAATTTGTCTTACTGTTTCTCTATCAAAAGTTATTATTTTTTTTCACAGTGTGAGTAAAACTGCAGGAAAATAAAAAAATTAAAAATTATCTTTATTTACTACTATTATTATTGTTGCTGTTTCAATTTGACCAGAGAGTGACAGAGAGAAAGAGGAGAGAGTGAGCCTCCAGGTCCAGGACTTGAAGCACGGTCAGCCATGTGGGATTCCAGTGCTTTTAACCACTATTCTACCTGCAAGCCCCCCAACAACTCTTTTTAAATGTGGTTGTTATTGGAGACTTAAAAAAAAGAATTAATTTATTTATTTTTAATTTAGCCAGAGAGGGGGTGGGGGGGACAGAGAGAGAGAGAGAGAGAGAGAGAGAGAGAGAGTAAGAAATCAAGCTTCCAGGTCTGGAATTCAAATCACAGTCTGCCATGTGAGTCCAATGCCCTTAACCTGCCGGCTTCATTATTGGAGTCTTTTTACAATGAAACTATACTTGAATACTTCCAATCTGTACATGCTCTATGAAGCTACTCTTGAGTGGGTTTCTTATTTCTGTCTGGAATGTCATACCTTGCAGCATCTTATAAATTAAATTCCAGCCTTCTCAAAAAAAAAATTCTGATGCTATGAGTTATATAAAACAATAATTTTTTATATTGTCATTTGAAAATAACATTCGAAACTTTAATTATCCAAACAAGCCAGCTCCCACCTCAGGACCTTTGTACATGGTCTGCCTTTCTTCTGGGATGGTATTTCTGAGACTTTTCATGTGGGTAGCTTCTTCTAGAAACTGAAGTTCCTGTGTCAATTGCTCCGAGAGGTCTGTTGGTCGGCTACACAAAGCCCTCTCCTTTTCTAGTCATCTCTACTCTGGCTATGCTTCATTACATTCCTGTATTTGTCTGAAATTACATGTATATTTATGTATTTGCTTCTTGTTCCATTTACTCCCTTTATTAGAAAATAAAATCAATAAAAGTAGAACCTTCATTTTCCTTGTCTCCTAATGTGTTCCAATAGTCTAGAACAATATATGATATATACTGTTTTTTTTTCCTTTAAATCTATCCAACAATGTAATGTTAACCTCACATAGGGAATACTTTTAGAATGGAAAGGGCATGCAAAAAAGTAATATCATGCAGTCTTGAGGAAATAAGTTAGAGCACATTTGTTTCTGATTTGTTACTGGCTTGTCACATATATCAGTCACCAAAATTGCAAATATCAGAGCCTGAGATGCTTTGAAGACATAAACGAGTGCCATTTAGTAAGATGTCAAGAAAATAAGCAATCTACAAAGCATATATTTGCAATTATTGGTTGTAGTTTTCAAAGTTTGTGAAGGGTAGCACTAAAACTATTGGCAAGTCCCAAGTGTATGAGGCAGGGTAAACTGCAGGCGTAAATGAGATCACAGGTGCAGGCTGAGAGGAGGAGCTAATGAAGGACAGAGCTTTGAGGTATATAAGAAGAATGAGTTAATCGAATAAACTGAAGAGCAGAGAGCTAAGACATAAGTTGACATTCAGAAGTCCGAGTGAAAAGATATTTTAAGGTTGTGGCATCAGTCAGTTTAAAGAAAAACTAACAAGAGGCTATTGGATTACAGAATTAGAAGTTATTGGTGACACAAAATAAAATTGAATCTGACTTAACTAGAGTGGAATAAGCAAAAATAAAATGGAAAAGATGTGTGATACAGAAACAGAGTTCACAGGGTGCTATCTTCAATTAATTTGATGTGAAAGAGAGAAAAAGAAGTAAAAGATTACACCAGAATTTTGGTGATTGTTGACTGAGCCCTAGTTTCATCATAAGCTACAATAAATTCAGAAGGGATGAATAATGTGCAGAGAACCAATGTAAACATTAAGCAATATATTGGAAACTACCTGAGTATTATACTTTTATTTACTTTCCACTAACCGCTATAAAAATGTGGAATTTAATATTGTGGAAAAGATATAGCAAAAACAGCAATATACATAGTAATTATGACTCAACAGAAACTAATTCTTCAATCAATTCTTGGTATAGCAGTTAATATTAATTTCTAATAAAAATACCACTCAACAGATCATACAATGCTATTAAAGAGATCAGTTCTCCAATTTTCCTAAAATCTGAGGTGAATATATTTAATGGACTTATTCAGTCTGATTCTTCTAGAGAATGAAGATGTAATAATTTCTTGAGGCTATGTAAACACATCTAAATGGAATTGAGATTTGAAATTAAAGTGCAAATCACTCATCTGAATATATTGGGTAATATTGCTCCTTAAGAAAAAAAATGATTAGGTATAGAGAAATTGAGAATATCGAATTGGAGAATATCTTTAAATATTGTGCATTACTGTTATTTTGTCTTCCTTATTGCCAGAGAAATAATATCAAAGATCCTGTAAAGATTTACCTAAAGATTTAATTCCTAAGAAATGTGATCCTCTAGTCTTCCTTAAATGGTTGAAAGTGCTATGTTTCTGCCCAAATTAGGAAGAGAATAAATGAAAATAACATAAGCTAAAGAAAGAGAACTAAAACAAAATTAATTAAAGTTCTTATGATTTTTTTTTGCCTTAGTGCACTCACCAGAGAGAGAAAGAGAGAGAGAGAGACACTGAGAGGGAAGAGAGAAAGTGAGAAACCATCTCCTGAGGGATGTCCATGCTGCAATCTCTTCTCATCCATTCTCCTCCCAGGCTCTTGGGCACACATGCACATATGCACGGTGTGATTTTCAAACCACCAGGTCTAGGACTTGAAATGCCTTCAATCATGTGGGAGCCCAGTGATGAAAGTGCTACATCATCTACTGGCCCAAGTTCTTATAATTTTAATGTTACTGTCAAAAGTGATTATATTTGCACACCACCATTTTTGATTGTTCAATTATCATGCCATTTAACATCTTTTGTTATAACTATAAGGAGATGTAAACAACCCCTCTAAGTTACTTATCAAGAACCCAAAATTTAACAATTCTGAATAAATATATAAAACTGATATTTTCCTTAATTATTAATATATGAATTACAAGGACCAGCAGATGGCATAATGATTATGTCACTGAACTTCAATGTAATTGACTGTGGTTCAAGCCCTGGACCTGGTGGCATAAAGCTCATGCCAGGTGCATGAGCGTGCATGCCCAAGATCCTGAGAGGACAATGGAGGAGAAGGGATTGCAGTGTGGCCAACCCTTCCAGAGGGTGCTTTCTCTCTTTCTGTCTCTCCAGTGAGTGCATGCACCCTATAGCAAAAATCTCTCAAAAATATGAATTACAACAAAGTAAAACATAGTACACTTTTCTAATATTATTAATACTGAGTAAAAATCTGAGAACCCAGTAGGAATTTACCTATATTTAAAGTGCAAGAAAATAAAATATGCTGTCCCATTCCTGAATCTTTATTAATAATTAGGAAAATCCAAGTGCCATAAACTGTTTTGTAAGTTACACATACATTTCATACATGTCTTTGAAGCAGCTTTCCTTAATAGTAGCATTTTTAAATTATTTATTTAATTTTATTTATTATTATTTTGTTTGCTATAGTGCACATGCATTTACCAGTGAGAGGCAGAGAGAGAAAGAGAGAGAAGAGGAAAGTGAGAAAGCGAGCTACCAAGTCCAGCACTTGAACTATGTTCAGCCATGTGGGAGTCCAGAGCCTTAGCCACCATTCCACCTGCTGGCCCAATAGTAATATTTTAAAGTACCACATACCGACTTGTGAAACACAACTCTAAATATCTTCAGTTGGAATTCTGTTCTCTTATACAATTTTGAATATATTTATCTCTATTAGAAGGTAGAAAGAAGTTGGGAACCAGCAGTTGGCGTAATGGCTATGTTGCTGGACTCCCACGTAGTTGACCATGGTTCGCATCCCGGACCCGGTGGCTTAAAACTCATGCCGGGTGCGTGTGCGTGCATGCCCAAGATCCTGAGAGGAGAATGGAGGAGAAGGGATTGAGGCATGACCATCCCCTCTGGGGGGTGATTTCTCGCTTTCTGTCTCTATGTCTCTCTCTGTCTGTCAGGCGAGAGCACGGGCCCTATAGCGAAAACCTCTCCAAAAAAAAAAAGAAGGTAAAAAGAAGTCATTTCCTAACTTGGAAATCTACAACTTTGCTGAGATTTTCCTTACAAAATAAATTACTGACTAATCTGTCTTATTACTAAATTGATCTTTTTAACAAAATTAATGCAGAAAATCTAATTTGGAATATACTGGGTTAAAATCGTCACAACTGTTGTTTCTACTATTCTTTTACATCAACAAGTACTATGTCCATCCAAAATCCTGATAAATCATAATCAAAATAAGATCCTCTAAGAAAACTACACAATAACCAAAAATTAATGCATATTAACACATCTGAGGGGGGGCGAAATAAAACTTTCTCTGCCATGTGAAATGATTCACGCCAGGAATTTCTTTCCCTCTGTTTCTTTTGCCCAATTATAAGAGAATTATTCTACTCCACCATGTATTTTATGATTACAGTTGTTTGATAAATTCAGTTATATTGAGAGTACTCAGAGTTAACTGCATGAAACTTTTCATAGAGTAGAAAACTAAACATTCACATCTATGAAATACTCCTTGAGATAGTTTTAATTGTATTGATGACAGAAATAGACTTCACAAGAACAGAGAGTTCTGAGAACTAAGAAAAGGGAAAGAATAGTATGATCAGAAAGAAGAGATATGTTAAAATATATCAATGATCTTTAACCGTAAAGAATTAATCCCTAAAAATTCTATCCTGAAGTTGGATCAATGTGCTGTTAACAATTTGAAATAATTTGGAGAAGATCTGCCACTACAAAGAATTCAAAATACTTAAAAAGAATTCTCATATTATTTCTTGCAGTAAATGGGGAAACTTTGACAAATTAATCTACAATTATTAAAAATTAATTTCATTTTAGTATTTTGACTGGAATGCATATTTCCATGAAATGTTGGCAGAAAGGCTTTAACATATTTTCATGTATCTGTGCTTTCTGGCTGAAAGCGCATTAGAGATCATCTAGCTGCTTGTTTTACAGATGACGGATCAGGAAATGATGTTTATATTTTTCTTAATATGAGGATGACAGAAATGGAGTCATTAGCTCTTAAGTATATTTTGTCAGTGTTTTTCTCATTATTGAGGCTATTAGGGATAGGGTACATCAAAATTTGAAAACGAGGGACCAGCAGGTGGCGTGGTGGTTAAGGTGCTGGACACTCCCACATGGCCGACCAGGGTTCAAGTCCTGAATCTGGTGGCTTGCTTTCTCACTTCTTCTCTCTCTCGGTCTCACCCTCTGTCTCTCTCTGGTCAAATAAAAAATAATAATAATAAATGAATAATAAATAAAATAAACAATTATTTTAAAAAAATTTGAAAACGAATAGTTTTTTTACTTCAAATACTTTTTAAAGGTAAGAACACCTAGTAAAACTATTATTTGTATTAAGAAGAGATGCAGATCCAATGATTGTCCATACATACCCTACTTACGTCTGCTGAGGGTTTGAATATTACTGCATCCATATAATTCCATTTCCATGTATGTACATTTTCAATGCATGATTTTCATATGTCCACTTTCTAAAAGTCAGCTGGCTCTTTTCTTAAATCCAGCCCAGCATCAAATATACACTTACGGTCCTCTTAAATCTGAGAAAAATCATCTTTGGTGAAAATACAGCAGTATTTTCTAATCCTTCTAATTGTAAATCACATTCTGTGATCTGATTTGATATTTCTCATTTGTTTCTCTGAAAATTTCTTTTCCCTCTCTTCTTATTGTCTCTTTCTTTTTCTACATTGGTCAGTGGGTGGTGCACTACCTGGGCTAGTAGGCATAAAAAGAAAATTCTCAAATGAATTTTGTTTTATATCTGTTTGCCCTTGAGGCCAATTCAAGCCTAATACAAAGTTTTACTGTATTTTGAAGTTAAACTTTATTTGCTAAGTAAAGGAAATTTGTTCATATTGGTGCTGGATCAGGGAAATTATGCCTTGTAATGGGATATTTAAATAATTTTTATTGCAATTTATGATGTACAAACAATTGTACACCTTTGTGGGGTAATTTTGTGGTTTTTCAAAGCATGTATACAGTGTGTAATAATCAAAATAAGAAAATATAAACATTTAACATCTCTAAAATTTATCATCACTTTGTTTTGCACACATTTGAAATTTACTCTTCTTTGGAAATATATATTGTCACCAAGGTTCTTCTCTGCACTACTCTATAACTTATTGCGCTTGTTCTCATGCACTCTTGTATCTATTAATCAAATTCTCCCACACTCCTTCCTTCCTCCCCTTTTCAGCTTCTAGTGTTCAACACTATACTATACACATTAGAGTATTTTAGCTTCCCCTAAAGAATAAGAACAAATAGTGTTTGTTAAATGAAGATATACAATATTTGACTTTCGGTGTCTGGCTTATTTCAATGAGCATTATTTCTTCCATATTCATCCATTTTGCCTGAAATAACTGGGATTCTACCTTTCTTCTGGCTGTATAGTATTCCATTGTGTGTGTGTGTGTGTGTGTGCGTGTGCATGTATTACATTGTCTTCATTCATCAGTTCTTGGGCACTTAGGTTGATTTTCTGTCTCAGCATTCATGAATAATTCGGCAATAAACTTGAGAGTACAGGTATATCTTTGACAGACTGATACCTTACCCTTAGAATTATACCCAGTAACAGGATTACTGGATCTTTAGGTAATTCTATTCTTAATTTTCTGAGGAACTATTATATTACCTATACTTATTTACATTCCCATTAATGGTGTGTAAGTTTTCTCCTTTCTGCAAAGTTTCATCAACATTTTTAATTTTTCTCTTTTTTCCCCTATAATGGCCATTCTTACCAGGGGAGGTGATACCTCAATGTTATTCTTATTTGCCTTTATCTTACTATTAGTTACGTTGAGCAGTTTTTGTATGCTTTTTGGCCAGTTTTATGTCCTGAAAATGGTCTAGATCTATTGCCTATTTTTAAGCTGGGATTATTACTTATTTATTCATTTATTTTATTTCTTGCTGGTGAATTGTATGAATTCTGTATAGAATCTGGTTGGTAATTTTTTTTCAATGCTTGCAAAATAATAGGACATTTATTTATCATTTATAAAATTGAGAAATGTTCAGAATAGGGGAAAAACAATGTATGGCCTTGTGAGTTAGCTTATACTGGGACTCTGATACTAGAATTGCATTGCAGTAACTATTATTCTAATAAACAGCATTTGTTGCAAACCCCCTCCTCCCCCAAAAAAAAGATGAAGGAAAAAAATGAGGAAAACTGAAAATGATTATGAGTGATAAAAAATAGTAATAGTATTCAGAAACTCACTTATCTCAGTATGTCCAGGCTTCTCTACATGCATATTGGATGGCCTATATTCTGATTCAGGAGATGCCTGGGAAACCCTACCTTTTCTGTTACAGAGTTGCCACTTCATGTAAAACAACTCTGGAATAGTATTTGGAGCTTCATTTTGAAGGACCTGTTTTCTGGAATGATTATTAATGTTGGACTGAACTTATCTTTAAGAAATCAGAAAGTCTTATACATTGGCTTTGCTTCAATACAAGCGCCTGTTTTGATTTCAGCAAACCATATTAAGATATTAGGGTTATGATAATTGGCTACAAGTTTATCGGGCTCTCTTTTCTAGTCATGAATTAAATATAGTATCAATAATGTCAATTATTCATATGTTAATACATACAGCTATGCAGTTACAAAGACAGATCACTTATTTTGGATGGTCTGAAGCTACACTTAAATCATTACATGTGTATGATTATACATGTCCTGAATTCTGGTTATATTTGTTTGTTTTTATAATAGCTCAGGATGGTACTTGTACACAGTATAGTTTTTTGTTTGTTTTTAAATAATTATTTCATTTAGCTTTATTTAATTTATTTATTTTAATTTGACCAGGGAGTTACAGAATGAGAGAAAAAGAGAGAAAGGGAAAAAGAAAGCAAGTCGCCAGGTCCAGAACTCAAACTGTGGTAGGTCGGGTGGGAGTCCAGCACCCTTAACCACCATGCCTCAATGGTCCCCACAATATAGATTAAAAAAAATATTTTATTTAACTTTATTTATGTATTCATATATTTAAATTTGACCAGAGAGGGACAGAGTGAGTGAGTGACTGAGAGAGAGAGAGCAAGAGCTGCCAGGTCCGGGACTTGAACTGTAGTTGGCCATGTGGGAGTACAGTGCCCTTAGCCACCATGCCACCTGCCAGCCCCCACAATATAGTTTTAAACTGATTGTTTACCCACTGTTGACTACTTCTTGGAAATAATATCTTGTGTATAGACTGGTAAGTAATTTCTTTGGGCTTCTGATGCACAATAGCTAAATAAAATGTCTAAATGCCATTGAAATAAGTAAGTTAACTAAAATAGCATTCTCAATCAACAGATATAAAATGATATATTCTCATTTTAAAATTGTCTTTAAATGACAGCAGAGGCCTGCAAATAAGTACCAGTGAAATGCAGACTCGTTAATTTTTCATTAAGTAATATAAGCACACTTGTGCTTTCAAATTAAGTAGATAGATATATGATATTGTCAAGTCAATACTTTTAATGCAGTAATTTTTTGCATCATTAAGGTTAATTTCTTATTTTTCCATACACTTTCTATAGTATACTTCTCTGAAGGGTACTGCAACTTGACCATTCAAATGGCAGAATCATACTTGTGGGCCTGTTAGTTCCTTAAAAACTGAGTACTAGTTGTTTACCTTTGACAAAAAAATAAAATACTGATATTATTGTCTATATTTATTTGTTTATTTTAGTTTGTTGCAAGGTGCATGCATTCTTGGGAGAAAGAGAGACGGGGAGAGGGAACATAAGGTATCACTTCCTGGGGTCACAGTCATGCTGAAATCCCTTCTCTTCCATTCTCCTCTTGGGATTTTAAGGCAGGTGGGCACATGTGCCTAGTGTGTTTTTCTTTTCTTTTTCTTTTTTTTTTTTTTTTTTAGGGAGAGGTTTTTGCTATAGGGTGCGTGCGCTCGCCAGCCAGCCAGAGACAGACAGAGAGACAGAAAGCGAGAAATCACCCCCCAGGGGGGATGGCCACGCTGCAATCCCTTCTCCTCCATTCTCCTCTCGGGATCTTGGGCACGCACGCAAACAGACCCGGTGTGAGTTTAAGCCACCAGGTCCGGGACTGGAACTGCAGTCGACTACGTGGGAGTCCAGTGACATAGCCATTACTCTAACTGCTGGTCCCAGCCCAGTGTGTTTTTCAAGTCACATGTTCTGAGACTCAAACCACTCAGTTGGTCTTGTGGGATCCAGCTGCCTTAACTTCTGTGCCACTTGGTGGCCTCTGTAGCTAATATTATTGTTAGTACATAATACTGTGCTCTAAGTGTTTGCTTACTTAGAGGATCCTGAAGCTAGGCAGATCTGTTTCCTCTGTGATGGGACATTAGATGCTGGGAAATAAGCTGAGGAAGAAAATCACTTGTGATACCCTGAAGACCATTGCTTTTTCAGTTCTCTAGGCCTGTCTAGATTCTGATTTAGGATGCTGTTGGCCAAGCCAACAGGATTCACATATGATTTCTTTCCTACTAACTTCTTAGGTCATTGGACCTCAATAATGGAAGTGAAGGGACACCCTGCAGAGTGGGGCAGCTCTGTAATAACAGTGTAGCATGAGGTCAGACCCAAACATTTAAGGTCAGGAAAGATAATTAAAAAGTAAAAGAACATTAGAAGGCACTTTCTGATCTTTAGTTTTTAACCTGAAGAGAAAGCTAAGTGATTTGCACAAGATCCAGCACAGGACAGTCAAAATAGAACTGTATCCTGTTTCTGCATCTGAAGTCTGTGATCTTTCTAATGCAAAATTCCCTCATATTGATGACAATTTAGGTTGAGTCACAATGGAAAACTTTATTTTTTACCTTATATTAAAATGCTAGTGAGCTGGCCCATAAAAGTAGGTAAGCACTGTGCGAAAGGAACAGGATCCCACAGATGGCATAATGGTTACGTTGCTGAACTCCCACATAGTTGACCACAGTTCGAGTCCTGGACCCGGCAAATTAAAACTCACGCTGGGCACGTGTGCATGCATGCCCAAAATCTTGAGAGGAGAATGCAGAGAAGGGATTGTAGTAGGGGGATGATTTCTTGCTTTCTATCTCTCTGTCTCTTTTTGTCTCTTCAGTGAGCACACATACCCTATACCAAAAAACTCCCTAAATTTTTTTTTTTCCATTTTGTTCTTCTCTGTATTTTCTGATAGAGGAACATATTTAATAGAATATTTAAAATATTTAAAGATGAAAATGTAGCATTAAAATATAAAGGCTTTATGACATTTTAATATGAAGTTATGATATCTGACACTTATTTTATGATACAAGATGATATTATGAAAAATAAGAAATGGATGGATCAGCAGTTTTTCAATGTGATTCCATTTATGGCCAAAAAATAAGTTAGTAATGCATCTCTGTAAAAATCATTTGCTGTGGTAAATAAAGAGTGCCTCATATATCACATTTGAATTGGTTCGAATTGACTAGGTTTTTACTACTGAGAATAATGGAGACACATTTTTGTGCCCTTGGCGCTGAAGTTGACATTAACCCTCCCTGGCAACCCCTACTCCAAAAGAAATTATGTTATACAACTTCATGGAGGAGATTACATAAGCATCTGCTATGTTTTAGGCTGCATTCCTGAATATAGGAGTTTATCAACTCAGAGTTCAAAATTTCTCTATTAAGTGGATATAGAAGACCCCTTTACAAAGCAGTTCTTGAGTTTAAGGTTTGTTTTACACTTACATAAACCTTGGTATATTGTACTTGTCAGGAAAACTTCATAACCTAACAATAACCTTTTGCTATCCTTTATGTAGTGTTGCCCAGACAAAGTGTCATGCTGTTCAGCTGAACAAGATTGATGACACAGCAAACTGCCAATGCCAAGCTTAGAAGAATATACCCTTTCAGTGAACTTCAGGGCATTCCGAATCACTTCCCTGGGCCAGGATGACAGCAGTCCCTCAAGGATTTTGATTTACAGGCTGTGAAATGCCAAAAATACAACTCCAAACATGAATGAGTATATATTAAAAAAAAATGGAGCAATAAACCTATTCTTCCAAATATAGTTATGTGGCTATTTGCTGGTGTGAAAGAAGAATTGTTTCTAAAAATTCAGAAGAAAAAAGGAGAGACACGCTGGCTTTTTCAAAACACAAAAAGAAAAAAACATGTTTCCAAAAGTCCTGGTTAAATAGAAATGAAGTGTGAATTTTTGTTCCTTAATTTTACATTTTATCAAACATAATTTTTAGGTTTTTATCTAATAAATGGTTTTAAGTGATAGGAGATTTTGTATAAAACAAAACAAAAATATCTTCCTATGATTCTACAGTTGAACACTATCAAAGGTTTTTTGTTTGTTTGTTTGTTTTTTTTTTTTTTTTGAGAGGTTTTCACTAAAGGGCACGTGCGCTCGCCAGAAAGACAGAGAGAGACAGAGAGATAGAAAGCGAGCAATAACCGCCCCCCCCCCAGAGGGGATGGCCATGCTGCAATCCCTTCTCCTCCATTCTCCTCTTGGGATCTTAGGCATGCATGCACGCACACGCGCCCGGCGTGAGTTTAAGCCGCCGGGTCCAGGACTTGAACCACGGTTGACTACATGGGAGTCCAGCGACATAGCCATTACGCTAACTGCTGGTTCCCACTATCGAAGGTTTTTAAAATATATTTGTTTTTATATGGGATATCAACGGCTTTAATAATCTCATTAACATGCTCATTAGATTGAAGTTTATTCTGTCATTAAAAGTCAGCCTGAGCATGGAGAAAATATTTTATATGATGGTGTATAGTTTGTTAATAAAAGCACAACACATTAAGTCTTCCATTTCTTTCTATTTTGACAGACTTTTGAGGGATTGAAAAAATTGACACAATCATTTAGCTCTTTGGCTTAATCAGTTGACTAGTTTCTCTAAGAAAGGTGAGGAAGCAGTGATGTAGGAAGAAAGTCAAGAAGAAGAAAAGAGAAGTCTACTTACCTGCATATTTGAATTTAGCAGTCATAAAACTGCTGTCTATTACACAGCCTAAGTGTTCGCATATGAAGTGGTTGTCATGTAAAAGGAGCTTATCCATTGGAGAAAAAAACCAATACCCTAGAAAAACGTTTGTCCTTTGGTAAGGTCCTCATCCAACAAGTGGTTGTCTTAGTTTGGGTTGCTGCAACAAATTACCACAAGGCCGAATAGCTTAAACCGTAAATGTTGATTCTCACAGTTCTAAAGTCTTGGAAGTAAAAGATCAAGGTACCAGATACAATTTTAAAAAAGAAGATCAAGATACAAAGAGATCCTGTATCTGCGAAGGGCAGAGGGTAGCAAAGAGAGGAGAAATAGCTGTTTTGTGTCTCTCCATATAGAGATATATGGGGGTAGATTCCATCACGAGGGTATGGTCCTCCAGATGGTCTCTACCCTCAGGAACTAATCACCTCCCAAATACCCCACTTCAAAATACTATTTTTAGGGGTTGCATTTGAATATTCATATTTTGCTGGATACAAACACTTGGTTTATATTAACCATATAGGTGTAGCTAAGCTACAAGAAAGAACCAAAGTGACTCCATATTAGATGTGACATAAGAGACTATTCCTTAAAGATGGTTTGCTTTCCTTTTGTTAATGAACCTTGTTTAACTGTTGGATTTTACAAAAACTAATTATAGCTGTGCTGAGATTTTACAAGAATTGAAAATCCCAGCCGGACAGATGTGTCTAAGAAAAAAGAAGAGAGGAGCATGCTGGCTTTGATGGCAAAATAACCACAACTGTGAGTAGCAACTTGGACACCAATAAGTCTCTATGTGGTCAAGAAAATAATAGATTGCTACGAAGAAGAGCACATAGCCTTCTTTCTGCTTCTCTTCCAACCTATCTTCCCTTTAAAAAATCCCTTGTCCTGGTCTTTAAAGCTGGTCTTTGAACATGAGTTTACCATCTTTCCAGGTCACTGATTTTCTGAATCAAGCTACATTTCATTTCTACCAATGCTCATCTCTCACATATCGACTTCTGAGTGATGAACAGCTGAACTTGGGTTCTCCATACCAGGCTTACAGCTGGCTACTTACATATATACAAAGGTATCTTTGAAATGTTCATTGAAAATACATGTGGGAAATGGCAGAGGGTGAGAAATAGGGGGAAAAATATATATGAAACTAGAAATGGAAAATTATCAATGATAGCATGTATGATTAAGCCATTATGGAGTATAGCCTGGATGGCAAATCACATTTTGTATGCTGTGGTGATGCTCAGTGAATGAGTGTAAATTAATTAATTAAAAATTAAAAACAATAAAAATATTCATGTTATGAAAAAACTACAAATGAATTTCGACTTTTGAAACTGAAATGAAAACTCACATTTTGATCCCATTTTTCAAAAACTTTCTGAAGTCCCCTCATATATACATATAGTGTATATATATCCATATGCATACCACTGTAGACTATTATTACAGCCTTCAGTGGTTTCCTACATGCTAGTCTTTATTTTTTCCTATTCTTCATAAATAATGACTGATATTTGGCCTATAGGTAACTTGAGATATTCTCTTTACTACTTTGAACTTCCTTGAATAGCAAGTTGAAAGTATATTTAAATTTTTTTTTTTTTTTGCATTATCAAAGCACCCTGTGATTAACTGCAAAGTCAGACAATTTAGTAGTAGTGTGTAGAATTGTATTAAGATAATTCATTAAGAGCAGAGTGCTAACATAGCCCTGGAGGTTACACAAACAGAGTTAACAGAGTTAGAAGAGCAGAAAGTCAGCACATATTCAAGTGTGAGGGTTGCAGCAGAGTAACGAGAGTGCAGTGGTTCCACAACAATCTCCTCTATTAATACATCAGTTTATCAATGAAGTGTTCATGAACATTTTTGAAACTAATAAAGAGCAAAATTTCTTATAGATTATTACATATCATTTTCGGACTAATATTATCAATGTACTAGGCTTTTATTTCTATTATGGAATGTGAGGATAAAAATTATGATTGTAGATTTTATAAAAGTCAAAAAGATGCTCAGCCTACGTGGGGCAGTCAGTAGCATACTGTCCCTCAGTGTTAGAAGCCACCTGGGCGACTGTAGGTTCAGAACCATGGCTCAGTCAACCTGAGCATGCGTGTACTCGAGATCCTGACACACGGGAGGACTGGAAGAAAGGGAATGCCTTCTGAGAAGACTCTGTCAAGGGTGCTTATCTCTCTCTCTCTCTTTCTCACTCAGTCTCATACATGCACATGACTCTTTATCATGAAAAAAAAAAAAACTTTAACAATTATAAGTAGAAAAGTTGGAAGAGGAACAGGAGAAAGAGAAGAGAGATAAAGAAAAGACATAAGTGAGGAATCAAAGGAATGTTTCAAAAAGGTTACTATTTCACGGGAACCAGCAGTTAGCGTAATGGCTATGTCGCTGGACTCCCACGTAGTCTACCGCGGTTCGCGTCTCGGACCCGGTGGCTTACAACTCACGCCGGGCGCGTGTGCGTGCGTGCCCAAGATCCCGAGAGGAGAATGGAGGAGAAGGGATTGCGGCGTGACCATCCCCCCTGGGGGGTGATTTCTCGCTTTCTGTCTCTATGTCTCTCTCTGTCTGTCTGGCGAGCGCACGCGCCCTATAGCGAAAAACCTCTCAAAAAAAAAAAAAAAAAGGTTACTATTTCTGTGTGAATGAAGATTATGCAAAGTCACAGAAGTGATATCATGTATAATTAATCCCCAGAGTTGTGAAATTATTTCCTTTATCTTCTCAGGTAAATCTGACTCCTCTTTGCTAAGATTCAACAATGATCATTCCCCTTATATGATTATAATGCATTTGAAATATTTTGTATATGTTATTCTCTCATGCTGGAATATAAATGTCTTAAAAAGAATTTTATGTTTAATTACTAAGATCAAGAACTAGTGCTTATTGAAAAACAGATAGTGAATAAATATTTACTCATTAAATGATTAAACAAGAGATTAGATAAATGTTTTCTATTTCTTTTTCAGCATAGTTTAATGATTTGTGTCTTGACTATAATTCATAGTTTTTGTGAAACAATATTCTTTGGAGTAGTAATTATGTTTTCAGAAGAAATGTTTCACATTAATTTAAAAAATAAAAGCATGCGCTAGTTCCATACCAACTGTTAAGTGCTACACTGAGGAAATGAAATTCAACGTGGCTGATCAGGGTTTGAATACCTGTCCCACGGCTGGTGCATTACAAGCCCAGGATTCTGACAGAATTGGAAGGAAAATTATTGCAGCATGGTCAGGCCCATTGAACCATACTTTTTCTCTTTCTCATGAATGAGTATGTGCTTTCTTGCATAACAAAATAAAAATAAAAATAAAAAGTGGAAGGTGCTACAGTTTCCAATGCACTATTTCCTCTAATCTTTAAGGCTAATTTTCTATATTAATGCCTACTTTTGTAAGTTACATGAGCCTATCCTATGAAGTGACAGACTATGAGACCATTTAAATCCCTCAAATTTATGGCTCTTTTATTATAGTACTGTATCCTCCTCTTAAGAGTTGAATTGTGGGATCAACAGATAACATAATGGTTACATCACTGGACTTCCATATAGTTTACTGCAGTTTGAGTCCTAGACACAGCAGCTTGGAACTCACGTCAGGTGCATGTGCGTGCATGCCCAAAATCCCAAGAGGAGAAAGGAGGAGAAGGGATTGTGATGTGACCATCCCCCCGAGGAGATGATTTCTCGCTTTCTTTCTCTCTATCTTTCCAGGGAGCACATGCACCTTATAGCAAAAATCTCTCAGAAATTAAAAAAAAAAAAAGCTGAATTGTGTCCTTCAAGAAAGATATCTTGGGACCAGCAGTTGGCATGATGGCTATGTCGCTGGACTCCCACATAGTTGGTGGGGGTTAAAGCCCCAGACCCAGTGGCTTTAACTCACGCCAGGAGTGTGTGCGTGCATGTCCAAGATCCCAAGAGAAGAATGGAGGAGAAGTGTGTCCATGTTCCCATGGGGGGGGGTGATTTCTCGCTTTCTGTCTCTCTGTCTCTCTTTGTCTTTCCAGTGAGTGCACACTCCCTATAGCAAAAACCTCTCAAAAAATAAAAGAACATATCTTGAAGTCAAATTGAATATAAAATTTAGAATGCAGTAACTTATTTGAAATAATGAGTTGAAGTCATTAAAATGATACCTAATCTAAGTTGACTGCTTCCTGTATATAAAAAAAAGTAGAAATTTGAACATAAGGTAATAATATACATACCGAAGAAAAAGAATGTGAAGAAGACAAGGAGAATGCCATATATAAGCCAAGGAATTCCTGTGGCTATAAGAAATTAGGCAAGAGGCATATGACAGATTCTCACTCATAGCCCTCTAAAGGAATAAATGCTGTCAATATCTTGAGTTTAAATGTGTAGCCTTTGCAAGTGAGAGGCAATGAATTCTGGTTATTTAGATCTACTCAAGTTTTTGTACTATGTCATGGCAACCCAAGGAAATTAATTTACAATCCTTCCCAGGATTTGGTAAATATGTTGTGTTGCGTTTCCAAAAAGCAAAGCACAGTTATAAAACAACTAATGAACAAATAAAAGTCCCTGCTATACATTTCCTAAAGAAAGATTTAGGATGTGTGAAAAAGTAGGCACTTGGATATGGAATGTTCCAACAAGAGGTTGCTGCGTTTGGAGTAAATGTAAGAGAAACAACAAATCGGCTGAGAGGGAAAGAAATAATGGTTGTGTGACTCAATTAAACTTACGTTAGGAAGAAGGTCCTTATAATTTATGAATACTTCAGAATAAAGAAGAAGAGAAGAGACTTCTCTATCTGGATGGTGATTCTTTCCACTAAAGTTCATACAGACTAGCTTTTAATATTAATATGTTTGATATAATGATGAGTAACAAACAAAGAGATCTATGAAAAATACCATGAAAAATGTGCATCATAAAGAAGTCATGTATAGATTTCACTTTTCTGCACCAAATCACATTCATAGCCTAATTTTGGAACCAAGAGTTAGCGTAATGGCTATGTCGCTGGACTCCCATGTAGTTGACCGCGGTTCGCATCCTGGACCCGGTGGCTTAAAACTCCTGCTGGGCACGTGTGTGTGCATGCCCAAGATCCCGAGAGGAGAACGGTGGAAAAGGGATTGCGACGTGGCCATCCACCCTGGGGGGTGATTTCTCACTTTCTGTCTCTCTGTCTCTCTCTCTGTCTGGTGAGCGCACGTGCCCTATAGCAAAAACCTCTCAAAAAAAAAAAAAAAAAAAAAGAATTCATAGCCTAATGTAATGTTTCCATGAACTTTTTGAAGTCCCCTTGTATAGTGTCTCAATTAATCCAATGAAGTTTGTATTCAGTGACTTTTCAAATATCACAACGATATTGTTCTACCAACATCTGGCAAGGATATGAATACAATTAAGAGAATGGGAGGTAAATAACAGAAGTTAGATGGAAAGTGCCATTTGAGTGTTGTTAAATGAACATCACCACCATTACTGCTTCCACTCTAGCCACGTTCCATGCGTTGGACCCTTATTACATGGCAAAACAAATGCTATTACATTTAAACTTAATAATATTCTGGCATATCTAAGTATGTTTAGTGGATGTCTGAATCTCTAATGCCCAATTGGAGAAGAGACAAAGTATAGATCTGCTTGATATAATAGTTGTCTGTTCTCCAGTAACTGGTTCTGCCTGGGGCCCATGACATTTTTCAGGACAATAATCTCCAAGGACTGTTTTGCCAGAGATTTCTTGAAAAATATGTTTTTATTTCTGGAGAAAACCTACAGGCATACAGAAAATGTCTTTTCTACTGGGTGTTCCTATGGAAGTGTCTGCTCCTGGACTCTTCGGGCAGGCAGTGAGCATCCTTGAGGAGGGCCAGCCTGTGTCATACTGCTGTCATGGAGAACATGCATGTACAGCCACAGGGATGAACCCGGCCCTACTGCATACTGACTCTGGCCAGGAGTCTGTAGCTTCCAGGAGCATGTGATTTTTGGATTTTCTTTTGTGAGCTAATAAAATTTCTTGTTAAAGCCTATTTCAGTTAGCGTGTTTTTAAATTTGTTGCTGAAAACATGTTCACAACTACAATTATTTCAACTGTATATATGAATAAGGAAATATCAGATGGTGAGTTAAATTGCCATTTATCTCAATACCAGTCTGGTGTATTGTGTTTAATCTCAGGCTTGCATGACTCATTATCTTTCATCCCCTTTTAAAACAAGCTGAACATATTCTTTAATCCAACATCAATGTTTTGATTTTCTTAATGATTTGAGGTTCTTCCTGACTTTTGTATATAAAAAGTTGACAAAAAGTCAGTCTATACTGTTGGTTGTCCTATTAGCCTTATAAAATGAGAATACTAGAAAGCAAGAAAGAGTACAAATATCTTTTGAGAAGAAAAGAAAAAATCCTAGATCCTGATCTATTTGATATATATATATATATATATATATATATATATATATATACACATATATATATACACATATATATATATATACACACACATATATATATATGTATATGTATATATATATATATATATATATATATATATTTATTTTTTTTTTTTTGGATAGGTTTTTGCTATAGGGCACATGCGCTCGCCAGACAGACAGAGACAGAGAGACAGAAAGCAAGAAATCACCACCCGTGGGGATGGCCACACCGCAATCCCTTCTCCTCCGCTCTCCCCTTGGGATCTGTTGATCTGCTGATCTATTTATTTTAATTATAAATTGTATACCCATGGTTCAATGAAGAAGATTAATTATTTATTTCTGAATATGTCAAGGAAAATAGACCCAATGTCAGTTATTGTTGATTTGTTTGATATTATGTTTTAGAAAATGGTTTGTCCCTCAGTTTGTGTTTTAGAAATTGGTCTTAGTTGGTAGTGATTGGTTTTCCCCAAAAAATTCATGTGTTGGGATTGATTACATTGTCTGTATTGTAAAAATGTTAAGCAAGAATATAATTTCTTGGGAACCAGCAGTTAGCGTAATGGCTATGTCGCTGGACTCCCATGTAGTCGACCGCGGTTCGCGTCTCGGACCCGGTGGCTTACAACTCATGCCGGGCGCGTGTGCGTGCGTGCCCAAGATCCCCAGAGGAGAATGGAGGAGAAGGGATTGCAGTGTGACCATCCCCCCTGGGGGGTGATTTCTCGCTTTCTGTCTCTATGTCTCTCTCTGTCTGTCTGGCGAGCGCACGCGCCCTATAGCAAAAAACCTCTCCAAAAAAAAAAAAAAAAAAAAAAAAAGAATATAATTTCTTCATCATGTCCAAGGGTGGGACCACTGAATGTGACAGTGTTGTTGGGGAGGGTTGGGGTTCAATGACTCAGTTCTGGTAGGGCATAGAAGCATAGAAAATAAGACCAAAATAATGGAGTGAAAGCCACATGGATACAGACTATGCTCTGCTCTGCTGGAAATTCTGCCTTTTGCCATTCGTGTGATACCTTTGAACTGCCCAACCACCATAAATGTGATTCAAATTAGATTTCTAGTCTCTTAAATTCTTCAAGCCTCAAGCATTTCTATTAGCTACACACTAATAGACTAAGACTAATAGTTTATTTTGTTTTTTCCTATTGTGTATAACATGGTGCCAAATTGATTTGTCTTTGTGTGTTTTTACTAAATCTGTTAATCTCTTAAAACTATGTGTGTATCAAGTGATCAAATGGCAACATTTTTAAGTCTAATTGTGTTAGGACGAATTGAAAAATTACCTCATGTATTTTCTACCCAGTTTGGTTTCTATACTAATAGTTGGAATATATCTGTTTAAATATTTCTTGCAGTGTTTAGAAAAAACAACAACTGAAATGCTAAAAACTCAATGCAATTAGTTTACAATTGTTGCAATTTGATTTAGATTAAATGCTTCATGTTAACATTTTAAATGACTCCTCTTTACATACAAAAATGTTAAAAATGAAAACTCCAGTGTCTCATTTAATCTAGTTCTTATTTTTGAAATTATCAAGATTTTGTAAGAAAAAATAATAGACTGTACAGAAAATAATATTGTCTGGCATTATTTTTCTAAATTTTATTCATTAAAATTATTCCTATTTAATTTGATCTGAGAAAGACAGAGAGAAAGGGAAAGTGAGAAAGCAAGTTGCCAAGTCCAGGATTGAAACCAGGGACAGCATATGGGAGTCTACCACCTTCACCACCACGCCACTTGCTGGCCCTTGTCTGAGATTATATTATGATAATTTTGTTGTTATTATAAAACTTGGAGGCACAGCAGTGGCCAAATATTCTCATTCAAACTTAAGTACTTAGGCTAATAAAACAATGTGCTTTGTGAAATACCTTATTATTTTCATTTAAAAAATAGTTTAGTTTTGCTACCTTACAAGTTCCTAGTTTCATCATGGTATTGGAGGAGTTTTCAGGTAATAATTAACAAATAATTTTTTTCAGTATTTCTGTTAATGGCATGATCAAGCCTATTTCAGTTGGCTTTTTTTTAATCATTTGTAGCTGAAAGCATGTTAACAAACAAAATTATTTCAACTTTATACATGAGCAAGGAAATTTCAAACAGTGAGCTAAATCACCCTTGATCTCAATGCCAGTAGCTGATCCATTGTCTTTAATCCCAGAATTAATATCAGTCTGTAAAGTGTGCTTGGTCCAGTCAAAACCTTTTATTCTAGTAACTAATAGTTTTTGAAATACTTTTTAAAAAGATTTATTCAATTTTGTTTATTATCTGTATTACTTTTTAATTAGTCATAGGGTACGTACAATCATTAGAGACAGAGACTGAGAGAAAGGAAAAAATTGAGAAATCAAGGTGCCAGGTTCAGGACTTGAACCATGATCAGTCATGTGGGAGTCCAGTGCCTCAACCACCACACCACCTGCTGGCCTGAACTATATGTGTATTTAAAGTATTGAACTTATCATTAAATTAAACACAGCTAATGGGTAGCTTAAGTGGGTATAAGAATTTGAAAAGTGCATAAATGAAAAAAAGAAATAAATACTGTAAAAAAGGGTCTGTGATAAAAATATATAAGAGAGTACAGTATTAATATGTGTGGAGAAACTATTTGTGCTTATTAATACATTCCTTTGGAGACTAGATACAAAGAATAATGGAGAATTATAGAAAACAGCAAAAGTCTTCCACCATAAGAAACTGACAAGTAAAAACAAATGTGAATTTAAATTGTTTGTAGTGGGAACCAGCAGTTGACGTAATGGCTATGTCGCTGGACTCCCACGTAGTCGACCGTGGTTCACATCCCGGACCCGGTGGCTTAAAACTCACGCCGGGCACGTGTGTATGCGTGCCCAGGATCCTGAGAGGAGAATGGAGGAGAAGGGATTGCGGCGTGGCCATCCCCCCGGGGGGTGATTTCTCGCTTTCTGTCTCTCTGTCTCTCTCTGTCTGTGTGGCGAGCACACGCACCCTATAGAGGAAAACCTCTCCAAAAAAAAAAAAAAATTGTTTGTAGAAAGTGATTTCAAAAAGATGTATGTGGGCCTATAATGAAAAAATGAATGAGCTTTCCTTCCAAAATTATGAGTCTATACCACAAAGCCAAGTTTACAATACAAAACTGAAAGATATCTGTGACTTTCAGTAATTCAGGAATCATAAACTGAGAGCAAAAACAAACACAAACCATTTTTTGTGGGGGTGGGTCCAAATGCACTCACCAGAGACAAAGAGAGGGAAAGTGAGAGGGCTCCCCCTAGTCGAAATGGCCACACCACATCACTTCTCTTCCATTCTCTAGAGATTTGGGGCATGTGACCACACTCGCTGGGTTGGGACTGGAGCCATGCCGTCAGCCATGTGGAATCCAGCCACCTTAACCTTTGTGCAATCTGTTGGTCAGCAAACTGAATTTTTTTTTTTTTTTTGAGAAGTTTTTGCTATAGGGCTCATGTGCTCACCAGAAAGATAGAGACAGAGAGACAGAAAGCAAAAAATCACCCCCCCGGGGGGGATGGCCACACCACAATCCTTTGTCTTCCATTCTCCACTTGGGATACTGGGCACACATGCACACATGCCTGCCATGAGTTTAAGCCACCAGGTCCAATACTTGAACCGCAGTCGACTACATGGGAGTCAAGAGACACAGCCATTACGCCATCTGCTGGTCCCACAAACTGAATTTTTAAAAGTTAAATTGTAATATGCAAAAAGCACTTAAAGATTTTAGTATGAATATTCAAGATTACTATATCCTTGCTTATGGTCTTGAGTTTTTTTTTCTTTTTCCTTTATGCTATTATACTATTTTTTTCAATTTTTTATTTCATTTTCTTTTATACATTCAATCATGTTATTCAGCTTACAAAGTGAATATTTCAACATGTGAACATTTCTCCCTAGTCCAGGTGATCAAACTATAAAATTATCTTCAACAGATAATGCCACATTCCTTTGTCCCATTAATGCTTTGCTTCTCAATGTCCCTTCTCAGACTCTACTCTTTCACACACACTATATCTGGTATTCACATCTATTTACTGTGTTTCTCTATCCTTTAGTCGATCAGCTTCAGTCGCAGAGTGTGGACACTTGGTATATATTAAGTGGGGACATGCAATGTCTCTTCTTCATAGCCTAGCTTGCTTCACTCAGCAGTAAATCTTTCATATTCTTCCACTTTCTGTCAAAAGCCAGGTTTATTTATTTTTATTTATTTATTTTTTTAATGGCTGAATAGTATTCTGTGAGTTTTTTCTTAATCCTGGGTCTGCTCCTTTATAATTTCTGATTCATTTGAACTAACAGCAGTAGTGATTTCTTTAACATTTTTAAATCAGATATTCTTGTGTTACTAGGTTATTAGATTCATCTTATAAAAATATGTTGTAAATTGGGACCAGTAGTTGGAGTAATGGCTATGTCGCTGGACTCCCATGTAGTTGACTGCAGTTTAAATCCTGGACCCAGTGGCTTACACTCATGCTGGGCTCATGTGCATGTGTTCCCAAGATCCCGAGAGGAGAATGGAGGAGAAGGGATTGTGGCGTGGCCATCACCCCTGGAAGGTGATTTCTCACTTTATGTCTCTCTGTCTCTCTCTGTCTTCCTGTTGAGTGCACATGCCCTATAGCAAAAACCTCTCCAAAAAATAATGTTATAAATCAATTATCAGTGTTCATATTTTTGTAAAAATTGTATAATTTTTATTTAACATGAAAAGAGGGGTGATGATTGAATAAATAAAACTTTTGTGGGGCCAGCATTGTCAGGGAGGTTAAGGCACTTGACTCCCACATAGCAGGCCATGGTTCAAGTCCTGACCAAGTGACTTGAGAATCAACACAAGGCATATCTGTAAGTGTACCCAAAATCCTGAGAAGAGAGTGGAGCAGAAGGGATTGTAGCATGGCAATTTCCCCAGGGGTAACTTCTCACTTTCCCTCTCTCTGTCTCTCTTGTTCTGGTGAGCACACATGCATATGGTAAAAAAAAATGTTATAAAAGAAATAAAACATTTGAAAAGAAATAATAAACTTCCCAGTACCTTGGTGACATTAAGCACAGAACCACCTCATCAAGCATAGATGGAATAAAGTTACATTGACTAGAGAAAGGATATAGCCAAGTCAGGAAGACTTTTTTGTTTGTTTGTTGTTTTATTTTATTTTTTGCGGCCTTACCATGTAATTTTGGAACCACAGACAAAGGAGGATATTGACTCTGCTATCTTACTTGATTGAAATATTGTCAAGGGATTTCATTTAAGTGATTGCACTTTTTGTAGTACAAGGTGCTTCATCAGTATATAACAGCACAGAGTAATTTCAAGAGGGGGTTGACAAGGTGTCTGGCAACATTTAGGTCAGGAAGACAAATGTTGTCTACCTGCCCTTGGTTTATAGACTGTGACTCTACATGACTACACTTGATACAAAATCCACTGTTTCCTGTAGTGGAAAAGATCATGCTTCCCTCAGAAAAGACATAAAATTCTGATTCCATGTTGTTTTACAGACTTAGTAATTTATTTTTTTGCTGAACCGGTAAAACAGGCTGTACAATATTATCCTTGAACAAAAAGTGGAGAAGAAAGTCTTGCACTATTTTAGCTGAAATTGTGAAATGAAAAAATTGGCATAAAAAAAAAAGTGTTCTAAATTTGGGAATAAAATGCCATTAATGTGTTTCTAAATACATTTAAACCATCAATAAAATGACCCACATATTTTCACACCATCATTGAAAATAAACTGTTCCCACTAAGGATTGGTATACAACTTTTCATTGTTATGGTAATATTATGTATATTTTTCAAGGCCCATCTTACCTATTACATCCTTCATAACCCTTCCCCTCATTTATATATAATATGTGCTTTTAATTTGCTTACTATAATTCAGCAAACAAAAGATAATTTGATTTAGTTTATAATCTCTGCAATGCACAATATTATTACATTTTTGATATGTTAAAATGCAAATGGGTGAAGAAATTAAGTGAACATTTATGCCATTGGAATGAGAAGAATGACTGAAGTAATATATTTACAAATATTAAAGTATAAAGTGAATTTGATTGAGATTATATTCATTATGAGAAAATTTTTAAGTAAAATTCACTACTAATTAAGTAAAAAATTTTCAAATTTTATTTCTTTGTTACTGATTTAAATATGAGCTATTTTTTCTTGAGGTAAAATACACGTAACATAAAGTCTATGATTTTACATGTTTGCCTGTAGTGTTTAGTGAATATTGGATCCTTGGGAAAGTCATGACACATTTTGCATAGAAACCAGCATGACTTTGTCAATGACCTAATATATTCATGTTACTGTGTAAACATTACCATATTCCATTTCCAAAACATTTTCATCTTCCCAAAATGAAACTGAATAAATTAAGCAATAATTCTGCCTGTGCTTATATGTAATTGCTAGCTACTTGAGCATATAAGTAATGTAGGCATAAAACATATTAGAAATGTGCTATATGAATAATAATGCAAAATGGCATTTATTGGTTTAGAAATTACTTTTAAAATATTGACATTATGTTAAGCTCTATGTGTTTATAGTACTGCATTAACTCAAATTTCTATACAAAATACAACTTTCCTATGCAATTTACAACAATAATAGTTGAACAGGACTGGTTCTTTGGCACAATGGTAATATGCTGCTCAAGGGGAGCTGAATCCCACATGGCAACCATGGTTTGACTCCCTGACCAAGTCAGCCTGAGACATGGCACTGTGGAAAACAATATGGAAGTTCCTTAAAAATCTACAGATAGATCTACCATATGACTGACTAATCCTTCTCCTTGGTGTTTACCCAAATGATAGGAAAATAGTCAGAAAGACACTTGCCCACGCATGTTCATGGCAGCATTATTCACAATTGCTAAGACATGTAATCAACCTATGTGCCCAAGAACTGATGACTAGATTGAAAAACTGTAGTAAATACACACTGTGGGATACTACTCAGTCACTCAGCCATAAGGAACAATGAGACCCTGTCCTTTGATTTAATGTGGATTAACATATTGGGCTGCTGAAAAAGTTGTGACAAATTTTGTATAGAAAAACATAAAAAAATACATCATGATTTTTCTGACAACGCAATAGAAGACTTAATGCTAAGCAAATAAGTCAGTCTTTGAAAGACGAACACTGAATATCTCCATTAAATATATACTGAATATCAGCACTGTATGGCAACAATGAAAGATTTGAGGATATGAAAATAGGGAGGACAAGTTTAGATACCAGAGATAATAAGAGAGGGGAGTGGATGATAGAAGATATGTGGGAGGGACAAGGGGAAGAAATGTTTAATAGACAAAAGAAAGTGAAGTAGTCTGTTGAAAATTATGTACATAGTAATATCATTGATTTGATTGTCAGGTACTACCTGTATTATTTGAAAAACTATATGTATTTGAAAAAAACTATCTAGTTATATATAACTATATATATAACTATATATATAAAACTATATATATATACACACACACACAACTATATGTATATGTACACACACACACATAACTATATATATATACACACACACATAACTATATATACACACACACATAACTATATATACACACACACACATAACTATATATGTATACACGCACACACACACATAACTATATATATACCTTTATATAAAACTATATTTATATGTGTGTTTGTGTATATATATATATATATATATATATAAATAAAATACATATATATAAAATATGGATTTTTATAGACCAGAGTTTTCTTAAAAGATAAAAAGAAAAAGGAAAGAAAACAGAAAAAAAAAAGACTAAGGTTCTTACTAAGATAAAAATAAAACATTCCTTTAAAAAGTGAATCTATTTAAATTCTTATAATTATTACCCGCAAATGTGAAAATTAGTCAATTTTTAATCATTTCCAGTTCTCAAATGCCATCATGTATTCACTCTTTTCAAGTCAGTATCCTAAATTTGCAATGCTAAGAAAATAACTTCAAAAATAACAGTGCAACAGAATATATGTGTATTGTACATAAAACCAAATTTCATCAAATATTTGGAGTGAAACATAAATGCAATCAACATTTAGACACTTGGAAAGATGATATTTTGCTAAAATTTCAGTCTTTATCCAGATGTCTGGCAGAACATAAGGAAAACAAAACACTTTGCAAATAAACATAATCTCGATTACAGCAAAATGCCGTTTTTCCACTGATTTCCAATTTTCTTTCTAGGAGAAGATATAATCATTGGTTGGTTGAAAGTAGACATTAAAAAGTCTAGCTTGTAAGAATAGAATAATATATTGCATTCATTAGGCATTTCCATGTCTGTGCCATTTTAACAAAGACCAAATTAAGTGATGTGAAAGTTTTAGCAGTTTGTGTCTGTTGCTATAGTCATTTTTGGGGGGATGGCGGGGGGTTCTGGTTAGGTTTTTGCACATGCGCTCACTGGAGAGAGAGGGAAAGTTAAAAATTACCCCTCCCCACCCAGAGTGAATGACAATGCTGCAATCGCTTGTCCTCTATTCTCCTCTGGAGATTGTGGGCATGCACACACACATACTTTGGAGTGGTTTTCAGGTTGCCAGATCCAGAACTTAAACCATGGTTGGCCATGTGGGAATCCAGCACCTTAACCACTATACCACATGGTGGCCCTAACTATACTTATTTTAACATGACTCCAAATAAAGATTACAATCTACTGAGGGCTTATTCACCTTGGATGAGAAACAGTCTTTTTTAAAAAAATTAATCTTAAGCTATTTTTAGGAACAAATTTCTATCATCCATTTTATCTTTGTATCCACAGGTGGACTTGGTGACACAAAAGGGGTTTTGCTAATTTCCACTATTTCTGCAGTCCAGGAAGCATCAGACTCAGACTATTCTTCTGGGTAGAAGTTTAATGGTAGAAAACAAGACTGAGATGTCTCCACAGTTTGTACACTAGTGCCCAAACACAGACTAAACTGCAGAGGTACTGCCAGTTTCAATCACTAATGAGGACCAGAGACAGAGAACACACCTTTATGATATCAGAAGGGCTGAGTTAGAAACAAAACAGCTGAATCACCTTTCATTTTGAATCAATTTTATAAGTTTTTTAAATAGATTTTATAATAGAAGTACACCTAAGAACTATGCTGAGGTGTATTCAAGTGTCATCTACAGTTTGTGTCTGTGTGTGTGTCTGTGTGTGTGTGTGTGTGTGTGTGTGTGTGAGCGAGAGAGAGAAGGGAGAGAGAGAAAGAGAGAGAGATCATAATTGAGTTGGATACGAGTTATATCCTTGTGGCCATATTTTAAGACAGTGAAGTATGTGTTTCATTTCCCCTTAATCCCTTCGGGATTAAGAATCCTGGAGTGTTGATTTTTTGTTTGTTTGTTAACTTCTTTTGAGAAGTGTCCCAGCATAAGGAACGGGAGACTTCAGTGGAAACGTTGGGGTTATTACCTGTTGGAGTAGAGCAAGAAAAAAATGCAGTCTGCCATGGCTGACTGAAGAGGTGCTGAGCTGAGAGCCTGAGGACCAGAGGGTCACCAAGTCAGAACTTACGCCAGACTCATGCAAACAAGACCGCAAGAGCTTTATGTCATCAGCAACTGTAAAACACCTGGATCTGAGGAGGCTGAACTCTTCTCCCCCTTCATCAATCTCTTCATTTCACTCCCCTTTGACTCTGCACACATCACTTTGTGGATGTTCAGAAACTGGCAAAACCCTATGTAGGTGAGGGAAAGGAGGGACTCTTGGAAAGATTAGGATGGAAAAGGATTTGTGAGCGATCACAGAGTTCAAAACTCTTTAATTCAGTGAAAAGAGTGGTTAATAGCAGACTACCTGTGACTAGAATAACTCTAAGGGGTAAGATTAAACACTTCTGTACAAATAGTGTTAGTTCGCCTGGTTCTTTTATTTATTTATTTATTTATTTTTTTGAGACGTTTTTTGCTATAGGGTGTGTGCGCTCTCCAGACAGACAGAGAGAGACAGAGAGATAGAAAGCGAGAAATCACCTCCCGGGGGGATGGCCATGCCGCAATCCCTTCTCCTCCATTCTCCTCTTTGGATCTTGGGCACACACGCACACCCGCCCGGTGTGAGTTTAAGCCACCGGGTCCAGGACTCGAACTGCGGTCGACTACGTGGGAGTCCAGCTACATAGCCATTACGCTATCTGCTGGTCTCAAGTTCGTTTGGTTCATAACTAATAAATTTTTTGATCTTTTAGTGTTATGGAATAAAAAAAGACCCACAAAAATATAAAATTCCTGCATGTGTCTACAAACTATTTCTACCAGACTGTTACAATTATTAATAATATTTGCAGTCACAATCCATAGTGAGCCTTCCAATGCCCTATAAAATGCCTCTTGAACAATTGCTATACCTGTTTTTCTATGCCTGATGTCCATACAGTACATATGTAATTTCTTTGTAACATCCCTGTCAAAGTGTCTTTCAGGCAATGTACTGAAATATGACCGTCATTTTAGTCTTCTCTGTTTTTGAGATGGTTGATTGCAGGGCTCTCCAAAGACTGACAATTGGCTTGAAATGATTTCAAATAGCCTCTTCAAAAGTCAGTCAGACTTCTATACTATTGGCCAACAGGATTTATAAAATCAACACCTATAATTTTGAAAGATTACGAAACACTAAATAGAAAGCAGATAAATGAGACACCTCCTCTGAGCCATTTACAGATAAAGACAAATTGCTCATTCTTTGATATGGACTTTATTGTGACAACTACACACATAGGAACCAAAAGGAAGAAATCTTAGAAAAATAAACATTGGGACCAGCAGTTAGCATAATAGCTATGGCGCTGGACTCTCATGTAGTTGACTACGGTTCAAGTCCCGGACCCAGTGGCTTAAACTCATGCCGAGCATGTGTGTGTATGTGCCCAAGATCCCTAGAGGAAAATGGAGGAGAAGGGATTGTGGCGTGGCCACCCCCCTGGGGGGTGATTTCTCACTTTCTGTCTCTCTGCCTCTCTGTCTTTCCTGCGAGTGCACGTATCCTATAGCAAAAAACTCTCTAAAAAAAAGAAAAAAAAGAAAATTAACGTAAATTAGTATTTTTTTAGAGACTGAAAATTAAGCTCTATAAAGTTACCTGTTTTTATTCCCCAAATCTCAATCCAGTAATTTCTTGCCTCTAGTTTCATACTGAGTAGTTATCGACCCTCAAAGCAAATTAGAATCACTTGCTTGAAGTGCAATCATTGGTTCTTTAATGTTCTGATCCTAGTTTTATGCCCTAAGAAACACTTGCACACTGATAATGCCTGAGCAGCATGGGTTTGTGTAGGTACAATTCATGTATGTACCTACAAGTTATATTCATATATATGTATGTTATATATGTATGCAAGTATGATACATGTATATAGTACTACATGAAATAGATATGCATATGAACATTAACAGTGTTAATATGCTAAATATAATATCTATATATTTATACTTTTTATATATTTTGTTATATATACATATGTAATATATACATAATTGTATATGCATTACATATTTATGCCTAAATATATGTATGTATAGATAAATAACTAATGAGTTGGTAGAGGATATAGATATATATATGGCTATGGATACAAATGATTAAAAATATTTATGAATCTATTGAAAATCATGTTCCCAGCAGTGAATTTCATAAGCAAGAGAAGTTGTATTTTCGGCATAGAATTGTGATTAATTTGAATAACCTATGTGCAACAATTCATACACAAATTCCTCTGAGTGATGCAATGGAGAGGAATGATACTCTGGGCTGCAGAAGTAGAACGGAGTCAGAAGACAAGAGTGAATCTGCTCTGTTACTGGTTTTGTAGGGACATATTTTAGCATTCCAGACTCATGATATGAACAGTTGTTAACGTGAAGGAACAAGGGTATTTCGTTGGGTTACCACCTGTGTTCTTTTTTTCATAATACATTTCCCATGAGCTTCTCAAGACACTTCCTATAGTACTTGATTTTTAAATATTTATTTAATCTTATACATTACTATTATTTTAAAATTTTCTATAGGCTCATCAGAGAGAGGGAAAATGAGAACATTGGTCTCCAGGCCCAGGACTTAAACTGCAGTCAGCCATGTGGAAGTCCAGCACATTAACCACCATGCCACCTCCTGGCCTGCCACCTATGTTCCCTTAAAGTATGAGCTTGCTCAAAACACCCCAGTGATGTCTCATCTGAGTGAAAAACAAGACGCCACATTTTTGGTAGTCCTGAGGTTCCCTGTGATCTAGGTCCTAGTTCCTTTCTACCTCCCTCCTTGCCTACTTCTCTCCACAATTGTAGTTCCCTTTATGGGCAGAGCCAGCCAAGCACTGTTCCGATGCTTGGCCTGTCGCCTCCCCAGGAAAATTCCCTCACTTATGAGAGAGATTTAAAATTCTAATGTTTTCATAGCCTTGTCTGAGGATTCTACTAATATTTCATCCCCACCTCTGACACATATACAAATATGCATGTACACACACACACACACACACATACACACCACTCATTAGTTTTTAAATTTCCTCAATATTCAACTCCATCTCATATGTTTTATGATCTGACTTAGACACTTGAGTAAGTTATGTTTGAGGGCAGATTTTTCTATGTGGATTTGTATAGACCTCTTAAAGTTTGCCATTTTAACCATTTTAAAGTGTGCCATTCGGTGGTGTTAATCACATTTTCAATGTTGTGCAACCATCACTGCCATTTATCTTCGGAACTTTATCACCTCAAATTAAACCTGCAAATATCTTCATCAGTTCCTTCCCTCATTTCCTGGTAATGTCTATGTTGTATCTCTATGAATTTGCCAATTTTAGAAATCTCAGAGAAGTGGAATTATGCAACATTCGTCCTTTGTGCTAGGCTCATTTCACTTAGCATAATGATTTCAAGATTCATGCATATTGAACAAAGTATCAGAATTTCATTCCTTTTTAAGGCTAAATAATATTGCATTAAATGCATATACTACATTTTACTTGCCTATTTACCTGCTTATGGATATTTGCACTATTTTTATTTTTGGCCTATTATGACTAATGTTTTTATGGACATAGGTGCAAAAGTATCTGTTTGATTCTGAGAGCAGGTTTATATCTTATTTTATTTCCTGCTAGGTCTACAGGGCCTGGAATAATGTCCAGAACTGAGTAAATTTGAGGTAGTTATATGTGTATTTTTGCTCTTTATTCTTTCCTTTTCTACTGTTCTGTTTAGTGTCCCAGAAAGCTGACATATGTTTTTTTCCCCCCAGTATATTATTTATTATTAATATTATTTTTCATTTCATTTTTTATACATTCAATCACATTATTATTTGTCTTACAAAATGGATATTTCAACAGGTGAACATTTCTCCCTAGTTCAGTTGATAAAACTACAAAATATCTCCAACAGATAATACCACATTTCTTTGAACCGTTAATGTTTTGCCTCCCTATTTTAATTCTAAATGTCCTTCCTCAGTCCCTCCTCTTTCACACACACACTATATCTGGTATTTAAATCTATATACTGTGTTTCTATATCCTTTAGTCAATTAGTTTCAGTCATAGAATGCAGATACTTTGTATATATTAAGTGGGGACATACAATGCCTCTCCTTCATAGCCTGGCTTGCTTCACTTAGCAGTAAATCTTCCATATTCATCCACTTCATGTCAAAATCCAGGGTTTTGTTGTTTTGTATTTTGCTTCTGGCTAGGCAGGCTCATGGGAAGTCCTAAGAGAACATAAGAGTGGAAGGAGGTGTATGGCGGGTCCCTGACCCTGTGGGCTGTGCTCTGGTTGTTCCATCTCCACGGATGTCCACATGGACCCCACCTTCAGAGTTCACAGTACCTGCAAATTCACAGTACCTAGCCTAGGCCTCCCTTCCAGTCAGAGAAGGCAAAGGTTTTCCTCTGTCCACGGTCCTTAGAGATGCCAAGGATTCCTACTTGTTTTCTTCACTCTGCTTATGCTTCTTTTTAAGTAACTGTTTCACTGATTTTCTTTCAACTAAATACTTTCAAATTTATTATCTTTTTGTTTTACTACAAATTTCATGGACATGCAGGTGCCCAATACACATACTTCAAATGAATGAATAAATCTGACTCTAAAAACCCTCTTAGGTGTTCAAAAATAAATTCAACACACCTTTTATATAAGTATTTTTAAAAAAACTATTCTTCAAAACATCATCTATGATGTTCTGTGCAGCCTCGAAAACTAATATAGTGGATGAAGAATACAGAGAAATAAAAAACAACAGCTAGGATTTTTCTGGTTAGACACATTTTTAAATAATTGTTAATATTAATAATATGTAATAAATTACACATCCTAAGTTTTGTATGCCAAAATGAAATGTGTTTGAAATAATTGCCAGCCTACTGGGATTGTTGTGGTGGTGGTTGGTTGTTTCAATGTAGGCTTCACCTCAAAATGAAAGCTTACCACTGTTTGTTTTATTGAAATTTAACCCGAGATTTCATGGGAACTGTCAGAATATATCTGTAATATCTAATAATTTATCCATATAGATGAGAGTTTTTTTCAACACTATATATAATACTAAACAATATGTATCTCACAAAAATACATAATAAATTAGATAACACAGCTAATTTAACACTGTAAAATCACTCTTAAATTATAATTTCAAATTTCTGTGTGCATTAAAAATACTTTTTGTTTGTATTAACCTTTCATTTGAAGAGGCTTTTGCTTTAGGGCATGTGTCCTTGCCAGAGAAAGAGAGACAGACATGGTGAGAGGGAAAGTTAGATATCACCCCTGGAGGGTGATGGCCATGCTTTAATCCCTTTTCCATTCTCCTCCTGGAATCTTGGGCACACATGTACATGTGCCCAGTGTGAGTTTCAACCCATGGAGTCCAAGACTGAAACTAGTCAGCCATGTAGGAGTCCAGTGATGTGAATTCTACACCATCTACTGATCCCTATACTAACTTTTAAAGTAGATTATTATTTATAAATTGGGCCTTTGCTTTCATTGTGATTGTGAGTGATCTGAACAGTATTTTATTGACAGATCATTTAAATTCTTTCTATATATATAAAAATATATATGGGATATATATAAAAACACATTTATATAAATATATATTTAGAACTATAAATATATAAATAAATACATTTATAAATATAATTATATATATATATATATTCCATCCATACCTATTTAAATAAGATAGATTTTCTTTCTATCTATCTATCTATCTATCTATCTATATATATATAATTTCTATGAAAAGAAATGAATTTTTAGTGTTTTTTGCCATAGGCATGTATACTTGCCTGAGAGAAACAGTGAGAGGGAATGTGAGAAATCAGTCCTTGGGGGAGGGCCATACTACACTCCTTTCTTCTTCATTCTCCTCCTACGATATTGGGCACACACACACATGAGCCCAGCATGATTTTCACCCACCAAGTTTAGGACTTGAACCATGGTCAGCCATGTTGGAGTCCAGTGTTGTAACCACTGTGACACCTGCTGTCCCCAAGAAGTAAATTTTTAAGAGAAGCTAGCATGTGACTCCAATGTCTATCAGAGAGAATCTATAAGATGTTCTTAATTTACCCATATTCTTCATTCACTGAATTAGTTTGCTAGTGCTGACAGAAAAATCTGATAGGTTAGGTGGATTAAACAATAGAAGTTTATTTTCTCATTATTCTAGAGCCTGAAAGTCCAAGGTCAAGGTGTTACCAGGGTTGGTTTCTCCTAGGCCTCTCTCCTTGGCTTAGAGATGACCACCACCTTGGGCTTATGTATTTTATTCATAAAAGACAACCCAAACCTGCATACTAGAGAGAGGAAAAGAGTAGGAAGGGGAGAAGTGCCTTCCTCAGGTCATATCATGCTGCAATTCCCTTTTTCCAGCCATATAGTTTGCTAGGATCTTGGGCATGTGCACACATGCATAGCATATTTGACTGACTTGAAACAAACTCACAGTTGGTCATGTGGCTTTCAGCACTTCAGTTCAGTTGGCTACAGACTGCACTACCAGGCTGGGCTAGCCATTTTCTTGCTAATCCTCACTTGGTATTCTCTTCTCTTAGCTTTGTATGTCTGGATCCTCATCTCTCTTCACCTAAGGACACCAGTCATAAAAATTAAGATTTACCCCTGTCTTCATTTTACCTTAATTATGTCTTTAATGTCCTTATCTCCAAGTACAGTAAAATTATGAGCTACTGGGCTTAGGATTTTGATATCTGAATTTGGTGGGAGGGAACAATTCACCTATAATGTCCACTATGTCAAAACAATAGCCACTAGGGCCAGCCAGGTGGTGTGGTGGTTAAGGCAGCTGGATCTCACATGGCCAAGTACACAGATTGATCATGAACCTGGCATCTCAGAAAATATGCCAGGCACATGTGGGTGCATGACCAGAATCCCAAGAGGAAAAGGAATTGTGTCATGGCCATACCGCTCCCCCTGGGTGGTGACTTTTCATTTCCCCTCTCTCACTTTCTCTGTCTCTGGCAAGTGCATGTGTGTACCTTATAACAAAATAAAATAAAACAAAATAAATACAATAACCACTATATCTTCCCAATTATTTTTATTTTATTTTATTTTTTTAATTAAGAATTCTGGTTTAGGACCAGCAGTCGGCGTAATGGCTATGTCGCTGGACTCTCACGTTCGACTGTGGTTCTAGTTCTGAACCCGGTGGCTAAAATTCTTGATGGGCACATGTGCGAGTGTGCCCAAGATCCCGAGAGGAGAATGGAGGAGAACAAATTGCAACATGGCCAGTACCCCTGGGGGGTGATTTCTCTCTTTCTGTCTCTCTCTGTCTTTCTGGAGTGTACACACCCTATAGCAAAAACCTCTCTAAAAAAAAGCAATCCTGGTTTATGTGTCATTGATGTGTATTTTTGTGGGATAAGGCTTTTTTTTTTTCCATGTATTGCATGTGCTTGCTGGAGAAAAAGAGAGACAGAAAGTGAGAAATAATTCTCCAGAGAGGATGGCCATGCCACAATCCCCTTTCCTCCAGTCTCCTTTGGGATCTTGAGCACACACGTACATATGACTGGCATGAATTTCAAGTCACTGGGTCCAGGACTCGAACCATGGCTGGCTACGGGAGTCCAGTGCCATAACCACTACACCACCTGCTAGTCCAAGGCATAGATTTTTATGACATGCATATAGTTAGGGTATACCCATATTCATCTTCTACAACATTGTACCTCGCATTATGCTATGAACATTTGTTAATAATTCTACTTGTATTTTTAAAAAGTTTGTACTAAATTGTTCTAGTTATTTTCTCTACTTTTCCCCCTAATCTCTGGACTCGTTCCTGCTCTCTATACTCTGACCTCAATCCAGGTAACAGACATCCCTTGATTTTATCCTTCACCTTCCTTCCAAACACAACACTGCTTATCTGAATCAACTTAAACAAGACTTCCTCGGGGACATCTTCCCTGACTGGGCTACTTAGGGTTCCTTCTGTTACTGGCTCTCAAACATCCCTGCACTTCTGCCATGATCCGCTTTAGCACGTGTTTGCAATTTTTAGGGTTACAGTGTAGTGGTAGATTCCATCAGTGGGGATTCAAAGCCACTAACTGCATATGAAAACTCAGGGAAGTCATTCAAATTCGCTGTGCCTCAGTTTCCTCATCTGTAAAGGGAGACAGTGACTTCTTCACATGTATGTAATGACAGATTAATAAAATAAAACCTGTTCACTGCTCAAAGCGGTGACTGCTGCTGAGTTGTGAGTGTTATCTATTACCTCGTTTCATCTACCTGCTTGCACAGATTGCCGCCTTCAGGAAGCCGAGACGCTGATTTGCTGTGCTCCCTCTCAACCCAAGGTGAAGTACAAGGCTTACATGCAACATGTGTCCAATGCATGCTGCTGGAAGGAACAATGGCTCAGGTATAGAAAAATGGAGTCTTTTATGATTGGAATGGGAACGGTAATTGAAACTGACCCTAAAAACAATACTGAAGAAAGAGTTCAGAGGTGCGGGGTTAGAAGTAGATATATTCTGACTAGGGATGATTTCTATTGAAACAATGCTCCGGGGAGAGAAAGTTGCCAGGCTTGGAAACAAACAAACAAAAAAATAAAACAAAACAAAAAAAAAAACCACTTCATTATTTGCAACCTGCAGAGGGCAAAGAGAGAAATCTCAGCTCCAGTGGGCATGCTGGCAAGAACAGCAGAGACTTAAGTACAAAAAAGAGCTGAATTGATAAAGGCTCTTTACATCTGAACAGGCTTAGATGTCAACACTATATGCCCATGAGCCGCCGAATAGGGTTAGAGAAGGGCCTGTGTACCAGTGCCGATCCAGTTGCCAAGTACCCAACAGACTTGCAAACACCTGCTCAACAGGTAGGTTTCTGCAGGTCTTTTCAAGCCTGTTCTCATCAAAATCTGTGATACTGTTTTGGAAGGTTGAGATGTATAGCCTTTTTGAGTCCCCCCCCCCCCATTTCTTAGTACAATAATGTAGAAGGCGATTTGTTCAGTGTTTGTTTGTTTATTTTGTTTCTGCAACAACAGAAGATGTTTTAAAAAAATAATTATTTTTCTTCTGCTTTGTTTTATTTCCAACTTCAAATGGTTTTTACATGATAAAGACTTTTTTCAAAATTTAAAAACAGAATCTTGTGTTGAATCATGTTGGCTTCCACAATTAGAAAAAATAAAATAAAATAACAGACGCTGTTATTTTTTAGGGATTTATAAATTCAATTAAAACTAGATAGCTGTGTAAGAATCTGTAGCTACTTGTTATTATCATTTCCTAATATTATTATGTAATATAAATAATTACTTCGGATTAATCATTAAAAGAGAAGAGAGAAAAAAAGGGTGAGAGATCATGACTAAAATCATACATTAATTACCTTTCAGCCTTTAGACGTCTTCTTCTGGGTTTGCCACCTAGGTGTAAATTATAAGCAAAATAATGTATTTTCTGGCTTTGAAGCCAAAAACTGCCAGAGATTTGCCTCTGTGATTTCCACCTTGGAATACATGTCTACTAAAGTGTGAAACATACAAAAATTAATACTTACTTATTTTTTCTTATAAACTTGGGATCATCTATAATTATACAGTTTTTAAAGTTTATTTATTACTTAGAGTGAGAGAAAGAGAGAGAGAGAGTGAGAGAGAGAGAGAGAGAGAGAGAACACACTTCCAATAGAGTTTGGAGTGAGAGACAGAGAGATAGAGAGGGAGAGATCACACTTGCAATAGTTTGACTCCATCACACACTCCTAGTCTTAACAGTCCTTGGATCACAGGATCCAAGAGAGTCTAGGAAACTCACAAAGGTCTCTGATCTTGAACTGGAATCTTTCCCATGTAGGATTGCCTTACAGAACTTCACATTTTACTGCTGTGTCACTGTCCAGCCCTTAATTACCCAGTTTTTAACTGGAGCAAAATCCTACAAATGAGTGTTTTTAGATATTCAGCTTAAACATTAGTAGTTACATCACTTTAGTTGTACTTTTGAGAATACTACTTTTTTTTTTTTTTTTTTTTTTTTTAAGATACCTTCACTGACTCTTAGGGATCTGGGTTTGGAATGTAGTATATAAGACCGGCCACTTTAGCTAATATGTATGTCATCTTCACACCCAAGGTAGTGGCAGAATAATGGGAAAAAAAGACAAGAATCTAGTCTATTGAAAATGCATTTTGACTTTGTTCTAATGAAATCTATTTATTCACAGTAAAGTAAAAATATATTTTAAGAAAATTATGTCCTTTGGAATAAGAGGCTAACTCACATGCAGTTGAGTTTTTTCCAAGTAGTACTTCAATATCTCATAATTAAGGATAAAACATTCTTATGCTTATTAATTAAAAATTGCAAATTTGGCTAGGTCAGTCATTTATAATCTTTTTTTGGTCATTGCTCTCAACTACTCATATACTGGGAAAATGGTTATTTTTCAAGTTAGGTAACTTCTATACAATTATAGGAGTAATAATATAATAATGTAACAGTGATATTGTTGCCCCTTAATTCCCTCAAGGGAGAGATGATCACACCACAATCCCTTCTCCTCCAATCTCCTCTGGGGATTTTGGACATGCACACAGGCATGTAGGCACATATGCCCAGTGTGAGTTTCAGGCCGCTGGGTCCAGGACTTGAACTGCAGTTGACTACATGGGAGTCTAGCAACATACTCATTGTGCCATCTGCTGGTTCCAGTAATAAGTTTTTCTAATCCTAATCTTTGAAATCATTTTGTACACTCTGGGTCTATCTAAATGCTGAAAACAAATGAGTCCAAGTTGGGACTCTCAGTGGTAGGAACTTGGATGCCTGAGTCACTTCTTAGATGGGCGCTCTCCTAAGGAGAAGTATACAACCTCCTTTGACTCATTCAAGGAATCCATTTAAAATTGATTAAGCCATGGAAATTTGAAGATTATTCAAAAGTTAGATAAAATTTTAGTTATTAATAAAGTGATCATGTTTTTTTTCTAGGAGCTTTACATTCACACATGGCAAAAGCTTTAAGATGGTTACCAGGTGAATGGAAATAGCAATCTAATTATGTGAGGCTGAATTTTATAGTTCTCCTGGCTAGAAAAAAAAATTCAACCATTAAAAATAATCAGTAGATTCATAAGACAGGATTCTGTTTCTGTCATTAATAGTAAGTCTTACTTTGCAATGTAAAGTAAGAGATGATTAAACTGGCATAGATACTTATTAACTAGTACTGATTTCTTGTTTTGACAAGCAATAATTTTAACTATGTGTTAGCATGACAGAAGTCACTTTATTTAAGAAAACATCTGCTGTATAAATATATACTTTAAATTTTAATAGAGATGAACTTTACTCCTTTACAAATATCTGCTATAATTTTTACTTAAATATATATTCTCTTAAGGTATGATGCTAATTATTGACAAAGTAGTTTATTATCAAACATTGTTATATAATTAGCCAAATGCATGAAGAATAGTATTTTGCTGAAAACGTTATTAGAGTTGACTGATATTTTAATCATGTCATTAATAGTTAATATTAAAAAATCATTCTTCATAATGAAAATTTTTCATATTCTCTCTCTTCGAACACATATGAACACATGCATATACTTTGCTGTTGACTGAAAGTTTTATTTTGAAATTGTACTTGTTGGAGAATTTCACAGAGTTTTGGAGCAGACACTGTGAATATTATTTTTAGTGCAATTTGAAATTTTGCACCAAGACTGAGAGCCCAGTGTGATTAGAATCTTTCTATTTATTTTTCAAATTAAAATTCTCTTGAACAGCTGCTTCTTTGGCTTAAAATAAGACACAACACAGTCATGAGAGACTTGTATTAGTAAGGAGGACCAGTTCTTCAATTGTACTAATAAGGGTGAACTCAATGTTTCTATTATGCCAAAGATATTGTAACAACTTTTTCATGTTAATAAATTGTAATTTTGTATTTTAGGCTGCTTTTGGATGTGTGCACTCACTGGAGAGATACACAGAGAGAGATAGAGAGAGAAAAGGAGAAATCCTCCCTGACCCCGTACACCAAGGAGATGGCTACATCACTACTCCTCTCTTCCCTTCTCATCTGGATATTTGGTCATGCATGCACATATACCCAATAGATTTTTCAAGCCACTAAATCTGAGACTAGATCAATGGAGCTGGCCATATGGGATCCAGCCACTTAACCTCCATGCCACCTGCTGGCCCAGTTCACTGTAATTTTTATAAACATTTGACTAAGTCACAATTCACCCTACTGGAGCATGTAAGAGATGAACTACTGGTTTCAGTGGTGGAATGTTACATAATTCTCACTTATAAAAAGAGGAAAAGATAAATTAATTAGACTTGTCTTTATTAAAATGAGGCAGTATTCTTAGCCAATGATCCTTAGTTGTTTTATTTTCTAGGGTTTTGTTGTTGTTCTCTGTCTGTAAGTAACAGTTCTTTCAGTTTACAACATTATTTATAGAACTTTGTATTCAAAATATGCAATATTATTCTCCCCGCCCTAAAACAAAAACAAAACAACAAAACACTTCACACTTCTGTCTCTGGCAGACTGATTGTATTCTGATGCCAACAACCTGATTTCAGAATTTAGCTGTGATCCACAAGGCATGACAATAAAGAAATGAAACTGATTTGCTTATGTAACTCTTTATCAAAGTATTTCAATAGAAGGCGTTTAAAAAATGTTACGAACAGTTGCATCCTCCTGGCTTAGCTATAACATAATGCCAATGAGAACGTTTTTGTGAAGGTTTGTTGGCAAAACAACGAGAGATTAGAATTTAAGTAAAAAGTCAACTATTATGACATAAATTCTCAAAGATGATTGAAGAAGGAAGTGGAAGTTAGCACAAGTCCAAAGAGACATTGAGAACACATGAAGAGAGGAGAAACAGCAGTGAGGAATGATCATTATGACAAAAAGAACTTTGAGATAAAAGAAAAGTTTTTAAAAAGATTTTTCTCAAATTCTTGTGTTTTGTGATATAACTCCTTAGTTCTTTTCCCCAATAGTTATTGGTTAAGATTTACATATTGGGAGCAGTCCATGGTGTAATGGTTACGTTGTTGAACTCCCACATAGTTGATCGAAGGTCCAGTCCCAGACCCAGTGGCTTAAAACTCAGGCTGGATGCATGTGCCTGTGTGCCCAAAATCTTCAGAGAAGAATGGAGGAGAAGAGATTGCAATGCATCCATCTCTCCTGAGGGGTAATTTCTTGCTTTATGTCTCTCTGTCTCTCTCTGTCTCTCCAGCAAGCATACACACACCCTATAGAAAAAATAAATTAAAAAAAAGATGCACATTATTGATGGCTTCTTGGAATTATGTTGTCTAAGTTATTGTAGCTGGTTTACATGGCTATCATTACTTGTTCTGGAGGCATTGCTGCATTGAATACATCTCTATGTGGAGTGTTTTTGACTCAAGATATATGACGCAGACACATCTGAGATACTCAGTTAGCTTACTATTGTGTTGTTGTTGGTCTATTTTAGGTTTTTGCCATAGGGGTGTGTGCTCATCAGCAAAAAGATAGTGAGAGGGAAAGTGAGAAATCACACCCTAGGACTGATAGCCATGCTGGAATCCCTTCTACTCCATTCTTCTTCTGGGATATTGGGCAGGTACACACAGGTATCCAGAGTGATTTTAAAGCTACTGGGTCTGGGGCTTGAACTGCATTTGGCATGTGGAAATCAAGCTGCTTTAATCACCACAATACCTGCAGGCCCCTTAACTTACTATTTAATTCAAGGGAAGTTGGAGATGTATCAAACGTTGTCACAAATAACATGTATCTAAAAATATTGGTGATATTTTGGAATTAGAAATATCACCCTGATTTGCTCTCTAGCCCAATAATATAATAATTGCATGTCAGGATTAAGCAATGCATTCTTTCCCTCCTTCCACATTAGTCTACCAAAATAGAATTTAAAGAACAAAGAGAAATTGTCAGAAAATCATGCTAATCCTTGTGTAATTACAAATTCAGATAAGGTAAAGCCACTGGATTCTTTGGCTAAAGAAGAAGGTCTTCTTAATGGTTTAGGGATCATTTTAGTTCCATAGTAAGAACAAACATTTGGCCCAGTCCAGCACCCTAGTGCTTAAGGGAGCCATATCTCACAAAGAAGACCAAGATTCCAGACCTAGTCTGGTGGCTTGAAAAACATACTGAGCTCAGGACCAGCAGATGGGGTAGTGGTTATGTTGCTGGACTCCCACATAGTAGACTGTGGTTCTAGTTCCGGGCCCAGCAGCTTAAAACTCATGCTGGACATGTGTGCAGTCATGCCCAAAATCCCAAGAGGAGAATGTAAGAGAAGGGATTGTCAGAAATCACATTCGGGGGGGATTTTTTGCTTTCTGTCTCTTTGTCTCTCTGGCAAGCACACATACCCTATAGTAAAAATCTCTATAGAAAAAAATCTCTCTTAAAAAATAAAAAAAGAATTAGAAAGAAAAAAAAAAAAAAACATACTGGATACATGTACACACATGCCCCAAATCCTGACAGGACAGAGAAACCGTGAAGGAGAAACTACAGCATGACTAAGTCCATTAGAGTGTGCTTTATCCTCTTTCTCTCACTTTTTCTTTGTCCCCCTATCTCTCTCTCTGGCAATAAATTAAAAAAGAAAGAATAAAAGAATAAAGAAGTTTACTTAACATCTGTTATATGCCAGCTATTGCCTTAGGTGTTGGATAAAGCAGATAATAAAACAGACCAAGTTGTGTTCTCATGAAACTTTCCTTCTAATAGGAATGTGGTGGCAGATAGACAAATGCATTCAAAGAACTGTATTTTGAGTTAGTTGGTATTGTGATTATAAAGAATATATAGTTAAGAGTAACAATGATGTTAGTGGTGAACTTCATACAACTTGAAAAAATGAGGAAGGAAGCCATGCAAGCATCTAATCTTTGCAGACAGACAAAAACCAGCAAGAGGGTGACATTACAAGAACATCAAGAAGTACAGGCAGAACACTAAGAGCAAGAGGGAGGCTGATGCCAACCAAGGTAATGAAGGCATGTGGTCCTGACTGGGGCCTTTATGCCAGCCTCAGGGCATTCATACCAATTGTCAAAGCAAATCAGAAGACTGTTAGCCTGGGACTGTCTCTATATCCAGAGCTCTTATATAAGCAATCCAAAACTCAGTTTGGTGACGCTTTGGTAACTGACTTAGAGGAAAGAGCACAAAGTCAATCAAAAACAGCTAACCAGCCAATCAGCTATAAAACTAGGGACTTTCAATTGAATGATGACTAAATAAGGCAAATTCCTAGCAGTAACCAATCAAGTAATTTCCTTAATTCTGTGTTCAGCCTATTAAAACCTCCTTCTGAGGCTGCTGTAACATGGTTGTCAGAGCTTTTTTCACTCCTGAATGTTGCCTGATTCGTTAATTGGTTTTGACCAAATAAACTATGTTAAATTTATAAGTTTTTCTTCTGACATTAGTGACCTGAAGGGTTTTAAAGAAATTGAAATGAATTGAGTAAAGCTTATAATGATTGTTCTAGCTACTTGTAGAGAACAGCTAGAAGAAGGGCAAGTTGGAGAAAGAGATTAGTTGGGAGCATGGCAGAGGTCAAGTGGAGAGAGACAGGTAGGTAGACCAGCTATCCAGACCATATGTACTGTCATTTTAGAAATTACTACATTTGCTGATGAGTTGATTGAGGGATTGGGGGAGAAAGATTATTGAACAATGGCCTTAGACTTTTCAGCATGAACAGTGGTAAGAAAAGCACTAATGCTTACTGAGAGAGAAATGGCTGAAGGGGAGAGAGGTTCTGCAAGGTCGGAGTGAGAGAGGTGTGTGTGTGTGTGTGTGTGTGTGTGTGTGTGTGTCGGTGTGTGTTTGTGTGTGTGTATGTGCATGTGGTCGCACGCATGCTTGAGATTCTCATTAGATACCATATTTAAGAGTCTTTGTGGTCTTTTACACATGAGCCTAGTTTTGAGGGGCATATTTTATATTTATCAGCATGAAGTATATATATGATATAAAACTATCATAACTCTGGAAGAGATCAATAAAAAAGTGAGCATAAATTAAGACATGTTCAGAATCCAGAACTCTGAAATCCTACAATGTTTACATTTGAGAAAATGAAAAAAGGAATCAGTAAAAGTATTTGAAAATGAATGGCTAGGGAACCAGGGAGGCACTCAGGATGAGTTATGTTCTGGAAGCAGGGGAAGGTCCAGAAAGAAGCAAACAGGCAAATGGTATTTTTTAGGAAGATAAAAAAAAAAAATTTAATTACCACAGATTTGGTCTAAGACGATTGAGTAATAATCTTGCAGGAGTAAGAAATAAAACATCATGCTCAGTGAAATATTATTTTTTATGTGAGAGTCGACTCTAAGTTCCTCATAGCAAATTCACATTCCAGATGGCAAACTGTGTCAGCCCAGAGGAAATTCAGGAAGAAACCAGCTGTCATCACGGGGAAGAACTGAAATCAAAGCAGCTCCCATAACTCTCTATTTGGTTGCCTACTATACAAAGAAGGCACCAGGACTCTCTGCCACCTTAGAACTTGAAGAAGCCTATGACTGAAGTATCCATGAACATGATTTGAGCTACAGATTTGTTGCAAAGCAGAAGGGCTGGGCTATTTTACATATTGAGAGAGAGGTGGGTCCCTAGACTAAGAAAGTTCTAGAGTACTAGGGGTGAAGGGAATTGAGGAATGTTTTACTTAGCTTAGGCAGTTATAAAACATGACCATAGATATGGGAGATAGCAAGAGGCATGGTGGTGAAGGTGTAGGATTCCCATATGGCCGACTATGGTTCAAGTCCCAGACTGGGCGGGTAGAAAGCCAATCATGCATGTGTACATGCATGCCCAAAATCCCAAACAGAATGGAGGTGAAAGGATTGCAGCATAGCCATCACCCAGGGTGGTGATTTCTCACCTTCCCTTCCTTTTAGCATCCTATAGCAAAAATCTTAAAAAAAAATGTAATTAAATACATGTATTTGTTATACGTGAGAAAAAAGCAATATGACTAATACCATTCTACATGTTATTTTGCTTCAATAAAAAATGCCAAAAGAAATAAAACATGAATAATTTTCATTGAATTATTTCTGGAAAGCAACTTTACCAAAAAGCAGAAGATGAAAAATATGCTTGTTTTTTTTTTTATCATCATATTCTTCTTTATATTACATTGTATTACATATAACTTTACAGTGAAAACTATGCTTGTTTCAATGAGACTTTTAAATTAATTTTGTACATCCAAGCATTGTACATCATTACAGCCTGTAAAATGAATTTACAAGTCCAGTTGAAGATATACGTAACATCAGCAGCAGACAATCGTCCATTTATGAGTCCTTAATATCTCGCCTTTATTTTTCTCCTTGGTTCCTTTCCTCACAATCTCCCTGACATTTTATTAGATTACTTGTGTGACAGTCAAATCTGACCTTTGTAATATAGTATTTGTTTAGATCGCTGGAGATACGTTCATTACACTGATTCTAAATTGATTAAGTAATAAGTAGGATGGAGTTTTGTAATCACCTTTGGTTTATAAACATTTATCACAAGATCAAAACATGTTAACTTTGAAGATGTGAATGTAAATTAAAATAGGGGCGATTTTAGAAATGCAGTGAACAGAGTATAATTTGTGATGCTATGAAGGATGTTTAAATATTTTTAATTTCTTCTGATTAAATAATGATTATGCTCTGAAATAAGTACCCAACAACAATTTTAAGCCATTGCTTAAAATATTTTGAAGTGCTTTCGGTTTAAAAAAATAACAATATTGAAGACATAGGTATATCAACTTTTCTTTTTAATTTTTTTTAATTTGCCAGACAGTGCATGCAAACCATGGGAGTGGCCATATGGGATCCTATTCCCTAACTATTAGTCCATGAGGTTGGCTCAATATTTTTAAAGAATAACTGGAGTTTTCATTTTTTTCCTACTGTGTTTGACTTTTAATTTGCCATTATAAATGAAGTAAAATAAATACCTCCACTAATGTCTAGTGTAAGAACACAGGGTGTGTGTGTGTGTGTGTGGGGGGGGTGTGTGTAGTGAAATGTGCTTATGGTATTGTTTAATTCCTCTGTAATCCTACTTCATTATTTTATGCAAATAATTCTCAGAAACGATCAATGCATTTAGAAGAATTTTTAAAATGACTGTCATTGGTATAGGACAATATGTAATCAAGTTGAAAATATACTGTATTAAAAAGTGAGTTACAGGAAACTTTTACAAGTTGTTTTTTTCCCCCTAATTTTTCCAGAGGGCACTTGCACTCAGAGGAGGGGGGAATGGAAGGAGATAGGGGAAGGGAGAGAAACAGTGAAAAAGCACTCCTTGTGGGGCATGATGACACCACAATCCTTTTACCTCCATTTCTCCCTCCTGTCAGGATTATTGCAGGCAAGGCACACATGCACACATGACTGGCATGTTTTTCAGGCTGCCATTCAGGGACTCAGACTGCACCATATCATAGGCTGGCCCAGCAGGTTGCTTTTTAAGTTTTAAGACTGCATGGCCAACTCTGATGCGAATCCTTATCCTGGCAACTTCAGAAACATGCCAGGTTTTTAATTTGTGTGTGTGTGTGTGTGTATTTCCAAAATTTGACTGGGTAGGGAATTGGAAGAAGGATTGTGGCATGTCCACATCCCATTGGGGTATGTGCTGTCATTCTCTGTCTCTCTTTCTATCTCTGTCTGTCTCTTTCTTTCTGGCAAGTACATATGTCCTCCAGCAATTAAGAAAAAAAAAAAAAAAAAAAAAAAAAAACGTAACTTTTGTGACCAGCAGATAGCATAATGGCATAATGGTTATATCGCTGGACTCTCATGTAGTCAATCATTTTACAAGTCCCATATCGGCAGCTTAAAATTCACACTGGGCATGTGTGTGTGCATGCTCCAAATCCTAAGAGGAGAATGGAGGAAAAGGGATTGCAGTATGGCCATCCCCCTGGCGGGAGGCAGGGAGGGTGATTTCTCACTTTCTGTCTCTTTGTCTCTGTCTCTTGGGCAAGGGAGCAGGCCCTATAGCAAAAATCTCTCTAAAAAAAAAAAATCATAACTTTTTAGGAAGCCAGCAGGTGGCATAGTGTTTAAAGTGTTGAACTCCCATGTGGTAAACTGGTTTGAGTCCTGGACCTGGTTACTCAAAATTCATGCTGGGCACATGTGTGTGTGCATGCCCAAAATCCTGAGAAGAAAATGGAGGAGGAGGGATTGTGGCATGGCCATCCCCATTGGGGGTAATTTCTGACTCCGTTTTTCTCTATGTCTCTCTGGTGAGTACACACACCCTTATAGCAAAAATCTAAAAAAAAAAAAAAAAAAAGAAAAAATTACTAAAGGAATTATATAATGGTATTCAGATTTTTATTTAAGAGATAGCTTAAATAAAAAACTCAATGCTCCATTCTGCAACATCTAGAGCAAATACATCTATATCCTTCCCGGAAGAATCTTTTATTCTCTTTATTGTGCTACTTTGAACTGAGTACGTTTACCAGGCTCATAAGTGCACCATCTGGCAATTATTTGTGTTGTAATTATCTACTTTTACACTTTCAATATGTAATTTATATTTATTGAATGAACAAATAAACATAAGCTGAAGAGTGTTGTAAAACACTCTGTAATGCTGCTCCATACAGTATGTGCTACCTAATGGGCTCACGATGTCTAATTTGAGGTTAGGAGATAACCAGATTCATTCTCCATTCAGAGCATGGGTACCTTTGGCCTCCCACTTATGTTCCTCTAGATCTCATGGCAAAGTTAAGAAATCCTGAAGCAGTAGTTCATATTTTTGGATCGATCTAATTATCAGGAAGAACTTCCCTTTGCTTGATGTACTTCTCTTTTTTCTCTCTACTTCTTGTCTTTGGAACTAAGTCAGGGATATTTATAAACTGCTTCACTGGTTTCCTTAACATCTAAGAACTTCCTTTATATAAATCTAGTCACTTCTTAAACAACTGCACATCTGTGATTTTTTTTCCTTCACCATTGTTTCCACACTAAATGATGAATAAATGACACCATCACCAATTTAATCAGAATATCTCAAAATTCTTAATTATGGTAGTGAGATCTGTTTTTGTTGTTGTTGTTAATTTCATCTTACTTCAGTGGGGGACAAACTTCAAAAGGTCAAGAAAAATTCTCATGAATTTACTCATTTATCAACCAAACTACCTTTCCTAGGAAAAAAATCAATTAATGAATAAAGAAGTAGAAAATCATAGTGTTACTATAGTTGCAGGGAGTAGAAAAACATATGTTGACATTTCTAGGGCCAAATATTTTAATACAAACTCTCTATAAACTTGTTATGTACAGATCAATCACTTTCAGTGCACATGCTTTTATTCAAGAATTATTTTTTGTTTTAATTTTATTCATTGTCATTATTTTACTTTTTTTTTTTTTTAAGTTGACCAGAGAGAGAGAGAGAGAAGGAAAGTGAGAAAGCACAAGCTGTCAGGTCTGGGACTCAAACCGTGGTCAGCCATGTGGGAGTCCAGCTGCCTTAACCACCAGGCCCCATCAGCCCCCAGTGAACATGATTTTATTAACCTTAAATTTAACAGTGAGTACTGTAGGTACTGAGCTAGGTGCTGAAGATCAAGCTGAGCAAGACCTTACGTAGCAAGAACATGCATTTATTAATCTTAGAATTACACATGTGACCAGCATCTAGTGATTGTTATTATGTTTATTTTAGTACCAAAGCATAAAAGCAAGATATAATCATGGTCTTATATTAAAAACCAATATTAAGGAATGTATTTTCATCTAGATAATATTTTAAAATATACATAAAATCTCCTACGTTTCATCACTACACTCACACCTACTGCAGTGCACCTTAACCATTTCCAATACACATTCCTACACATAGAAGGAATGGCATGGTAAATAATACAGGAAGGTTACTTAGTTCACTTTGAACTGTGTAATGGGTGACAGAGGCTATTGATACCTTAAAGGTGGATGAGTTTGGGGCCAACAGATCGTATAGCAGTTACATCGCTGGACTCCCACATGGTTGACCATGTTTCCTGTTTGGATCCGGTGGCCTCAAACTCATGCCAGACACATGTGCATGCATGCGCAGGCTCCTGGGAGAACAGAAGAGAAGGAATTGTGGCATGACCATTTCCCCAAGAGGTGATTTCTCGCTTTCTGTCTCTGGTGAGTACACATGCCCTATAGCAAAAATCTTCCCCTCCCAAAAATAAGATGAGTGGATTATTCTTTGCCATAAATACAAAAATTTGTTAAAGAGAAAATGACAAGAAGAGTTATCTAAGGTTAATATCCTTCTCTCCTACATGGTCAACCATGGTTCAAGTTCTGGACACGGTGGCTTGAAAAATCATGCTGGGTGTGTGTGCATGTGTGCCCAAAACCCTGAGAGGAAAATGGAGAAGGGATTGCAGTGAGGTTACTTCCTTGGGGGACAGACGAGGGCTAATTTCTTTCTTTCCCTCTATTTCTCTCTGGTGAGCGTACATGCCCTAAGACAAAAAGTAATAATAATAATAATCTGAAAGGAATTCATTTCTTAATTGTTCTTGAAAATGGTCAGACCAACTCTAGACAATTATAAGCAAATATATCTGTTATTAGAAGAGAGCATATTTCATTCAGCATCTTTACAATGATTTTTTTTTTATTTCACTATTCATTTATCCAAATGATCAGCAATTACCTGCTATATTGATTATCATCCTGAATTGGCAAATTTGGATTTTCATGTATAATGTAACAAATATTTTGACCTACATATCGGTGTCATGCTCATCAACTAGATTGTTAATAAATATATGAATACAATCTTTGAACAAAACTTGTACATTTGTGCATGAAAAATCTAGAAGTACTATTCCACTACCTAATTTAGTCTGAAATGTAAGGTCGATTGAGAAATTTTAACATTTTATCAGTGCAAAACACATTGTATATACAAGAAAAGAAAATAATTTATTTCCTGGAATGTGTATGATTCTCCCAGGTATTTCTATAACACTTCTAAAAGCATTTATTTGCAAGAAAACTAACTAAACTTGATTTAATTTGTGAGTTACTTTGGAACCCTTCTCAAGAGTTTCCAAGGCATTCATGCTTTAGGAAGGATTAAATAAAATGAAATTAACTCACTAGAGCTCTTCTTATTTGTTTTCCATTAAAAACAAGTATAGATTCATGGCTTCAGCTGCTTTTTAATTAAACCTGTTTTCGTTGAAAACTCTGTGAGCCCACAATGTTTGCTACTATTTGTAATTGTACAGTAGATATTAACCATTCTTGTTGAAGACAGTGGAAACTTTCCAGCTCAAAGGGAAAGCTGAGGAGGGGAGAGTGACGCAGGTGCAAGAAACAACCAGATGGTAATTATTACCCGATAGCTTGCAATCAGCATCCTAGAAGGAAAGTCTTTAAAAACATGAAAAGCTACAGTTTTCTCTTCCTGCTACATGAGGCTGATATTGTACTCCTGCACTTAAATACATATCTCAGCAGGTCTCCAGATATGGGAGGAAAAATCAGATGATCACAGAAAACAGAATCCTGTACAAGTTCAGGCAGAATAGCAAAGCCCAATTTCTGCCTTTCTCCTGTTAGGAAGCTGGCACAAAATAATCCAGTAAGTAAAATTAGCTTAAAAATTCAAAATAGCACAAAAACATTTTTGCTAAGATGAGACCTTTCATGGCATACACTGTACATTTTATAAACCCTAAATCCAAACTGAATATAGGGTTGATAGTCATTACTGTAACTTCAACATTGGCAGAAAGCTTACGAACAGCACTGTTTTTCCTCTATCCTCCCACAATCAAGCACGTACAGAAAGAATTTTTATTAGAAAAAGAAGCAAAAGTGGAATGAATAAAAAACTCTATGCATTATTTTTCATTTGCATGTCTCTAGTTTTATAGCATTGGGGGACATTATCCATAACTATGCGGCATTGTCACCAGCAAATAGAAAACCTACAATCTTCTGGTTTAAACAATCATTAACTGGGACCAGCAGTTAGCGTAATGGCTATGTCGCTGGACTCCCATGTAGTCGAGCGCGGTTCGAGACCAGGACCCGGTTGCTTAAACTCACGCCGGGTGCGTGTGCATGCGTGCCCAAGATCCCGAGAGGAGAATGGAGGAGAAGGGATTGTGGCGTGGCCATCCCCCCCTGGGGGGGTGATTTCCTGCTTTCTGTCTCTCTGTCTCTCTCTGTCTGTCTGGTGAGCGCACGCGCCCTATAGCAAAAACCTCTCCAAAAAAAAAAAAAAAAACAAAAAAACAATCATTAACTGCATGCCTTTGAAAGTTAAAAAAAATTACTTTTCTTAAGCCTGTTTTGCTGTTTTTTCTGTGGCTCTTCAGAACGATTTTGGAGGATAACACGTGAATAGTATTCGTGAAAAATAGAGATTCCTTAGTAACAGTCCACAAAAATGTCATGAATATAATCAGGTATTTGAAATAGAAAAAGATAAAAGAAAAGAAACAGCAGATAATTTACCTAAAGAGGCATGATTAATTTCTAAATTGAGTTTTCGAGCTCCATAAATGTGTTAAATTGATATAGTATTTCTATGTGGCTATTTAAGTATTTATTTAATAAAAATTATTTAAATATCTTAATTTATAAGTTTCACTAAATTAATTCCCATAATCTGTCATTACTGTATTACTACTGTTTTAGAGGAATCTACTGAAGATACCATATTCTATTACATATAAAGTATATATCAAGTATAAATGTTAGATCTGTTTAAATATATATCTTATAAAGAGATCAAGACATGTACGCAGTCTAACATGACTAAGTACACACACACACACACACACACACACATATTATTTTTTTAGATTTTTGCTGTAGGGTGTGTGCACTCACGGGAAAAACAGAAAGTGAAAAATCACCCTCTGGGGGGATGGCCATGCTGCAATCCCTTCTCCTCCATTATCTCAGAATTTTGGGCATACACACACACACACACGCGCACGTGCGCGCTCGCACACAGGCACACGCACCCGGCGTGAGTTTCAAACTGCTGATCCAGGACTCAAACTGCAGTCAGCTAACTAGGAGTCCAGTGATGTAATCATTTTGCCACCTACTGGTTCGGAATAGAAGATATTTATTGTTGTTAAGAAGTTTATTCCTCAGGACCAGCAGTTAGCGTAATGGCTATGTCGCTGGACTCCCATGTAGCCAACTGCGGTTTGCGTCCCAGACCCAGTGGCTTAAACTCACACCAGGCATGTGTGTGTGAGTGCTCCAGATCCTGAGAGGAGAATGGAGGAGAAGGGATTGCGATGTGGCCATCCCCCCCTGGGGGGATGATTTCTCGCTTTCTATCTCTCTGTCTCTCTCTGTCTTTCTGGCGAGCACACGCACCCTATAGCAAAAAACTCTCCAAAAAAAGAAAAAAAAAAGTTTATTCCTATATCACAGTTTTTAATATGGAAATTCTCATATACACTGCTCTCTCATTATTGTAGACCATTTTGTATTCTTCTTGAGCATTTTAAAGCTATGAGCTATTAAAATATAATCATTCTTAAATTTAATGACAACTATATCTGTGCTTATACATTTAAATATGTAAATTTATTTTGCATTTTTACACACACACACACACACTATCATTTGAAATACTTTATTTTCCAAAACATTTGGGAAACCAGCCTATGTACTGCCACAAATAGGTAAATCCAGGAAATATACATGGTATGGAAAAGCATGGAAGACTCTGCCAGATGTCCCAGCTTCAGTTTCAGATAATACAGGTGTGATTTATGATCATGCACCTTAGTGCGCTAACTACAGATTACACTGTATCTTCCACCAAAAAAAGTTTACAAGAACACTGAAAATGAACAAAAGGTGAACTGTAGGTGTTTAGATAACTACTAGGAGAAATAGAATCTATAACAAAATATAAAATAAACACTCATATATTATATAACCGTATGTGAATCTGTAGAATATGAAGGATGCAGCCCTTTCTGACAAGAAATCAAGATGTTGCTAGAGAGACTTTCAGAGAACTTTTTATCTATTGAAGTGAAAAACAGATATTTGGGAACTTGAAGGCAAGAAGAATCCAGTCATAATTTAAAAACATTTGTAGGAAATATAAGGATATTCATATTTTTGTTATTGGTCCTTTAGAAAATATGTAAGACACAGCATTTTAAATTGTTATATTAAAGTAAACTGATATCTTTGAGATGCTTGTTCATATTCTAAGGAAAAGTATTATGTGACAAACAATCACAGTATGTCTTTTATCTGAGAAAAAAAAAAGAACAATTTAAATAGGAAAATAGGGACTCTAACTCAGTTACCTTTAACACAAGATGTGCAATCACTTTGAGTACCAATCTTCTTATTGGGAAATATAATTGCTACGAGGATTAAAAGAGCTCATATTCAGTAAAATTTCTAAATCCCTTGCCTATTTTAGTACCCAGACATAATCATATGTTTTACTCTTTGCTAAGAATATCTCTGTCCTCTTCTAACACTACAAACAGATACATGGAAAGTATGCTGTAAAGATGCAGTGATTGTATGTAAAAAATAGTAATAATAAAAGAAGAAGAAAAAAGAAAGTATGATTTTCTGGTAACACAAACACTGCAAATTCTGGTTGTATATGTGTAAAAGTGCATTAAAATGTTAGCTCTGTAAAACCAAGGATTTGTATAGCTTTTGTTTAGTGATGTATCCCAAAACCTATAATAGCCTCACCACACAAGAAAGTGCTTAAAAATATATATGTAAAATTAATAGAAAAACATGGAGCTATCCTTGAAGCAGAGAACTTGGTGGATGAGTATATCCTGTCTAGTAATATATGAGACTTAAGAAAAAGTTGTATTAGACTAGTTTGAAATATTAGAAAAAGAATTGTAATGGTCCCTGGACAAATAGTGTTCATATTTATATGGATTGTGAGAGTTCCAGCAAAAAAACTGTGTTAGAGACTTAGTTAAGAGATACAAAGATGATTTGTAACCTATCACTAACATATACACACAATTTGTGAAGAGATAGAAATCCTGTGTTACCAAATAAGGAAACAGAAATTGTACACACTGAGGCCAGCGGGTGGCGAAATGGTTAAGGCACTGAATTCCCACATGGCTGACCACAGTTCAAGGTCCTGACCTGGTAGCTTGAGAACCACACTTGGCACATGTGCATGTGTGCCCAAAATCCCAAGAGAAGAATGGAGGAGAATGGATTGTGTCATGGCCACCACTCTGGGGTTGTGATTTCTCACTTTGTCTCTATCCAGTAAGTAAATACTCTCTATGACAAATCTTGGGGGGAAAAAAAAAGTGGCACACAAGTAAATAAAGAAAAATATTCCTTTCCAAATCATGTATATATAATAGTTTGCATTGTGCCAGAAAGTTGTCCTTTATTTAAATTGTCTTGAAAGAAAAAATTGGAACTCCGAAAGAACTTTAAATGTGAATATATCTACAATAAAGCATTGGCTCAACTTTGCAATTCTCTGTGTGTGCCTGATTTTTTTTTCTGTTGAAATGGTATAGAAAAAAATATTTGAAGTTGTCTAGGTAATGTTTTTTATCTTATGTTTTCTTTGTGATACAACTTTTCATACACTACGCCATATTCATTTTATAGAATATATGTTTGAGTTTGCTATTAGTTTGCCAACTCTGTTCTTTTACACCCTTTTTGGTAATAAAAAAACTATAAACACTTAAACAAACACCTTCCCTCATGAAAACTTCATTCACATTATTCTCATATTATATGTTTTATTTAGTGTTTTCATTTAAATGTCTTTATGGAAATTGTTTTAAACAAGAAATATTGCTGCATGAATACTTATCCCGTTAGTAGAATTTTGTAAACCTACAAGATCAGACTTTTTTTGTTATAATTGTGGTGTCTAGAACTTCTCATTAAGTATTGTACTCACAAACAGCACTACAGTGGATCATCTACATTTTCTCATGAGTCCATTCTTGATACCACAACCCCTTTGCAAGAGATCCTTTTCCTATATTTGCCCAATTACTGAGTTTCTAAATTGATCAATTAATTCAATGCAAAGCCTTTCAAAGTTCTGATGATATTCTTTATGGAACTAAAAAAATAATAATACAATTTTAAAAATTCTAAAATTCCTTTGAAACACAAAATACCTCTTAAGAGAGAAGAGCCAAGCGAAAGGTCTTGTACCTTCTAATTTTAAAATAAATTATAAAACTATAGTAAGTAAAACAGTATGGAACTGAAATAAAGACAGGCATATAAACTAGAACGCTTTATTCTGTTCCAATAGTAAATTGACAAATGATATTTGACCAAGGTGTCAAAAATACACAATAAGGATAGGCTCTTCAACAAATGCTGCTGGACAAACTGCATATCCATATACCAAAGAATGAAATTGGAAACTTGTTTTACATTTTACACAAAAATTGACTGATAGAGTCAGATGATACCACAGTAGTAAAACACCATGCTCTGTGAGGTAATCTCACATGAGTAGGTTCAAGTCCAGAGACCTCCATGAGTACACTAGGCATACACTTGCCCATTATCCAGGGACAGTTGTATATTGGGATACAGTATCAGAGACCTGTTAAGAGGGCTTGCTTTCTCTCTCTCTTTCTCTTAAAATATAAGTGCACTTAAAAAAAATACCCAAAATGGATTAAACACAGTACATTCCTAGAAGAAAACATGGGTAAAAATCTTCATGAAATTTGTCTTGGCAACAATTTTTTGGATGTGGCCCCAAATAAGGGGCAACAAAAATGAAAACAGACAAGTGGAGCATCATCAAACTAAATCAATTCTAGATAGCAAAGGAACTAATCAACAATATGAAAAGGTAACCTATGGAATGGGAAAAATATTTGGAAACCACATATATGACAAGGGGTTAATATCCAAAATGCAAAAAAAACTACTACTCAATACCAAAAAGATACAAATAACCCAATTAAAATGTAAGCAAATGACTAGACTATATGTAAGTTCAAAAAAGGCATACAAATAAACAAGATGCATATGAAAATATGTTTAATTAACATCCTCAATTATGTGGTAAATTAAAGCCAAAGTATATTCCTTCACACCTGTCACCATGGTCATCAAAAACAAACAGCAAGTGGGCAAATTGAAATCCTTGAGTACTCTTGGTAGAAATATAAGTTGTGCAGCCACTTGGGAAAAGAAATATAGAATTTTGTCAAAAAAGGATACATAGAACTATCATATGATCCAGAATTCTCCCTTGTGGTTACTTTTTAGAACAGTTGAAACCAGAATATCAAAGAGATATTTGTACTTCCACACTCATTGCAGCACTAATCACAAGAGCTAAGATGTTCTAAGCAAATAGAACATCTATCAATAGATGAATGGATAAAGAAAATATGGAATATTTATACAATCAAATATTATTTAGCCTTAAAGAAAAACATCCTTTCATACTAAATAACACAGAAGAACTTTGAAGACATTATACTAAGTGAAATCGGCTAGTCACAGAAGGACAAATACTGCATGATTTCAGTTATATAGGGAATTTAAATAAATAATTCATAGAAGCAGGAAGTAGTAAGAAATAATATGGTGGCTTCGAAGGGCTGGGGGAAATGTGAGTTTGCTGGGGAAATGTGAGTTTGCTGCTCAATGGGTATAAAGATTTTATCATGCAAGATGAAAAGTTCTATATATTTTATATTCAACACAGTACTTGCAGTTACTTATGTTGTATTATACACTTAAAAATTAGTTGGGGCCAGCAAGAGGCATGGTGGTTAAGGCACTGAGCTCCCATGTGGCTGATCATGGTTAGAGTCCTGGATTGGCTTGAAACTCATACCAAGCACATGTGTGTGCATGCCCAAAATCGTAAGAGGAGAATGGAGTAGAAGGGACTGCAGAGTGGCCATTCTCTCCTAGGGGGTGATTTCTTGCTATCTCTCTTTCCAGTGAGTGCACGCACCCTATAGCAAAAAATCTCTCAAAGGAATACTTCTTATATTTTTACTATAATAGAATAGCAATCATTTTTATCATTTTTTAATTTTTGTTTTACTAAATATATGTATTACTTAAGTAAAACTTCACTTTAAGTATGTTTTCCTATAGTGGTTTATGTACGTAGAGTTTTCCCTGGGAGGCCAGATCGCTCATGCCTTTCCCAGGTGATCCTAGCCTCTGACATTTGACTTCTAGTTCACTAGTAGCTCATTCTAGTTTCCCCAGTGGGCATTCCTAGAAGGAGATTTCAGCATTTCCATTTACCATAGCAAAAGTGTTTTTACAGTAAAGTCCCATTCCAGTATATTCATTAAACAGTCCTTTAATCTTTGTGAGCCTAGATTTCCTTCATCTGTAATGAGAATAACTCTCCTATTCATCTTACAAAGATTGTGAAAACAACAACAAAAAAAAGGTAATACGAAGGAAAGTCTTTTGAAAACGGAATGGAAATATATGGTGCTATTATTTTTAAGAAAATTGGGATAAAACATCTCTGAACTACACAGGAATTCTATCAGAAAAGAGCTATACACAGTGGAAGTTTCAGATAGCATTTCTCTGTGATATGTAGAATACTTTGGTATTAAGTTCACCAAATACAGGTTACCATGAACTTATCTTTACAATGCTGCAGTGTTGTGAAATGTCTCTTTGGTATAAATCTTTATATAGACCACCATATATTGATGAATCAGCTCTTTCGCAATGCCTAAAGGAGAAATTAATTGTCCACACACTTCTCTACCCCTGACAGGAATCAAAATACCTCACTTTACAGGAACAGTTGAATTTGTCAGCTTATCCCTTTACCAATATTTAAGAACAGAAGGTGGTCTTGTAAGATGCAACTTATCAGAACAGTTTTACTAAGTTCTCTTAGTAATTACTCTTATGTATTAATGTATTCACTTAAGACACATTTAAGACAGTACAAAATCTTAGGAAAAAATACTGAGGCTATTTTAATGATTTATGGGACATTGTTGTTTCATTTTCTTGCCTTCTAAATTAAATGCAAATGTAGTAGGATGTTTGCTCAACTTATTGCCATTAGTATTATAATTAATATTATGTATGTCTATAAGTGTATATTAAGAGAGAGAGAAAGAGATTTGTTACAAGGAACTGGCTCCTATGACTGTGGAACATGACAAGTCCAAAATGTACAGGCAGGCTTACAGGATACAGACCTAAAAAAGAGGTGATGCTTGTACCCCCCAATTCAAAGACAATCTGGAGGCAAAATTCTCTTCCTTATGGCAACCTCAATCTTTTTTTTTTTTTTTTTGAAGAGGTTTTTTGCTATAGGGCACATGCACTCGCCAGACAGAGAGAGACAGAGAGATAGAAAGTGAGAAATCACCCCCCAGGGAGGATGGCCACGCCTCAATCCCTTCTCCTCCATACTCTTCTTGGGATCTTGGGCACGTACGCACATGCGTCCGGCGTGAGTTTAAGCCACTGGGTCCGGGACTCGAACTGCGGTCGACTACGTGGAAGTCCAGCAACATAGCCATTACGCTAACTGCTGGTCCCCTCAATCCTTTTTAACCTCAGGTTTCAACAGATTGGATTAACCCCATCCACATTACACAAAGAATTTTGTTCTACTCATTCTACTAATTTAAATGTTAATCTAATTTTCTGTATGGTGACTGGTATTTGAGCAAATATCAATAGCTGGGTACCATGACCTAACCAAGTTGACACATTAAATTAATTAGCATAGGATACTTATGAGGACTTCTACTTATTTTAATCTTTGAGAGACACTAAATATTTTGGAGCAGGCATATGTATCATCAGAGATTCAAGATAATCTAATGATGAACCTTAAAAAATGTATAGTGAACATCATCAAATTACCTTCTTTCACCCCCATTTCTTTTTCTAACTAGTCTTATATTGATGTAAGCTATATCTTATTCTTTTTCAAAACAAACTCTTATATCAACCTTCATAATTTCAATGTCTTCTCATTCCTGAGGAGCATCACTTTACGGTTTTCTTGCTATCTCTCTTACATATTCAATTACTCCAATTTCCTTTACTTCTTGAGAGAGCTCAAGAACACTCTTTGCTCCTATTTTCTTTTATCTCATCATTTTAAAGGACAGTACAATCATGTTCTTCCACTATCCCAGTGTGGCAAAGATAACTAATGACTTCAAAATAATACAGCTTAATATCATCTTTTAAGTCCTCGTCTAAATTATTTGCAGAATTCATTGTCTAATTCCTTCTTCATATGAAAACTAAATCGAACTTATTTAATTAATAAATTTAATTAATTAATTAATTTCAAAGTATTCTACCTTTTCCCACCAACCCCTGCCCCTGTTTTCTGGGTTACTTTTATTTATTTATTTATTTTGACAAAGAGTAATTATTGATAACAATTTTTTTTCTTTTTGAGAGGTTTTTGCTATAGGGTGCATTCGCTCACCAGAAAGACAGAGAGAGACAGAGAAACAGAAAGTAAGAAATCACCCCCAGTGGGGATGGCCACTCCGCAATCCCTTCTCCTCCATTCGACTCTCAAGATCTTGGGCATGCACATACACATGCCTGGTATGAGTTTTAGCCACCGGGTCTAGGACTTGAAACACGGTCAACTACATGGGAGTCCAGCGGTGTAGCCATTATGCCATCTGCTGGTCCCTCAATGTTTTACAAAAGTAGGATTTACTAAACACAAAAATGTAAATCAACAGAGACACAAATGTAAAAGACAAAAAAAAAATCTGTAACTTCATCTTGCATTGTTAATATTTAGGATATATCTCTGGTTTCTCCACTACGTTAGATTTTTCAAAAAAATATTATCAGACTGTATACTGCTGATACCATTAATGTGTTTTTGCTTTTCTAGAGTTCACATGTATTTTAAAAAATGTAACTAAGCAGTGCTACACTAGTATTAATACAAAATTAAGTATTTCCAAGCTAATATTAATAATCAATTCAATTGTGTGTTTATGTATGTATCTATATAAATCGCTGTGTATCTATATTCGTATTAAAATGTAGATTAAGTTGCAAATGCAAATTTCATTTAATATTTAACATTTTATAATGTTGATTTATTTTAAAACAACGTATGGTTACATAACTATATTTCTTCTTCTTTTTTTTTTTTTTTTTTTTGGAGAGGCTGTTGCTATAGGGCACGTGTGCATTCCAGAAAGACAGAGAGAGACAGAGAGACAGAAAGCAAGAAATCACCCCCCAGGGGGGATGGCCAGGCCTCAATCCCTTCTCCCGATCTCCTCTCTGGATCTTGGGCATGCATGTGGGCATGCATGCCCACGCGCCTGGCGTGAGTTTAAGTCACTGGGTCTGGGACTCGAACTGCAGTCGACTACATGGGAGTTCAGTGACATAGTCAATATGCTAACTGCTGGTCCCCATAACTGTATTTCTGTAAGAATAAATTTTGTCAAAAGTCAACTGTTCTTGTACATGTAAGTCTTAGATTGGACATTTTATTCCCTTCTATTGATGTATTTGGATATCTTAATTTAAATACTATAAACTTGATCAATGTAGCTTAATAGTGAATTTTGAACTAGCACTATTTATTTATATCATCTGTTTTCAAAGTGATTATAGATATTTTCTGTCCTTTGCATTACCTTGTAATTTTCCTCCACTTTTTAAATAAACTTTTATTTTTGAATAGATTTAAATTTACAGAAAATTATAAATGTAGAGAGAGATTTTATGTTTAACAGTTTTCCTATTGTTAACATCTTCCATTAATAAGGTATATTTTTCACAATTAATGAATCAATACTAATTCACTATTATTGAGTAAAGTTCATAATATTATTCAAATTTATTTTTGTTTTTGTTGTTTTGTTTTTTACCTAACTTCTACTTCATATACCTATTTCTTGTCTCCTCTTTTTATTTTTTTTTTTTGGAGAGATTTTTCGCTATAGGGCGTGTGCGCTCGCCAGACAGACAGAGAGAGACATAGAGACAGAAAGCGAGAAATCACCCCCCAGGGGGGATGGTCACGCCGCAATCCCTTCTCCTCCACTCTCCTCTCGGGATCTTGGGCACGCACGCACACGCGCCCGGCGTGAGTTGTAAGCCACCGGGTCCGAGACGCGAACCGCGGTCGACTACGTGGGAGTCCAGCGACATAGCCATTACGCTAACTGCTGGTTCCCTCTCCTCTTTTTTTTTTAGTAATTTTAATTTTTTATTTATATTTAATTGTTGTACATCTCTATTACACACAATGTGGTTGTTCAAAGTATGCATACTGTACGTGACAATCAAATAAAAGGATGTTGCCATATACATCATTTTCAACAGAGAACCTTACATTGCTATGTCTGTTAAGTATTTCTTCTCTGAGTCCCTCTCATCCACACTCTCTTCTCCACCCCTCTCCCATACAGTCTCCCTACTATTGTATCTTTAAATCTTTCAATTTTGCCAAAGAGTGCATATATTCAGTATATAAAACCAAGTGACAGAAAAATCAGTAAAGATATGATTTCCTTTTTCTATAGGGCACATGCACTCACTGGAGAAAGAGAAAAAAAAAAAAAAAAAGAGGAAAAATGGGAAATCACCCTCCTAGGGGGATGACCACGCCCAAATCCCTTCTCCTCTATGCTTCTCGGGATTTTGGGCATGCACACACATGTGACTGGAGTGATTTTTTAAGCCACTGGGTGTGGAACTTGAACTACAATAATTACTGGAAGTAATACATGATTACAGTAAAGTTGCAGGATATAAAATCAATATACAGAAGTCGATAGCATATACGATATACGAATAACAGGCAGACTGAGATAGAACTGAAAAAAGTTATTCCATTTACCATAGCCACCAAAAGTATTTGATATGTAGGAATAAATCTAACCAAAGAAGTTAAAGACCTCCACAAGGAAAACTATGAGAAGCTAAAAAAAGAAATTGAAAATGACACAAAAAATGGAAGGACATCCCATGTTCATGGATTGGAAGAATATAATCAAAATGGCAATTCTACCCAAATTAATCTACATATTTAATGCAATGCCAATCAAAGTACCAGACACATTCTTCACAGACCTAGAAAAGACAATCATAAAATTTGTCTGGAATCATAAAAGACCCTGTATTGCCAAAGCAATTCTACACAAGAAGAGTGGAGTGGGCGGCATCTCACTCCCCGACCCAAAAATATATTACAAAACTGGTAATCAAAAAAGTATGGTACTGGCACAGAAACAGGTGGACCAATGGAACAGAATAGAGTCCCCAGAAATAAATGCCCAAACATACAGTCAACTGATCTTTGACAAGGGGACCAGTCAATCCAGTGGGAAAAGGAAAGCCTCTTCAGCAAGTGGTGCTGGAAAAACTGGATTTCCACTTGCAGAAAGATGAATCTGAACCCCTACCTCTCACCTTTGACAAAAATCAAGTCAAGGTGGATCAAGGATCTAAATCTAAGACCTCAAACTATAAAGCTGCTCCTGGAAAACACTGGGGAAACTCTGGGAGACATTGGTGTAGGGAAAGACTTCTTAAATAAGACCCTCAAAGCACAGTCGATCATCCCCAAAATAGACAAGTGGGATTACATCAAACTATGAAGTTTCTGCATGGCAAAAGACACAGTAAGTAGTGTGAATCAACAGTCCTCAGAATGGGAAAATATTTTTGTAAATTTTGCATCAGACAAGGGACTGATAACCAGAATACACAAGGAACTAAAGAAGCTGTTTGGAAAAAAGATGATCAACCCTATTAAAAAATGGGAGAAGGAGTTGAATAAAACACTCTCTAAAGATGACATACGAATAGCCAAAAGGCATATGAAAAAATTGTCTCCTCTTTTTGTGCCATTTTTTGTTATAACTGAGTACTAAGAATTTTATATTATGCTATTCTTTTCTTTTCTTTGACAGATTTCTTCTATAGGGCACATGCACTCATCAGAGAGATAGAAAGCAAGAAATCACTATCCAGAGGGATCGCTATTTCGCAATCCCTTCTTTTCCATTCTCTCTTGGGATCCTGGGCATGCATGCACATGCACCCAGCATGAGTTTTAAGTTACCAGGTCTGCGACTCAACTGTAGTTGACTACCTGGGAGTCCAGCGACATAACGCTTATGCCACATGCTGGCCCCAGAATTTTATATTATGCTATTCTATCTCCACTCATAGCTTATGAATTACAATGCTTTTTAAACTTTTTATTGGTCACTGTAGAATTTATAATATACATTTTTTATTTTATCTAAGTCCGCTAAGATATCTAAGCACATTGTAGCTTCAAGTGTAGTACTTTAGCTTATTCCATTGTACTTATGATTCCTTCTTTCCATATCTCGTGATTTATTTTATTTTGCTATAGGGTGCAAGCACATACTAGAGAGAGAGAGAAAGTAAATAGAATAAGTGAGAAAGTATTCCACAGAGGGTGTGGTCATTCATTTTACTCTTCCATATACAAAATCACCAAGTCACTATTACAGCTTTAAGAAAAGTAAGTTTGAGATAAATTAAAGACGACAAAAAAGATTTTATGTTCACTTTAATGATCTTTCCCTTTTATATACATCTGATTTCCCTACTTATAATTTTCCTTCTGTCTGCAGCTCTTTTAGCATTTCCTGCAGGACAGGTTTATGTTAATGAACTTCTTCAGTCTGTACTACTTCTTATTCAGTTTCTGAGGATAAATCCATTGGATATAGAATTTTAGGTTACTTTTCTCTTTTATCCCTTTACATATTTCACTCTCTTTGTACATGCAGGTTCTAACAATATCTGTTGTAATTTTCGTCCTTATTACTCTGTATAAAATGACTGCCCCCCTCCAGCCCTGCCCATCTCCAGCCCTGTGGCTTCTTTCAAGATTTACTTCTTAAAAAAAAAAAAAAAAAAAAAAAAAAAAAAAAAAAAAAAAAAAAAGATTTACTTCTTGTCTTTGGTCTACTACAGCTCAAATATGATAAAACTATGCATGATTTTTTTTTTTTTTTACTTTATCCTGGTCAGCATTTTCTATTCTCTTTCTAGCTGTGGTTTGGTGTCTGCCAAATTAGTTAATTAGTTAACTAATTTGAGAGATTCTAGACATGATTAGTTCACAAAGTATTTCTGTTCCCTGCTAATTCTCTTTTAGCTCTTCAATTACAAATATATCTTTTGGTACTGGTCCACATTTCTTAGATTTTTTTCTTCTAATATTTTCTCCGTATTTTCTTTTTACATTTCATTTTGGAAAACATCTAATGATATGTCTTTAAGCTCTCTGATAGCTTTTGTGGCCATGTCCAATGTACTTTCAGGTGGTCTGCATTTCTATTGCACTGCTTTTAAGGTCTTCCATTTTTAAATTCATTTTTAGAATTTCCATTGCTCTACTTATATTACCCATCTGTTGTTGCATCATTCCCACTTGTTTTTCATTACAAGTACTAACATAATCATTGTTATTTTAATAACCTACTGGATGATTCCAAAATCTATTCTTCATTTGAGCTTGGCTCTGATATAGCTTTGTCTGAGAACATGCTGTACTTCACTCTTGGCATACCTTGTCATTTATTTGGAGTGTTTAAGTATAGGTGCACAAAGTTTCAGGTTTCTCTATGATCTTCATTTTTTTTTTTCCTTTCTTGACTTTATTCTTTCATACGTATGCCTACCCAGAGCACCTATATTTTGCAGGTCTTTTAGCTACAAATAATAACAATGGATCCATAGTTATTACATAGTATAGTATGTTGGGTTGCCGTCAGAGTGAGTGAATATTCTGCAGTCTTAGAACTGAATCTCAGTCTTTTAATGGGCTTATGTCTCAGGGCTGTATCCCTTGCAAATGTTTCTCCAGTGGTATAATTTTCTCACATTGACTCCTATTCTTATCACTGGCTGCAGTATTCACCAGTCGTGTCCTTGTACCTCTGACCATTGTTCACTATGTTTATTTTCCCCCACAGTAGAGACAGGAAAATGAGATAGGCTAGAGTGAGAAAACAATCCCTTACTCCTGTAGGAATACATTTCGAGAAAAATATTTTCCCCTAGGGAGTATATCTGTGTTAGGGTGAGCCCTCTGAGTGCCGTTCACCATGACCATTCTCATTCTGCTCTTCCATTCACCTTTATTACCCATGAGAGTTTTGTTCTTTAATCTTCACCATGAACATCCCTTGAGGTTCCTTCAGATAAATGTCATGAAAGTGTGGAGTCCTTCAAATCTGCATCAGTGAGGTGCTTCTTACTTTCATGCTTGTCCAAGCTCAGCTTCTAACAACTCAAAAGTATTAGCATTTAAGCACTCCAATCAGTTTATGACTCTAGCAGGCTTAAAGCCAATTAAAGTGAATTCAGCAGGACTTGTCAGAATGGGCCTTGCTTTCTAAATTGGCAAGTAATGGTATTCTATTTTTTTTTCCTTTAGAACTTTTTATATTAAATCATAAATATACAACAGCTTCTTAACACTATACACGCACTTAAATTGTTTAAAGGAAAGATATTATGTCTTATTACATCATGATCCTGCCTAGTAGCTTTTCAAAACTTTGAGAAAACTCTTAAAAAAGGTTTCACAAGTCACCTGAAATTTACAAAGTTAACATTATCAAAGAAGGAATGCTTCTATACTCTTACAAAGACCACTAGAAAGAAACAACAATTAAAAAGCTAAGAAACTGTCTCAAAGTGGTTTTTTTTTTTTTTTTTTTTTTTTTTTTTTTTTTTTTTTTTTTTTTTTTTTTTATAATCCTTCCTCTGCAGTAAGGTAACATTATTAAATAATTCAATCCATTCACAAAATGGCTCTCTGCATCTGCTCTGGTGTCTTCTGCCATATCACTGCATATTTATGCATGACTGAGATAAGAGTTTCTTTAACATTGTTATTTCGATAACCTGAAGCTATTCTGTTACCTCTGGGCTCTCATCCTCTCCTATTTATACAGCCCATGGCAAAGAAGAAGCTCAATATAGGTTTCTCCCACCATAGCCCCCACTTCCTCCACTGCCTCCTGGACCATAGTTTCCTCCACTGTATGGTCCCCCCATGTTCCTGCCGCCATCTAAGTTTCCACTCTCCATTGGCCCATAGTTAGAAGGTTACTGGTTATAGTTTCCAATGTCATTGTAATTTTCACTTCATAATTTCCTCTTCCATAGTTGTCATAACCACCTCCATAACCCCCACCCTGGTTGCTATAACCAGGTCTCCACCATCATATTCTCCTCTTCCTCCTCCATAACCAGGGCTACCTCCAAAATTGCCACCTCCAGATCTGCCTTCATACCCATTATAACCATCCCCAAATCCATGTCAACTTTCATACCCATCAGATCTTTCCCCAAAGTTATTTCCTGGTCCTGGTCCAAAATTTCCACCACCATATGAATCTCCAAAACCAAAATTGCCTCCTCTCTCACTCTTAACACTTTGGACTTCCTGCATGTCTTGTCTAGACAAAGCCTTTCTTACTTCTGCATTATGTCCATTGATAGTACGGTATTTCTACAAAACAATTTTATACACAGGATCATGGTCATCAAAAGTAACAAAGCCAAAGCCTCTTTTCTTTCCAAATTGCCTATCAGTAATTACCTCATTGGTATCATTTTTCCATATTCCTCAAAATAATCTCTAAGTTGATGTTCCTCCATATCTTCTTTAATTCCATCAACAGCTTCTTCTCAGTTACATGATCCCTTGGTTTTCCAGACTCCACTCTTGCCACAGCACGTTTGGGCTTGACGACTCTCCCATCAGTTGAATGAGGTCTTGTAGCCATGGCAGCATCAACCTCGGCCATGGATGAGAAAGTCACAAAAGCAAATCCTCTTGATCTTTTGCTTGCAGGATTCCTCATTATTACCACACAGTCTGTAAACTTTCCCGGTAGTAGTTCCTCAAACTTTCTTCTGTGGTTTCAAAGCTTATGCCACCAATAAAGAGTTTACGGAACTGTTCCTTTTTTTCTATTTTTCCTTTCCAAAGGAACAGTTTCTAAAGTTTTCTCCATCACAGACTCAGTCACTTCAGCTGGATTTTCTGCAGCCGAGCGAGATGAGAGGGATCTCCGCGGATGAATGTGAGCTGGACTTGTCCTGGTGCTGTAGTGAGAACTACCACAGCTCAAGAAACAATGTCGCCAGGAGTAACTCCACACAGGACCCAGCGTTGCTGCTGCTGCCACTACAGCCACTGCTGCTTTTCTAGAGCCTTCCCCCAAGTAATGGTATTCTGTGACTACTTCTTTGATCATTCTTACAAATTTAACAATTTTCAGTTTGTTCAGCTTTTTCTTTTAAGAATGGTACTTACGACTCTCAACTGCCTCACATGTCAGAGCTGACATTGAAAATGCCCTGTTGGGATGCATTAAATTGATTGTTACCTTCAGACCTAACCCTATACATCTTCTTGTGTGAACACATACATTTGCATCAGACTCTCAGGTAACTTGGGGGGATTTTCTAATTCAAGCTCTGCTTTCTGTTTAGCATAGACAACCAGCCGCTGCTCACTGAACATATTTGGATGTCAAAACGTACTTGCACTTCACTTTTCCAGTGCTTAGAATGTGCTACTCTACCAGTCAGACTCCCACTCTCCATCCATTTCCATTTCCACTGTGTAATTTACTCTGAATCCCCAGAAAGAAGGTTAGTTGCCTGAATTTATAATCTGAACATGCAGGCTTCTCTTTTAGCACTTAGAAGTAGTATTACTCCTATTTTTACACACCTGTCAGCCAACCAGAATCTATCTCTTGAAAACAAGAAATTAGATCTATGTATTTAACAGATTTCTTAAGAATCAGCCAGTGACATTTGATTAAATTGACTCAATGGCACTGTTAGGAGGAATTGAGACAGAGCAACACGAGAGGGAAGTATTAGTACAGGGAACACAAAAAGTAAGAAGCACCTTCATGGTTATTTTATTCATGGATATAGACATGAAATTTAGATATAAGCTATCAATGAAGAAGAATCTCTTATTCTCTTTCTGTTTTTTAAGAGAAATTTTTACTATAGGGCATGAGCGTTTGCCAGAGACAGTAAGATAGAAAGCGAGAAATCACCCCCTTGGGGGATGGACGCATAGCAATCCCTTCTCCTCCAGTCTCCTCTCAGAGATTTTAGGTACGCACGCATCCACACATACCCAGGTTGAGTTTGAAGCTCTTGGGTCTAGGACTTGACCACAGTCAATCATGTGGAAATTCAGCGAGGTAACCATTATGCCACCTGCTGGTCCTGAGAATCTCTTGTTCTTAATGGCATGTGTTCTGAAATAAGAGATGGAAGAGTTTACATGACCCCAAGGTCAAGCTAGACAACATTATATTGAAAGTAAGGTGAGCAGAAAGAATTGTTATATGGATGTTTGTTTTGTGACAGATGATATATTTGAAGCCATACTTGTGACAAAGGTGAAGCCAGCATTTTGAATTATTGGAGCCTAAAGACTGAAATCTAGATTGAGGTTTATAACATGATAGAAGCAAAGGGTTTATTGGGTTACAAATAATAGGTGGACATGACATGGGTGAGAAGGATATAGTGAAAAGAAAAGAGAGCTATTTGGGATGTATTCTCTGAGTTAAAGAGAATTTGATGAAGATGATAAAGAATGCAATGTCATCAATGTCACTAGGCAGGAGTAATATAAGAAAGAACATTATTAATAGAAACAATGCAGCATAATTTGAAAATTAAATGTTTTAATTATTTATTTTACTACTTCTTCTTATTATTTTTTTAAGTTTGCTATTGGGCCCATGTGCTCACCAGAGAGGGAGAGAAGAAGGGAAAGTAAGAAAGCAAGCCATTAGATCTGAGACTTGAATGGCAGTTGACCATGTGTGTGGCCAGCACCAATTTCCACACCACCTGCTGGCCTCAAAAATTAAATTTTGAAAAGCAGATGTTGTAATAGTTATGTTCCCACATGGCTGACTGTGGTTCGAGTCCTGGTTCCAGCAGCTTGAAACTCACACAAGGCCCTTTTGTGTTTGTGTCCAAATCCCAAGAGGAGAATGGAGGAGAAAGGATGGTGGCATGACCAGATATCCTGGGGGATGATTTCTCACTTTCTGTCTGTCTCTCTAGTGACCCACATGCCCTATAGCAAAAATCTCTCTTAAAAAAAAAAAGAATAAGATTGCAATAAAAAAAAAATAGAAACCTACAGAGTAAGTAAATATACAAAGAGAGGTGAATTTTCTTTCAGTGCATTTTTTTGTTCAGATAGTGTAAAAGAGGAACCAAACGATTTGGGGGTCTTAAAAATGAGCTGATCATTCCACTAGTTATTGAGAACTATTTGTCATTATAATATCTAAGTCTTAGAATTAAAAAACAAAAATCAATCATTTCAAACTTTCATCTCCTTTTAAATTTAGCTATCTTCTGTATTCTCATGGATGTAGTCAAATTATAATCCAGTTAAAATAAACTAACCAAGTTAAAATGAGGTCGCTTTGGGCAGGCTCCACTCAAGTTTGACTAGTTTTCCTATAGAAAGGGAAATTTTAACAGAGACATTCATAAAAGGAGGACAGTGTGTAAAGATGAAGGTAGAGACTGGGGTGAAGCTCTACAAGTCAATAACCACCAGAGAGTCTCAGCAAACCACAAAAGCTAAGGGAGAAATATGAAAGAACTCTTCTTCATGATTCTCATGAGAAACCCACCCTGCCAGTACCTTGGTCTTGTACTTCTAGCTTCCAGAACTATAAAATAATAAATTTCTGTTATTGGAGCCACCTAGCCTGTACCGCTTGTGAAGGCAGCCCTAGAAAACTAATACAGATCTTGGTACCAGACATGGGGTACTGCTATAACAAACACCTAAAAATCTGTGAGAGGCTGTGAGAGTTTTTGAGATGTATAATTTGAGAAAGCCTAGACTTTCTGGAAGAGCCCAGGCAGTAGTCACAAAAACACAGATGTGGGCCCAGCCGCAGTGGCACAGGCAGTAGAGGCACCGTTGTGTGAGGCCGGAGACCATGTGGGAAGGCTTCAGGGTTGCATCCCAGATTCATGTTCTGGGTCTGTCTCAACATGCTAGAGATGGCTGCCATACTGGCTGGGTTCAGGGGGTGGGGGAAGAGCACAGCATGAAGACTCTTCCAGGGTCAATCTCTCAGGAAATAAGTGAATAAATCTAAGAAATATGGATGTTCAAGGGGATTCCGATGAAGGCTCAGAAGGCAAAGAGGAGCACTATAGAGAAAGGTTCTATCATCTTATAGGATACACATATTACTCTGAAAAGAATGTTGCTAGAAATACGTATGTTAAAGGTGATTTTGGTGAGGTTTCCTGTATTATTGGGAACTAGAATAAAAACTTTTTTCCTCTGAAGAAACATAGGACTGCAGAATTGTGTTCTGTGTTATGGAAAATAAAATTAGTAAGTGGGACATTGGACTCCTGAGATGAAATTTCTAAGTAAAAAAGCCATGGTGTGGCTTCACCTTGGGGCTTATAGTAAAATGTGAGAGGAGAGAAAGAAATTGAAGAAGGGGAATGCTAAAGTAAATACCAGCATGATGATTTAGAAGATTTCAGCTTACTCAGGTAGGAAACTCTTGAAACTAAGTCAAAGACATAGCTAAACAACAGTTTGTTGAAGACTTTAGGTGTGTCATACATAGGTTTAATCAATCTCCCTGTTGAAACCAGGACCAGAGACACAATTATCCAGGGAAGATCTGTGGGGGCCCCTCTGGTGTGATAACTTGAACCTCTGTGAATCGCAGAGAGGCCAACGAGATTTTTAAGGATTTTGTACCAACAGATGCCTTGCCAGACTGGGCTGACAGAATCAGAGACTTGATGAAATGAAAGAGGAATGACTTTGAGGAGACAGAGCCAGCAAAGTACAAATAATTTTGAGAGCAGAGCTGTGGATCAAGAGAACAGAGCTACCTCCTTCATGTTCCAGAAAGCAGGCTTTCTCCCAGGAAGAGGTATAAGGGGGTACAGGCTGTAACCTAGATCTTGGTGGGCAAAGCTGCCTTCCAAGTGAGCCCAGGAGACAAGAGTATCATCAAGCCTGAATAATCATTTTGAAGTCTTGTAATCTAATGAAAGCTTTCCAATCTGGTTTTGGACTTTCTTGTTATCTATGCTTTCTTTCTTTCTTTTTTTTTTTTTTAAGTCTGACTTTTTAAGTTTCTATCTATCTATCTATTTGTTTTTTGAAAAGGGAAGGAGAAAGAGGGAGGAAGGAAGGAGAAGGGAGGAAGAGAGTGACACAAGCACACCAAAAAGGGTCTTCATGCTTCAATTTACCCCCATGCAGTCAGCCAAGCCACAGGCATGTGACTGCCTGCCATGTACAGAGACACTTCTGGGTTTGAACCTGGGACTTTCCTGTGTGGCCGTCCCAGCATCCCAGAGTATTATGCTATTGCTGTGCCACCAATTGGCCTGTGACATTGTTTTGTTTGTTTTCCACTCCTCTTCTAATTTTCCACTTTTAGAAATGCAAAACATCTGCTTTTACAACAAGTGCATTTGGAAAGCAGATTCCTTGAGGGACAGCAGTTTCCTGCTAGACAAGTCATGCCTGAATCTCACCTGTGCCTGATCTAGATGAATTCAGAGTTGATGCTGGAATGAGTTATGACCCTCAGGGGGTGTTGAAGTGTGGTGAATGCTTTTTGCATGTGGGAAGATTAGGAATTTGGGGGAGCTAAGGTGAATTGTTATAGGTTGACTCATGCCACCCTAAAATTCACATGTCGAAGTCCTAATCCCAGTTCGGTATGTGATCTTACTTATATGTACAATCTTTTCAGAAGGAATCAAGTGAAAACAAAGTGATAAAGGTGAACTCTAATCCAATGAGACTGATATTATTTTACAAACGGGAATTTTGAACATACACATGCCATAGGTAGACCATGCAAACTTGAGGCAAAGATTGGGGTGATGCCCCACAAATCAGTGAATAGCCAGGATCTGGGGGAGAGGCATGGAAACATTCTCCACAGTCCTCAGGGAGAATGAGACCAACCAACCTCTTCATCCTGAACTTCAGTGTCCATAACTATGAAACTACACTCTTGTTGTTTGAACCCTCCAGTTTGTTATAGTTTATAACAGCACTTAGAAAACTAACACAGTGATGCATGGGGGAAAAAGAGAAACCTATCCTTTCTTCAAGAAATACAAAAAATTCTAAAATGTATACAACTTTAGTTAGCAATTAAAATATTACCTCTAGCTTATTTTTGTTATATCAGAGATGGCTATGTATTTGTGAAGCATTCTAATAACATTGAACTAGTATGCCATTTTAAATAAAAGCTATTTTTTCATATATAAAATCTGAAAATTTCAGAACTGCAGGTAAAATGGATGAACATCATCATACTGAAATATTTTTCATATTCATATGATAAATATCTTTATTTTTCATCAGCATATACTATTGAAATTACCCTACATGATTAATTTTTGCAAATCTTTATAATTTTTGTAATATACATATATACATATGTATATATATATATATACACACACACACATATATACACATATATACATATATATGCTTATATATATATGTTAAAAACAGTCTTATATCTCATGAGCGCTGATACTAAGTTCATTTATTTGTTATTTTGTTTTGTTCTCAACTTATTTTGCACCAAAGCTGGTTTTGGGCTACTTTTAAATCTCCTCTCTGCCCATTTTTCTCCTAGCACTGATTATAACTTTGTGTCATTAATAAGAGAGTCACAGGATGAAGGTGACTTCCTTATCTACTGGATAATTTTTTTAGTCAATATTCTTTAGGAATTTCTTCACATGTAATATACGGTGCTTTCATTATTAAAATTTATTCAAAGTAGAAATAGTCTAATCCCTGAAAGAATTGTCTGTTTTATTTAATTAACAGTCGTAGAGGGACTATAAATATCCTCAACCCCTACCCTCTTCAGAACTTGGTATGGTTATCTGAATATTGCTTTAGTTTTATTTTGTTTCTTCTGGTGATTAAGATGTCTGGGTCACAACTGATGAGTCTATGTATTGATTTCTGACACTATTATGAACTCTTTCTATGGCCCATTGTCACTCCACATAACAGTGTACTTAAAGGAACATAAAATTACATTTGTTCTTATCTTAGACCAGGAAAAAAGTAAATTCTGCAACCTTAGACCTCTTTTATTCCCCAAAACAAAATAAAATTACATGACTAAGTTTTTCAATAAAATAAAAGACCCTATAATTTTCCAGGCTATTTTCTCTGCTCAATTTTGTAGAGAAGAGACCCAGCGGCAGGCCTCTGGCCAGCCAGCGATTCTGAGGCAGGGACATCACTGCCCACATACCTCTCCTGCAGACCCCAGACCCAGCGCCCACCTGCTAGCTAGGTAAGTCATCATTACTTTCTGCTTTGGATTTTAAGCTCCTTTATTCTCTTGTTAATTTTCTGCTCTTTCTCCTCTCACAGCCTCTCCTGTCCCCAGCTGCAGGCCACAGACAGACCCAGCGGCAGGCCTCTGGCGAAACCGCGCGCTGCGCTAACGCGTGGCGCGCGACTTTTTCTTTATTTCTCTGTGTTCTGTTTTTTCTTTTTTTCCTTCTGCTCTTTCATCTAATTCTCTCTCCTCTTCATCTTCCACCCTTCCAGAAGGTCTATAATCAGATATCTGAAATCCCCCAACAACCTAACTTTCTATGGGATCTTCCCTTTACTGATCCACCTGAAAAAAAGGAGATATTGCTTTTCAGACACCTCAATACAGTACCCCTCTTGATACCACATTTGTTAAAACAACAGAAGAGAGACTTCACCAAACATTAATTTGCAGCAAAAGGGAAAGTCACTTATCCCTAGTCGGAGTAACTTTCCCGCAAGAGGTATTCAAAGTAAATACATCTTCTAATGGCTAGAAGTAGAAGAAGAGCCTCAGGTATGAATAAACAAGGAAATTCATCTCCATCAAAAGTACAGAGTAACTCCCCTCCATCTGTTGTGCTAGTGGACAATGTTACCAAAATGTCAGACAAAGAATTTCGAACATTTATGGTGAACAAATACTTTGAGTTGGAACAGAAAAGAGACAACGAACTCCCAGAGATGAGGAAGTCATTCCAAGATATGAAAGAAGAAATGGACACTCTGAGAAAGAACCAGATGGAGCTATTAGAGATAAAGTCTGGAATAGAGGAAATAAAAAACTCCCTTGAAAATATTAAAAGTCGATTAGACCATGCTGAAGATCGAATCTCTGATGTAGAAGATAAAACCTCTGACCTAGAAAGAACCACCAAAAAGATAGAGAAAATAACAAAAAAACACGAGGATAATATACGAGAAATACTAGATTCCATAAGACGCCCAAATATCAGAATAATTGGCATCCCAGAGGGTGAAGAAACCAATAACGGCATGGAAAATCTATTCCATGAAATCCTGGAAGAAAATTTCCCGAGTCTTGAGAGGCACTCAAGCATCAAGACCCAAGAAATACAAAGGACCCCAGTTAGAATCAACCCCAGAAGATCTTCCCCAAGGCACATCGTAGCCAGACTATCCAAGACCACAGATAAAGACATGATACTAACACTCGCAAGAGAGAAACGAGAAGTGACATACAAAGGTCATCCCATCTGGCTAACTCCAGACCTCTCAACGGAAACATTGCAAGCAAGGAAAGAATGGGAAGATGTATTGAAAGTGCTAAGAGAGAAACAATTTCAACCAAGATTATTGTATCCTGCAAGATTATCCTTCATATGGGAAAAGAAGATTAAAATCTTTTCAGACAAACAAGACCTGAAAGAATTTGCCAGTACCAGACCAGCTCTTCAAGAAACCCTGAAGAAAGTACTGTTCCAGGAAAACTAAAGTGCTAACAGAAACAAAGGAATAAAAGACTGCTGTGACAATGGCCAACTTAAACGTTGGGACAGATCCAGTTACAACGATAATAACACTGAATGTGAATGGATTAAATTCCCCAATCAAGAGACACAGACTGGCTGAATGGTTAAAAATACAGAGACTCTCTATCTGTTGCCTGCAGGAAACCCACCTCATCGATAAAGACATACATAGACTGAAAGTGAAGGGTTGGAAAAAGGTTTTCCATGCAACTGGGAACCAAAAAAGAGCTGGAGTTGCGATACTAATTTCTGACAAAATAGCCTTTAAAACAAAAACTGTTAGAAGAGACAAAGAAGGGCACTATATTGTAGTAAAAGGATCAATAGATCAAGAAGATATAACTCTTATAAATATCTACACGCCCAACACAGAAGCCCCCAAATATGTTAAGGAAAAACTGTTAGATCTAAAAGGGAAGATAGACTGCAATACACTAATTGTTGGAGACCTCAACATTGCACGATCCCCACAGGACAGATCATCTAGACAAAAAATGGATAAAGAGATAAAGGATCTGAATGATACCATAAATAAAATGGACTTAACAGACATCTATAGATCTTTCCATCCAAAAACTACGAGATACACTTTTTTCTCACCCCTACATGGAACCTTTTCGAAAATTGACCACATCATAGGGCACAAACCAAGCCTCTACAGATTCAAAGGCATAGAAACCATTCCTAGCATCCTCTCTGACCATGATAGAATTAAACTTGAGTTTAATTTCAAGAGAAATCCTCAAAAATACTCATATACATGGAAACTAAATAACATACTACTGAATGACTCCACAACTACTGATGAAATAAAGTCTGAAATCAAAAGATTCATGGAAGCTAATGATAATGAGGACATGAGTTTCCATAATCTTTGGGACACTGCAAAAACAGTAATAAGAGGGAAATTTATAGCAATTAGTGCTCATAAGAGGAAGACGGAAAGAAGGCAAATGGATCACTTAACATCATGCCTCAGAGAATTAGAGAAGCAACAGCAAAATAATCCAAAAAATTCCAGGAGGAAGGAAATAATAAAGATCCGAGCAGAAATAAATGAAATAGAAAATAAGCGAACCATACAGAAAATAAATGAAAGTAAAAGCTGGTTCTTTGAAAAGATAAACAAAATCGATACACCACTAGTGAGACTTATTAAGAAGAAGAGAGAAAGGAACCAGGTGAATCAAATCTGCAATGAAGCAGGAAATATAACAACAGACAAAGCAGAAATACAGAACATAATTAGAGGATATTATGAACAACTATATGCCAAGAAACAAGACAATCTGGACGAGATGGACAAATTCCTGGACACGTATAATCTACCAAGATTGAGCCAGGAGGATATAGAAAGCCTAAATAGGCCCATAACAAGCCAGGAGATTGAATCCGTAATAAATAGCCTTCCAAAAAGAAAAGTCCTGGCCCGGATGGATTCACCTCTGAGTTCTATAAAACTTTCAAAGAAGAGTTAACCCCCATTCTGCTCAAGTTATTTGTAAAGATCCAGAAGGGTGAATCTCTCCCGAATTCATTATATGAAGCCTCCATCACCCTTATCCTCAAAACAGATAAGGACAGGATAAATCATTGGGTCTTCAATGTGTACATAGAAGACCCAATGATTTCCATGAAGAAATTTCTGGAAGTAATGCATGAATACAGTAAAGTTGCAGGATACAAAATTAATATACAGAAGTCTATAGCATTTCTATATACAAACAACAGGCAGACAGAGATAGAACTGAAAAATGTTATTCCATTTACTATAGCCACTAAATGTATAAGATACTTAGGGATAAATCTAACCAAAGAAGTTAAAGACCTCCACAAGGAAAACTATAGACCAATATCTCTGATGAATATAGACTCAAAGATTCTCAACAAGATACTAGCAAACCGTATCCAGCAACTTATAAAAATGATTATACATCATGATCAGGTAGGCTTTATTCCAGGAATGCAAGGTTGGTTCAACATACGTAAAACCATAAATGTAATACACCATATTAACAGGAAAAAAGACAAAAAAACATATGGTCATATCGATTGATGCAGAAAAAGCATTTGATAAGATACAACATCCATTTATGCTCAAGACGCTCAGCAAAATTGGCATATAAGGGTCATTTCTCAACACAATAAAAGCTATCTATTAAAAAACCATTGCGAATATCATCCTGAATGGAGAAAAGCTGAAAGCTTTCCCTCTAAAAACGGGTACAAGACAAGGATGCCCACTTTCTCCACTCCTTTTTAACATAGTACTGGAAGTCCTCGCCAACGCAATCAGAAAAGAGGAAAAAAATAAAGGCATCCAAATAGGAAAAGAAGAGATGAAACTCTCTCTATTCGCAGATGACATGATTGTGTACATAGAAGACCCAATGATTTCCATGAAGAAATTTCTGGAAGTAATGCATGAATACAGTAAAGTTGCAGGATACAAAATTAATATACAGAAGTCTATAGCATTTCTATATACAAACAACAGGCAGACGGAGATAGAACTGAAAAAATTATTCCATTTACTATAGCCACTAAATGTATAAAATACTTAGGGATAAATCTAACCAAAGAAGTTAAAGACCTCCACAAGGAAAACTATGAGAAGCTAAAAAAAGAAATTGAAAATGACACAAAAAAGTGAAAGGACATCCCATGTTCCTGGATTGGAAGAATTAATATAACCAAAATGGCAATCCTACCCAAATTAATCTACTTATTTAATGCAATGCCAATCAAAGTACCAGATATGTTCTTCACAGAGTTAGAAAAGACAATCATAAAATTCATCTGGAATAATAAAAGACCCCGCATTGCCAAAGTAATTCTACAAAAAAAGAGTGGAGTGGGTGGCATCTCACTCCCTGACCCAAAAATATACTACAAAGCTGTGGTAATCAAAACAGCATGGTATTGGCATAGGAACAGACATGTGGACCAATGGAACAGAATTGAGTCCACAGGAATAAATCCCCAATCATTCAGTTAACTGATTTTTGACAAGGGGTTAAATCCAGTGGGAAAAGGAAAACCTCTTCAGCAAATGGTGCTGGAAAAACTGGGTTTCCACCTGTAGAAAGATGAATCTTAACCCCCTACCTGTCACCTTTGATAAAAATCAAGTCAAGGTGGATCAAGGATCTAAATCTAAGACCCCAAACTATTAAACTGCTTCTAGAAAACACTGGGGAAACTCTGGGAGACATTGGGGTAGGGAAAGACTTCTTACATAAGACCCCCCAAAGCACAGTCAATAATCTCCAAAATAGACAAGTGGGATTACATCAGACTAAGAAGTTTCTGCATGGCAAAAGACACAGTAATTAGTGTGAATCGAAAGCCCTCAGAATGGGAAAATATTTTTGTAAACTATGCATCAGATAAGGGATTGATAACCAGAATACATAAGGAACTAAGAAACTGTTTGGAAAAAAGACGATGAACTCTATTAAAAGATGGGAGAAGGAATTGAAAAGAACACTCACTAAAGATGATATACGAATAGCCAGAAGGCATATGAAAAAATGTTCAACATCCCTCATCGTGAGGGAAATGCAGATAAAAACAACAATGAGGTATTACCTAACCCCAGTCAGAATGGCTAAGATTAAAAAAACAAAAAATGATAAATGTTGGCGGGGGTGTGGTGAAAGGGGAACTCTCTTACATTGCTGGTGGGAATGTAAATTAGTCCAACCACTGTGGAGAACAATTTGGAGATTCCTCAAAAATTTACAAATAGAACTGCCATATGATCCAGCAATCCCATTTCTTGGCATCTACCCAAAGGACAGAAGAATTTCTCATTAGAAAAGTGCTTGCACATCGATGTTTATTGCGGCCCTTTTCACGATTGCTAAGACATGGAACCAACCCAAATGCCCCCCACGGATGAATGGATTGAAAAACTGTGGCACATATACTCTATGGAATACTATTCAGCCATTAAGAACAACAAATCCCTGGCTTTTGACAGAAAGTGGAAGAATATGGAAGATTTACTGCTGAGTGAAACAAGTCAGGCTATGAAGGAGACACACTGTATGTCCCCACTTAATATATACCGAATGTCCGCACTCTATAACTGAAACTGACGGGCTAAAGGATGTACAAACACACGTGATGGATGTAAATGCCAGATGTGGGGTGTGTGGGGGAGAGGGGCCTAGGGAAGAACATTTGGAGGAGGGATACGAAGACAGCATTGTTGAGACAGGGAGGTAATGTTGCTATATTTTGATCAACTACACCGGGGAGAAATGTTCAAATATTGAAATGATCACGTTGTAAGCTAAATAATGTAACTGAATGTATTAAAAATGTAACTAAAAATAAATAAATAAAAAAAGAATGCAAAAAAAAATTTGTAGAGAAAAAGGAAAATCATGAAATGTTTATTCTTGAAGTAATTTAGAGCTTCCAAGATAATACCTGGTATGAGACACTTGAAAGAACTTCCTAAGATTTTTCATGGTAGTATAGATGCTCTCTGGAGAAATGTAAAAAGGACAGGGACTGTCAATATTAACTTGATCAAATCATAACTGTCACAATCTGCGTGGAAGCCATTCTGCTTATCTTAGCCCACTCCCTTTAGTGTTTTTCCTGGCCTGCTCTTCTGAAACTTCTACTTTTTAAAAAAAACATTTTGGAGAGGTTTTTGCTATAGTGCTCATGTGCTCATAAGAAAGACAGAGAGAAACTGAGAGACAGAAAGCAAGAAATCACCCCCACAGGGGGGAAGGCCACGCCACAATCCCTTCTCCTCCATTCAACTCTCGGGATCTTGGGCACGCACTCACATGCGCCCGGCGTGGAAACTAGAACTTTTCAGGACACCATATGTTCTCTCATTTGTCACATACAAGGATTCCTTCTGAGCTTCATTTTTGGGTACTCTCTTCTGTAGCGTTTCTAACAATCTTTAAACTGATATCCAGGGCTCTTAACTGTCCTGTTTTTTTTCCAGCTTCTCTCTCTCCAGGTGAAGCCACTGTGGTCCACGGTCTGAGCAGCATCTGATGACTCTGAACCTTTGTCTCCAGTCGTGACTCCTTTGTACATTCCAGATGTGTACACAAGGGAGTTTCAAGTGAACCGCATTTGTAACAATGAAAATAACCTGTGAATTTACTTTGGTGCAAACTTGTGAAATCCAGGGATGGTAATTTTTTTCCCTATAATACACTTTTTTCCTTGAGCTTTGTGAAGATCCCGAGTATCTGACAGTTTACTTATCATCTCCATTTGGTCTCATTTGGAGCAGTCATCTGAACCGCAACATGTCACAACAGAAATCTTAATTTCCCCTTTTCCACATGAAGTAGTTCCACTCTGCGCCCAATCCGTTAATGGCAACAGTTTTCGTTCTGTTTTTCAAACATAAGTTGAATCCTTGATTTCACCTTCAGTCACCACTCACAGCTTCCATACCCTTATCAACTATTTGCATATCTACATAATAACTTATAGACTGTCCAGCATTCTCCACAGAAACAGAACCATCAGGAGATGTCTGTCTGTGTCTATGTATCTATCCATTCTTTTACATATGTGTGTACACACCCATACACACACACATACATGAGAGGGAGAGACAAAGAAAAGGAGAGAGATTATTTTAGGAAATTGGTTCACTCAATTGTAGGAGCTGGCAAGTTTGATCCACAGGACAAACTGGCACACTGGAATTTTTAGAAAGATCAGACACTGCAGTCTTGATCAGAAGGCATTCCAGAGACAGACTTCCTTTCTCTTCTGCGGACTTCAGTCTTTCCTGTAAAGGCCTTCAGTTAATGAATGAGGCCTACCAACATGGTTAAGAACAATCTGCTTTTCTCAAGTTCTGTTGATATTAATAGTGACCTATAGACCGGTATTTGACCAAACAGCTGGACATCCTAGCCTTGAAAATTCGACACAAGTTGATATATAAAATTAACCATGACAATTTACTCAAACTCTACTGGTATTGTCCTGATGCAGAAGAGTGCAAGTCTTCTCACTCTTGCTCTGCCTTTCCCATAAACCAATTCTCCATGTATCACCCATGGAGTAATTTGTCTTATTTAAGACAAGGACTTTCCCTGATCTAATCTTCCAGCCTCAACCCTCGATCTAGAACTAAAGGTGCATGCCACCACCTCTAGCTCAGGTTTAGACAGAATCTCACTTTGATGCCCAGGCCAGTCTCATGTTTCATATACTTTAAAATATAATCCACTATGCAACTCTCATTTTTTAAATAATTATTTTTATTTCATTTTATTTATTATTATGTTTAATTTGCTATAGGATGTGTACACTCATAAGAGAGAAAAAGGGGGAAAGCAAGAAAGCAAGCTACCAGGTCTGGGACTCAAATAGCGTTGGCCATGTGGGAGTCCAGCACCGTCATGCTACCTGCCAGACTCATACTTATTTTTCATACTTATCATCTCAGCTTCCCTTCCCCTCTATGGACAAACTCTCAAATCCTTGCAATGACCTATGAGGATATAGGGATCTTCTTCATCGTCCTCTGGATGGTCCTCTCCAAGCACGCTTCCTTCCCATACAGTACTTTACACCCTCATAACTCCTTGCATTTTTTCCTTCAGGCAAACCTCGCTTTTATTTTAGGAACTTCTTCTAGTGGAACAGTATTCCCCCAGCTTTTCATATGGTTGGCTTTTTTATATGGTTCAGATTATGCTTAAATTTTACTGTGAAGGTTTTTTCTTGACTTTGTCCCTAAAACAGTAGCCCCCAACTTCCCAGGCTAGTTCTCTGCATCTATTTACCAATCTGGATTTGCATTGTGTTATATTTATAATTTACTTACATGATTATTTTTATGAACACCACTAAAATTTAAGCATCTTGATGAGAAATGCTTCTTCAAACCTACTCCTTTCTCTATTTTCAGCACTTTAAATAGTGGTTGGCATATAATTTCATAGTACAAACTTTATGAAACAAAGGAATGCACACAGTACCCAAAATGTATATTTTTGTTACAATAAAGCAAAAATAACAAAGTTTTAGTAAAGAAAAAGAAATATAAGCTACTTAAACTTTAGTTTGTTAAATATGTATTAACTAATAATGCTGAACTCCTACAGTAGGTTTCCTTTTTAATAATTCAACTCAGACAAGTTGTAATACTCTATTTGAAAACAGCATAGTCAATAGCAATGCTCTCCATCTTAGGTGACATTTACGATGTATATATTACCACTGTTCTTGACTTCTTTGAGTAAAGACTGAAAATCAAAAACTGGCTTTATTTTATTTTTAAAAGTGTTCACATGGTTTTATAGGACTTGCTTCAAGGGGCACCTATTATGATAATTGTAATAAAGCTTAAAGTATCTCAAGTTAAGGAAAATTCTAACTATGTAAACACTGCTAAGGGGAGAATTCTTCTAATCATTTATTTTCAATTTTAAGAGACATAAATGATTACATTATATTTACAAATTCTTATTGTTTGGGTTTAATTTGCATATGTTGTATATTTAATAAGGTTGATTCAGAGGAAAAATACTTGGGGATTTGATGTTACAAAGATTCCTTATCTTCTACTTGGAATTTTTAATAGAAGTATACAAACAAATATAGGCAATGTTTACACCACGGCATTGCAACAGCTATTAAGCAGAAATAAATTGATTGCTTTTTATACCCTCCAGCTCAACCCTAAGAATCATTAGACTGCATTTAACAAGAGAAATTCATTTACTAAAAAAAGATGAAAACATAAAATAAGTGAAAATTTAAAACATTCCAAGTATTTTCATTTCTGTAAATAGTGATTTTCTCACTCTGCATCACAGTAGCCTATATTTTTAAATAATCAAAACAGAATGGCAATACTGGACATATAAATTTTAATATAAATAATAAAATAGTATATTTTGGAAAACTTTGTTCCTGTTTGTTTTTGTTCTCATTTCTCTTCCATTACACAATTTTTTAAAAAATATTATCCCCAGAGTAAAAAATAATTTTATCATTTACTTTTAAAACTTTCCTTTTCTGAAAGAAAGACCAGAGGGATTTTTCAATAAATATATGTAACATATTAAAATGGGAATTTTCTTTTTGTTTTGTTTTGTTTTGGTCTCAGAAAAGGCTGAGAACAACTAGGAGGAAAAAACTATTCTCCAGTGTGAATTGCTTACTACCTATACAGGATTCACGAAGGATGTCATACGTCTGTAGTCTAGCAACCAACTTTAAGATTTAAAACAGTTTAGGCTAAAGTGCTAAGGAAGTAAGGTTGATTTTATATACATATATATATATATATATATATATATATATATACACACACACACACACACACACACATATATATATGTATATATAAATACACACACAAATATATATATATATACATATATATATATTTATATTTACTTATTAGAAAGATTTTTTGCTATATATCACTTGTGCTTGACAGAAAGACAGAGAGACAAAAAGTGAGAAATCACCCCTACGTGGGGATGGCCATGCTGCAATCCCTTCTCCTCCAGTCTCCTTTCAAAAACACAAGCAAACATGCCCAGTGTGTTTTTTTTTTTTTTTTTAATTAATTAATTTATTTATTTTGTATATACTTTCAATCATATTGTTTGGCTTACAATGAGACCATTTTGATATGTGAACATTTCTCCCCAGACCCGTTGATCGAAATATCTTCAACAGATAACCCAGTGTGTTTTAAGTACAGGTCTGGGACTTGAACTGCAGTCGACTACATGGGAGTCCACTGACATAACTATTATGCTATCTGCTGGTACATTTTTTTTTTCTGAGAGATTTTTGCTATAGGGTGTGTGCACTTGCTGGAAAGAAAGAGAGAGACAGAGAAATAAAGAGTGGGAAATCACTCCCCAGAAGGGATGGCCACGCCACAGTCCCTTCTCCTCCATTTTCCTCTGTAGACTGTGGATACACATGCACATGCCTCTTGCATGAGTTTTAAACCACTGGTCCAGGACCCAAATCACTATCAGTTATGTGGGAGTCCAGCACTGACTCTCTCTTTTTTCCCCCAGTGAACACAGATGCCTGAAGGCAAAAAAAAACCTCTAAAAAAAATAAATCAACTATTCCTCTATCTCCATTTTGACCAGTCAGTACAGCTGGGTGTTGATCTAAGGACTATAAAGCCCTCCTGTTTATTTATTTATTTATTTGGCTGATATGACAATATTGGATAAATGACTACACCAATGAGATATCACTCTCCTATGTACTGATTCAAGAATCCATCTTGACAAAAGTTCTGCTATGAGCAGCATGGATTTTAATGTAAACGTAAGGTAGAATCATTTCAGTTTGGCAGCCAGAAGGTGAAAACATGAAGAAGCAAGCATAGGAGATGTCCAGGGTCCAGATCCGGAAGGGGACATGACATTTTCATTCCTATCTATATGCTGGAACTTACCTGAATACAATCCTTAATGGCAAACCTGCATAATAGATCTAGTACTGATTTTGGAAGCCAATTCTCTGCATTAAATTGACAGGAAAATTGATAGATCATCACATTCCCTATAACACACCTTCTTGTAAGGTTTCTGCCATGGTCCTACTTCAGTTAAACACTGTTTAGAAGGAGGGTGGGAAATGGGAGGGTGAGAAGAAGGAAATCAAGGAGAAAAATAAAGGAGCAAAACATTTAAGGGACACAAAAATGGAAAATTATCTTTTGATGATAATGTGTATGATAATATCTTTGACTAGACTGATATGCAGTGTATTCATGCTGGGAAACTTCATTTTACAAGCTGTAATGATGTACAGTGATTGAATGTATAATGTAGAAAAATAAGTATGCAAAAAATAAATTTGTACACCTCTTAAATAAAAATAATTCTCACTTATTTCTAAAGTCATCATTTTTCTCTGACCCTCTCTAGTGATAGATTTAATTTCAGCACGTGTAGCTCACAGTCTGCCCTAATTTTTCATTTTTGCTTTAAGATAATTACTCTTCTACAGCTCTTATATATGTAAAGTAGTAAGTAAACAAAAAGAAAGATCAAACAATGAAAGAATAAATGGACAAATAATAGACTAACAAGTGAAAAATCACCTTTTCTTCTTCTGAGTATTTTACTTCTTACTTTACCTCCACCCCTCTCTTTATAGTTCTCTCATTTCACCTTCATTTTCTGAAGACTCAGTATCTTACATTTAAATTTATTCCCACAAAATTTCTTTTAGAATTATTTTATTCAACTTAATTACTTTATTTATTATAATTTGACCAGAGAGGGAGGGAGAGAGGAAGAAAGAAAGAGAGAGAGAAGGTGAGAAAGGAAGCTGCCAGGTCTGGGACTCGAACTATGGTTGGCCACATGGGAGTCCAGCGCCCTTAACCACCATACTACCTGCTTCTCCCAAAAAAACCTTTTTTTTTTTTTTTTTTGTTATGAGTATGAGTGGCCTTACCAACACCTTGAACTGGGCTTTTCCTGGCTACCTCAATTTTTATATCCTCTTCTATTCCTTTACAAAATACTTCTTAGAGCAGAACTAATTTTAACCTTTTAAATTACTAAATCAATCATTTTATTTATTCTCCATAAGTCAGTTTTCATTTTTTATGCTGTTTGCTTTAACACTCTTGCAACCTATTATTGCAAAAAAAATTAAATATAAATTTTCTTCCCTAACATCTATTGATTTTTATATTATAGTTTATTCAGTTCATTCTAAATTTAAATCTGTTCATCCAATTGTCCACTTTCATTATGATAAAGCTCACAGAAAACAATCATGCAATATGTCAAATTTGTATTATGTATATTTACTCATTGCAACTCTCTTTCAAATATTGTTTAAGATCTCTTCCATTGTACTAAATATTGAATTATTGGGAAAGTCATGATGTAATTTTGCATAGAAAATTATTTTAAAATGACATCACTTTACCAATGACCTAATATTTCAAACCTTCTCCAATCTCTTTAATAATCATACCCTGCCTGTAACCATCCTCTCACTTTAAATAAACTCACCTTCTACACAGCAGAGAAACAAAACAAAATATCTACTGGGGGGCCTGCAGGTGGTGTGGTGGTTAAGGGTGCTGGACTCCTGCATGGTCTGCCATAGGTTGAGTCCTGGACCTAGAGGCTTGCTTTCTCTCTCTCTCTCTCTCTCTCTCTCTCTCACTCACTCACTCACTCACTCTCATTCTTTACTTCTTTGGTCAAATTAAAATAAATAAATATATAACATTAAATCAAATAATTCTTAAGGAAAAAAAGTCTACTGGGAAAGAATTTTCTTGTTGGTTCTAAACACAAATAGCCAATTGAATTTTTATTCATTTTCTCCAACTTTCTTCCAGTTTCAATGAAATATGTAATTTTCCATCTCACACCACTATAGAGACCTTACACAGCCATTCCTTCCTTCCCATATTTCTCAGGCAATTCTTTACTATATGTTATTACCTATTAAAATATAAACAGGCATGAGTACTTCTTAGCAAGAATGCAACAAGGAGACAATAAAAACAGTCAAAAATGATAAATAAAGTGGGTCATTGGAAAAGTCATGATGTATTTTTCTATGCAAAAAGGCACCATGACTCTTCCTGCGACATAATATGTTCCCCATTTTGCAATAACATTATCTGTCCCCTCACCATCACAAATTTTAAATTTTTTTTACATGGAAAGTTATCAAAATACACTATTTTCCATTGACCCATTAATCTTTTCCAAGGTATTTGCTACCCTTATTACTATATGAATACACATCTTGATGAAGATATCTGTATTGCCCATCTCAATAGATATAATGGACTTTTTTAAAAAAATATTTATTATAATTATTATCATCTTTAATTTGACCAGAGAGAGAGAGAGAGAAAGAGAGAGAAAGCAAGCAAATATTCAGGTCCAGGACTTGAACCATGATCAGTCATGTGGTAGTCCAGTGCCCCAAACACTATGCCACCTGCCGGCCCCGGTAATGGACTTTTATATCTTACTGTTTTATTTTATTGTTCAGCAGCATTTGAAACCTCAGTTCTTCATTTCTAGATACTCCTGCTACTCAGCTTGTTTGCATCATACTCTCTTGGTTTTATGTCTTCTGCTAATTTGACTTTTTCTGCAGAGAGAGATTAGACAGGAGAGTGGGAAGGGATGTACACTGAAGTACAGTGAGAAGTGGGATTTCTAAAATGATTATCAGTTGTCAGGCATTTCTGTTCCAAGTAAAACAATGCCTAGGAATGGAAATGAAAACTATAGCAAGAGTTCCTAGTAGTACCATTTTCATCAAAGTCTATACAAAATTCCCCCAAATAGCCTTCACTTCCTTTCTTCCTTTTGTACTTTGTTGTGAGGATTCATTTTTGATGAGTGTAATGAATGAACTAAGGAAATTTAAAGAATTATCCTTTCCATTTCAAAAATATCTATATGCACCTTTGTGTAATTTTTTAAAAGTTTTTCCCATGGTGTATGCGTGCTCAAAAGAGAAAGAGACAGAGAATATGAGAAAGAAATCTCTCTCCTGGAGGGATGGCCACATGGAAGTTCCTTTTCTTCCATCCCCCTGCTGGGATTTTGGATGCACACAGGCCTGGTGTGAGTTTCAAATCACTGGGTCTAGGCTCAAACCATGGTTGACCATGTGGAAGTCCAGTTCCTTAAGCATAATACCACCTGCTTGCCCCCCTTTGTTTAATGTTTACCATCTGTATTTTCTCAGTACTTTCTTTGACATCTAGGAAGCTTGGTCTTTAGTATAAAAATCAAAGAATGATGTCGCTGGACTCCCACGTAGTCAACCGTGGTTCGCGTCCCGGACACGGTGGCTTAAAACTCACGCCGGGCGCGTGTGCGTGCGTGCCCAAGATCCTGAAAGGAGAAGGAGGAGAAGGGATTGCGGCGTGATTTCTCGCTTTCTGTCTCTATGTCTCTGTCTGTCTGGCGAGCACACGCGCCCTATAGCGAAAACCTCTCAAAAAAAAAAAAAAAAAAAAAAAAAAAAGAAAAGAAAAACAAAGAATGGAGCAAAGAATAAGAAAGACTATTAGAAAAAGAAAAGAAGGAAAAATATACCTTAGTTTTCTAAATTTTATTTTCATCCCTGATATGCTCATTATAGTTCAGAGTCGCCCACCCATTGGATTTTAGACAAGTGAACACATTTTGAAATTACCCAAGAAGATGGAAAATAAAAGATGATAACTGAATCCTAGCTTAGATATTTTTATTCAAGTAATTTGTAATAAGATCTAAGAACAGGCATTTTTTAATTCCATCTGTGAGAGATATTTCCATGACAATGGTTTGAGAACTTTAATTTGAGAAATAAAATTAAATTGCAGATTTAAACCATATAAAAAGTTTGCTAGAATAGTGTGATAGCTCCTCAATTACTTGGAAGTCTGTGTTATAGGAAAAAATAGTCTAACTTTGTGCTGATAGGATATTAGAGAAAATGTTGGCAGTATTAGGAATGTAAGATTTTTTTTTTTTTTTTGGAGAGGTTTTTTTCACTATAGGGTGCGTTCCCTCGCCAGACAGACAGAGAGAGACATAGAGACAGAAAGTGAGAAATCACCCCCCAGGGGGGCTGGTCACGCCACAATCCCTTCTCCTCCATTCTCCTTTCAGGATCTTGGGTACGCACACACACGTGCCCGGCGTGAGTTTTAAGTCACCGGGTCCGGGACGTGAACCGCGGTTAACTACGTGGGAGTCCAGCGACATAGCCATTACGCTAACTGCTGGTTCTCAGGAATGTAAGATTGACAGTAATACAAAAGTGAGACTTTTAAGAATAGGAACATAAAGTATAATAAATTGGGATATACATTAAAAATATATGAGGAAATGATTACTAAATAGTCAAGGAACTATATTTATCTGGATGGCAGGAGGGGACAATGATAGGAACAGAACATATAGAATAGCCTTAGGGGTATCTACCCTAACTTAATTTATTTTTTTTAATCTAAGTGGTGGTTATAAGGGTAACCACTCTTTTTCCTCTATAATTCTTTAAATTTGATGTGTTTGTTATGAATTTATTTATATATATGTGTGTGTGTGTGTGTGTGTGGCACACACACACACACACACACATATATATATACACACATATATAAAATGTTTAAAATATTTAGATAAATAATTGACTATTGTCAATTATTAAAGAACTATAGTAGATAGATTTACAATACATTTCTTTTTTTGAAAAAAATAGAATTATTTATTTATTTTAATTTGCTATAGGTCCCACCCAAAATACCTTGAAAGTTTCCTGTTCTTTCAAGACTGTATGAATATAAGAAGGAGAACATGTTAAGACACTACTACCTATAAACCAATAATGGAAACCATGTCAGTAGAAGTACCACTGGACATATATCACATGGATTCAGTATCAACAGTTAAAATATTTGTACAAATATTAGCAATAAACAGTGTCATTAATAGACATTGACTTTCAATGTCTTGGGTTAGCCATTCAATTATACTTACCCTTAAAAATTATCAAGACACACTACTGAGTACGTGGAATACATACTTAGATAAAGATTAGAATTAAACAAACCTTAATTCTTAAGACCTTTTGAGCAAGTGAGAAATTATATATTCTTATATTAGGTTTGAGATCAAATGAAGACACTGTGAACAGATTAATTCCTTTCAGACATTCTATCCTCAACATTGGCATTCCATGAACCCTTTTATTGTTTATTATATTGCACATTTGTTTACAGAGTCTAATTTCAGAAATAAAGTAAATTGCTTGGAGTCTTGGAACACTTTCCTTGTAGACATAAAGATTAAATTTCTCTCTCATGACTGCAGAGTAAGTATTGCATTCTCAGCTGGTTAATCCTTATAATCTATTGCCCAATCTCAATTCCCACAAAAAATAAAAAGCTTGTTAAAAGAAGATAAGAAGTTATCTCTTCACTGAGGACTAATTCAGAGTCTCTGAAAGCATAAAACTCTTATTCCAGGGAAATTCTCATGTAAATTAAATTAAATGTAAAAATGCATTTAATAAATACAAGATGGTTCTAAACAGATTAGCGCTGAATTGAGATCACCATGATGCCCCCATTAACTCGGCTGGAAAGTGCTGTTTGTGTGACCAAGATCATATGCAGTTGTAGCTCCCCAAGGGCTCATTATTTTGCTTAGAGGAAAGTTGTTTCCTCTTAACTGACTTCCATAGAGCCAACAGTTGCAAACATGTAAGTCATTTATTGCAAACAAAAGGTGAAATACTGTCGAATGAGATTCTATTAGTCATTGAGTCTTCAGTATTTTAGGGTTATATTGGGTCACTGGAAAAGCCGTGACATATTTTTGCATAGAAAATTTAGGTAAAAATACATCATGGCTTTTCTGTCAATCCATTTCAAGTTATGGTCTAACAAAAGTGTGATCTTCTGTCTAGAAAATGAACTTCTACTAAATAAGGCATACAATTTCATAAAATCCATAGAAATTTGGAGCTTTTCTGTAGTACTCTTCAGTTTAAGCTTCAGGTAAAAATATTCTAGAAAATGCCACTTAAGGGACCAGCAGTTAGTGTAATGGCTATGTCGCTGGACTCCCTCATAGTCAACCGTGGTTCCCGTCCCGGACCCGGTGGCTTAAACTCATGCAGGGCGCGTGTGCGTGCATGCCCAAGATCCCTAGAGGAGAATGGAGGAGAAGGGATTGCGGCATGACCATCCCTGCTGGGGGGTGATTTCTCGCTTTCTGTCTTTCTGTCTCTCTCTGTCTGTCTGGTGAGCGCACGCGCCCTATAGCAAAAACCTCTACAAAAAAATAATTACAGAAAAATAAATAAAATGCCACTTAATAGGAGAAAAACAAAAACAAAGACAAAACAAAGAGCTTTCGTGTATAGAGAAAGTCATGTTGCTTTATGTTATTTATTTCTGAGATATCATAAGTATTATTGAGGAGTTACAACACTTTCCTGGAGATCAATGGGAAAGGTACGTAAGACGATAATTACTTATTTCAACTTATTTAGTTCTGCAGTTTCCCCTAGGCTTTAACACATGAACACATTTGAATAAGAACTCACTCTCTTGAATATAAATAATAGGAAATCAAGACTATGATTTGAATTCTCCAGATAGCCTCGCTAAGAGCAGCATCCGGACCTTTGAGACAATTCTGATACCCTAATTAGGAGTAGCACCACTAACAAAGGGGTCTGCATTTGTCCTCCATTCCTTAAAAAACTTGCTTCTCACCATCTACCACACTATTAATCAGTAGTATTATATATTTCATAATTAATACTTCATTCTGCTAACTGGTGGGTTGATAGGGTGAAACACCACAATTAATGCTCTTTCACCTTCCAAAGGACTGTCATGTACTGCAATGGTTACAAATCCAAGGGCTGTATTCTCAGACATTCTTGCATTTAGGGTTTAAAGGACTTCCTTACAGATAAAGTACTGGATACTTTTTGCCTACCAGAAGAACTTACCTGAAACCTTAATTCAATACTTAAGGAGGAGAGAGATCTTTAAGTCTCTAGTCTACTAGTAACAATCTCGGGAGCAGGGTAACATAGTTCTGTAGCTAACAGCTCTAACTTCTAAAACACAGATCATAGACAGTCAAGGGTGAGTAGCCTTTGAGCCAGTAGTTCTGATGACTTGTAAATCACTGGTTTCTAGATTCTCTGGTGTCTAAATGGCTCATAAGCACAAGCTCCCCTGGCAGAACAATTTTGGTGCTGCTCTCAGAGCATTCATATAGTCCAGCCTAGTGTCTGATTTTTCTATTTATTCCAGTATTTAGGTAGGCACTGAATTCTCCACTTTAGCTTCAAGTCCATTAAACTACCAAGTTCTTTTACTTTTTTTCCTAACTTTCTCCTTTTTATATTCCTTCTTTTCTTTTTTTTTTTTTTTTTTTTTTTTTTTTTTTTTTTTTTTTTTTTTTTTTTTTTTTTTTTTTTTTTTTTTTTCGGACAGATGATGTGTTTTCTCATCAGAGAGAGGAAAAAGCACTCCCTAATGTGGACATGGTTATGCCACAATGCCTCCTCCTCCATTTTTCCAGCCTGTTAGGATTAGGAGTATGAACATACAGATGCCCAGCATGTTTTTAATGCTGTTGGGGTTGGGATTCAACCTGCCTGATAGGTCATATGGGATCTAGCTCCCTAACTATCAGGCCATGGAGCTGGCCCATCAGTTTACTTCCTATTATGTGCATTAGATACTGAGCAATGCACGTGGCTTAGAGGCAAAAAAAATAAATAAATAAAAAAATGAAACAAAATCTAGTGATAGCATAGTATAGAAGGCTGAGATTCTGCTCTATCTGCCATAACAAAACAGCATATACTGAGTTCCTTAAACAATAGAAATTTACTCTCTCCCAATTCTGCAGACTAGAAGTGCAAGATCAAGGTACTAGGAGAGTTGACTTCTGGTAAAGCCTCTCTTCCTGGCGTATGATGGATGTGTTCTTGTTTCTCCCACATAGGTCTTTCCTCTGTGCACATAAGGGAAGACAAGTCTCTGATGTCTCTTTCTTATTTTATAAAAACACGAGTCCTGTTGGATTCAGATCCCACCATTATGACCTCACTTTACATTAATTAGTTTCCCAAAGGCCATTATCTCTTTCTTCAATCACTTTGGGGGTTGGGGATTCAACCTATGAATTTGAGAGTGGAGATAAAATTACTATTCAGTCAACAGACTTTTTCCACATTATATATCATATGATATTTTAAACATGAAACATGCAATATATAAGACCCTGAAATACACAAGAATGGAGACCCCTACTGGTATTTTATCCTTGCATCTTTTACATTGAACAGACGAGTACATCTACCGTGACTGACAACCACTGTAACTACTAATCTTTGACTTGGAGGGAGTCAGTTTTCTTTCTGTGACTGACCGCTGTATCTTTGGTAACTGAAATGGTCTTTAGTATTTAGTAGTTGCTCAAAAGTATTTGTTTCTTAATCAATTAGTTGTTATAGGTGATCCAAAATCCTTTTTTTTTTTTTAAGAGGTTTTTGCTATAGGGCGCGTGCACTCAACAGACAGACAGAGAGAGACAGAGAGACAGAAAGTGAGAAATCACCCCCCAGGAGGAATGGCCACGCTGCAATCCCTTCTCCTCCATTCTCCTCTCGTGATCTTGGGTAGGTACGCACACACGCCCAGCGTGAGTTTTAAGCCACCGGGTCCGGGATACAAACCGCGGTCGACTACGTGGGAGTCCAGCGACATAGCCATTACGCTAACTGCTGGTCCCCAAAATCCTTATCTTTAGCTGTAAGTTATTTTCCTTTTGCATTCTTTTAGAGTGCTCCTAGAATTAATACTCTGCTGACATTTTAGCACCAGCATCTCGAAAAATAAAGCGGTCATATTTACTTTTTTCACAGTCACCTGTAAGATACATATCAAACTTAACATCATCTATTTCTTCTTTTTCAAGAAGCTTAAAGTCTGTCCCCAAACTTTTTCTCACTTACTTCTGATTCTTCTTTTCCAATTGCTTTTGGATATCCAAACTAGAAACCACTTTAATATAATTTAATCCATGCTCACTTTGGCAACACATATATAAATACTATTTAATCCATCTGTACACTAAAATTTTAAGATATATGTTTAATTGATGACATCTAAGTGCCTCTGGTTTCAGCGCCCTATCTTAACCCCTGCACCTTTTTTTAATATTGCAAAAACTTCAAAGAAAATGGTCTCCCTATTCAATACTTGTCCTTTTATAAAGAATATTTCTAGACTAATCCTGTTAAATTTGAGTCCAAACATCTTATACTTTTGCTAAAAAAATACATAATACTTTGCCTTCTCACTCATGTTAAAGCCTGCACTCTGTGACTAAAACGGATTGACTAAAGGATATAGAAACACAGTAAATGGATGTACACACCAGACATAGTGTGTGTGTGAAAGAGTAGGAGTCTGAGGAAGGACATTCAGAAGAAAAATAGAGAGGTAAAGCATTAATGAGACGAAGAAATGTGGTATTATCTGTTGAAGATACTTTATGGTTTTTTGTCAGCTGGACTAAGGAGAAATGTTCACAGATTGAAATATTCAGTTTGTCAGCTAAATATGTGATGGAATGTAAAAGAGAAAATGAAATAAAAAATTGTAAAAAAAAAAAAAAAAAAAAAAGCCCAAGTTCTTAGCCTGTTCTCCAACCTCTGCTACAATGTGGGGCCGTGAAGGCAGGAGCTTCAGCGTGTTTTATCTCCTTTCTCTCTTCCTCACTCCGTCCAGTCTCCATGGTCATCTTGTTGCTCCACACATAAGTCACAGGGGTTACGTTTGTTGGTCCCCTCACTTACACTATTTCTCATCTAAAACCCACTTGGCTAGCGGCAGCACTTTCCTTGGGGTTCTATTCCAAAGCTCTTATCCACGAATAGTCCTCGTCCAGTAAGATTTCACTTCAGTAAGAAACATTTTCCACACTTGCTCTTACTTATTTATATAATTTGAATGACTTTCAAATTATCTAGTGACATCTATGTCCTCAGATGCTCCATGTAAAATTTTAATACCCCATGTGAGTCACTTAATGCTAATTTTTCTCTATGTATGAAAAACATTTCCAAAGTATAAACTACACAAAGAATCAAGTGTTTACTTTTCACTGGATCTTCTGTAGACATGCTTACATTTTGTTGAACTATACATATTAACTTTCAAGGTTTTTTAGTTAAAGCCTAGATTTCACCTTTACAGTATCATTAGACATACTTTATATGTTAGCTTAGATGTAACTCCTTAAAATGTAAGTGATACAACTTAGATTTGGATTGAAAATGTACAAAAACATATCTAAAAACATTCAAAACAGCAGTAAATCTAACATACATATTAATATTTAAAATCACATGCAAATGGAACCTTTGCCTTAAAGAATTTAAATACTGTTTCTCTGTAATTATAAAGTTCAGTGGAATATGAATGGAATTTAGAATCCAGTGATAACAAATATCATTTTAATGTCTATTTCTTTCAAATGAGGCTATTTTGTATCTCAGATCATTTGCTTTGGTAATGCTGAATATGTGATATGGTTAAAACCAATTATATAAAATCCAATGTTTTATATAATAGAAATATTCTTTGTCTATGAAGGAGCTGAAGTTTTTATTTTTTATTTATTTATTTTTTTAAATTTCCAGAGAGCATGCAAACTTGCTAGAGAGACACAGAAGGAGAGAAAGGGAGAAAGCACCCTCTGGTGGGGCATGATCATGCCGGAATCCCTTCTCCTTTTCTCCAACCTGTTGGGATTTAGAGCAAACACGTACATGCTACCGGCATGTTTCTCTAGCCATTGGGGTGAAGATTTAAACAATGATTGGCAATGTGGGTCTGGCTCAAAACCAGCATATGAAGTTAAATTCATGTGAAGAATTTTTCTGATTTACTCTTAATGATTTATATGTTTTGGAATGCCAAGTAAAATCAGGTAACTATTGGGTTGTCAGAAAAAAATATGATGTATTTTTTTCTATTTTTATTTTTTTTGGTGCAAAAATGGATCATGACTTTTCTGACAATCCAATATCTTTACCTACCTACATTTTAGTATGATTTTGCAAAATTGTAGTTGTATATCATATACAAAGACAATATTAGAGTAGATGGCTTCTCTTTGCCTTTACATCCCAAAACTTGGTATAAAAATGTTGATACAGATTACTTCTATTGCTATGTGACAGTCAATATTTAAGAAGGAAGGTTAGGGTAGAAGAATAAAATGGACTTAATCTTTTTTAGCTGTAGGAATGGTAAAAATAAAATCAGCATAAGTAAAAGAAGTGAAATTTTCCTAATCAGATATATTATGAAAGTAATAGGATTAACTGTTGTTAAACGGTTTAACAATTGATAGAGTTCTAAATTTTATTTATTTTTTTAGGTTTTAGCCATAGGGTGTGTACACTCACTAAAGAGGGAAAGGGAGAGACAGAGAGAGAGAGAGATAAAGAGAGAACTTACTCACCCAGGGGAAAGGACACATCACAATCCCTTCTCCATTCCCCTCTTGGGATTTGGGGCTCATATGCACAGGGCAACCTGCATGATTTTCAAGCCACTGGGTCTGCAACTCAAACTGTGGTCAGCCATGTGGGAGTCCAGTGCCTTAATCACCACACCACTTGCTGGCCCTGAGTTTTGGGAATTTTAGATGCCAATCCACCCATATAAAATTTTGAACTTCAAAATAGCCAGTTAATACTTAGAATTTTACAGTAAGATAACATACTGCATTAATAGAATCTTTGTCATTAAATTTTATTTTTCTCTATCCTCGATTTTTATAACATAAGCCCCAGGTTGTCCAAAAATTCAATAACAGAAGTGAAATAACTTTTGATGTTATGATTCAAAGTACATGAATTGGTTGAAAGTTGTTTCATAGAAAATATGCTAAGAGGAAATCAGTTTTGATAGAAAAGTTTCTGTTGTGCTACTGTTACTTGATGTTAAGAAATATCTTTTGAAGCTTTAGTTTCTCTGTCTTTCACTGGTTTGTTGTTGGTCTGAAATTTGAAACAAGATGGAACAAAGTCATAATAAGCATTAAGAATAAAAGAGAAAAGATGTTGGAAAAATGGGGAATAGTAAAGAATTTTAAGATTGAGGAACACTAAATGAAGTAAAACAGTTTCGGGAAGAATGAACAGATTTCTTGTCAATTACAGTAAAAATCTCCTTCTGAAAAGGAAGACTTGAAACAAAATCCCTACTTATTTAGAAGCAAGGGAAAAGTTATGCTAAACACAGAGGCCAATCCAATATATCCACTTCAACTGGAAGATTTAGGGATTAGAAAATAAATCTTAAGCCAACAGAAACAACTCATTTACATATATCTGGATTCTGCCCTGCCCCTGTGAGATCAGTTAACAATAACTGCCTGCAAGAAGAACCCACAAATAATTATTATGAAATACATTTTCCCTATCAATCAAGATAAAATACCTCATGAGTATTTTCTCATAGGTATCCAAGGTAATGAATGGATTTAATTCTACCTTAAGAGACTGGAAGGCATTGGGTAATAAGACCAGGTTTGATGATCTGTAATGACATATCTTCTAACTTAACTGGAAAGATGTCTTAATATCTTCTGAGGAATATGGCTTCCCTTTGCCTCCACAATCTAAAACTTGTTATTGGTCAAAATAAGACTATCTGCAACTCATGATCATGTTTTCCTGCTTAGGATCTCCAGGACAGTTACATTATAGTTCAGATGTACCCTCCCACCAAGAATCATACTTCATTTGGACCCTGAAGTAGGATCTGCTATTGGTTAGACACCAAAAAACAAACATAAAAAAATTAGCTCTGTTCTTTAAACTCTGAATGAGACAATCATAGAAAAAGTCTGATTCAACATACCCATCCCAAATATCTTTTTAAAAAATCACTATCTAACAATGGAACAAAAAAGATTATATTAGATATCAAAGTAAGTAAAACATAGTTTTAAAAAAGAGGCTATATGGAGAAATCAGTTTTATTTCAATTATATTCTAATACATAGTCATTTATAAAAAAATATAAACAGACTCAGTTGACTCTTAAGGCAAAGCATGGAAATTCATTCGATGACTATTAATTAAATTATTACTAAACTAATTTTGACTGATATCAAAGGTATCACTCAAATTCCCAACCATGCCTTTGCCTACAGCTCAAACACAAATCCAAGAGATATTCTACTCAAGACTAAAAATGTAAACTAACAGGAGCAATAGTGATTTAGATTGTGTTTTTTTGTTGTTGTTGTTTGTTTGTTCATTTGTTTCTTTCAAGGAAATCAGTAAGTTGGCAGAACTAACTGGACCTAATCATGAAACTTCCAACTGTATATTTTTTCTCTTTCTCTGGCAAGATTATGCCTTGTTTTATAAACTTATCACAGGTCTTCCTATATAAAATTTCCACTTGACATGAATATGGAACTATAAATACAAATATAACATAAAAGAATCTTGTTTCTTTTGTACCTTTCTCTTGAAAAATACTAAGTTTTAAAAATTTAGATTTGAACAATCGTAGGAAAGAAGGCAGATCCATGGAAAGTATGATGAAAACGGAAAGAGGACTCAAAGAGAAGTGACGTTAGGATAGAGAACTACTGGTCTGAGATGTATTATACAAGTAACACCCTTTACCACAGCACTAAACTTTCAATAACAGCTTTTATTTCAGGTACGTACTGACGTGTAACAAACTGATATAAAGTTTAGTGGGTTGTAACAAAGAACAGAAACTATAACTTGCAGTCCAAATTAGGCAGGAAACCTATTTTGACACGCCTGTAAGCCAAGAATGGTGTTTGTGTTTGAATGGTCATAAAAAGTATACTTTGTGGCATGTGAAAATTATATGAAATTACATTTCAGTGTCTGTTAATAAATTTTTATTGGAAGAGAGCTATGTTCATTTGTTTACATATTAACTTTGATGACCTTTGTGTTATGACAGAATTGGGTAGTTATGAAAGTGACTGTATGATTCATGAAGCCTAAAATATTTATATCTTAGTACTTTATAGAAAACTTTGCCTACTACCACTCCAAAACCATAGTGATTTATTAAATTTGGTGATTCTGTGCTTTGGGCACTATTCCATGTGACATAGATGAAGATACCTGTATAATTTTGATTGAATTTAACCAGATGTTTATCTCATGCTAGGCTCATACTTTCCATGGGCTGGTTTTTTGTTTGTTTGTTTAAGTTTTTTGCCATAGGGCATGAATACTCACTGGACATGTGAGCAGAGAAGAGAGGCAGTGAAAGGGAAAGTGAGAAATTAGCCTCCAGAGTGATGGCCATGCTGCAATCCCTTCTCCTCCATGCTCTTCTCAGGATTTTGGTCATGTATGCTTATACAGCTGGTATGATTTTCATGCCTCCAAATTCAGGACTCAAACTGTGGTTGGCCATATGGGAGCTCAGGTCGTCAACTACAACACTACCTGCGGGACTCTCCGTGGATCCTTTCTATATTAGTAATCTTGCCTAAGCTCTTTCACATGTAAGTGGGTATTACACATGTGACTGCAGTACGCGTGGTAGTTTCTGACTGGTCAAGGCAGGAAAACTGCCAACCAGTGGTCAGTGCGAAGATCATTTAAAAAGGTGAGAACTGTGCAGCATAATTGGGGCAACCAATAGAGGAGACTCCTGTAGCTCGGATTACAAATTCTTTGTGCTTTCATTCTCCTTTCTTGTTCCTTAGAAGTAAGAATAATGAATTCTCACCCAGTATTTGAAGCTCAAATTTATATTACTTTTTTGATTCTGACTTCTGTTGCTCCACTGTCTCTTAATTATATTGTTTGCTTTTGTTTTTTGTGCTTTGTTTTTTTAACAGTGAGCTAATTTTTCACTGAACTTTATCCAAGGGAGTTCTTTAAAGCAGGCAGAATTCCCTCAGAATTATTTGTATTTCCTTCTGTCAAGTGTCTACAAGGCACTTGACCATGATTGCAACTTTATAATTTCTTAAGCAATAGATCAACTGAATTCAGGATGAAAAACTATCAAAAGCTGGCTTAGCATTATTAACTCTCAGTGAGTATTTTTTCTTTCTACCTTCCTCTTCGTTTTGAGGCAAATAATTTTTCTTAGCTCAGCATGGGAAAGGGAAGGTTAGCCTCATGTTAAGTGCATTCTTACATTGAAGTTATGATCATTTGGTATCTCAAGTGTATTTAGACGTTCCACTATAAACTTGAACACTTTAAGCCTACCAGTCCCATAAATATATAAAAATCAAAGCTCAAATTCCTTAGGTTTTGTTTTATAATGCCCTGAGGGCAAGAAGCTGATTCCAGTGAAATGCCATTTACCAGCCTCCTTTCTCACTTTAAATTAGTTTTTGCTCTCATGATTCCTTGTTGTTTTGCCAGGTCATTGATGCAAACACAAAGCTGCTTTGCTCTTTTTACGTTTATAAGTGTTTTTAGTACTTTTCAGTGGGAAGATGGTCCAGCATTATATTATATAATACGGTGTTACGCCAGAAATGAGGGTAAGATTATGTCTTTTAAAAAAGGTTTTCAACTAAATTTTATTATAAAACTATGCATACAAATTAAACACAGAGTGAGAGAGATAGATAGGGCCAGTAGGTGGTGTGGTGGTTAAGGCACATGGCCAACCACTGTTCAAATCCTGGACCTGGCAGCTTGAAAATCACATGGGGTCGGGACCAGCAGTTAGCGTAATGGCTATGTCGCTGGACTGCCACGTAGTCGACCGCGGTTCGAGTCCTGGACCCGGTGGCTTAAAACTCACACCAGGTGCATGTGCGTGTGTGCCCAAGATCCCAAGAGGAGAACAGAGGAGAAGGAATTGCGGCATGGCCATCCCCCCTGGGGGGTGATTTCTCGCTTTCTGTCTCTCTGTCTCTCTCTGTCTGTCTGGCGAGCACACGTGCCCTATAGCAAAAACCTCTCCAAAAAAAAGAAAAAGAAAAAAAAAAGAAAATCACATGGGGCATATGTGCGTGTGTGCACAAAATCCTAAAAGGAGAAAGGATTGGTATTTACCATCCCCTCACCTCTGAGGAGTGATTTCTCACTTTTCCTCTCTCTCCGGTGAGTGTACAAGCTCTATGGTGAAAAGAATATCTATCTATATATATATACATATATATATATACACACACACATATACACATGTTTGTATATCTATATATAGACGTATATATACATATACACATACATACACATGTACATGTATATACACGAACAAGAACTAAAACTAATTTCTCCATACAGCCTTTGTTTAAATACCATCATTATGCAGTTCTGTCACATTGCTTCATCTGCCTGTTTTTTTTCTATGGCCCTGTGAAGGAATATATGTCCCTCCTTGCACTGCCACGATGACTTTGCCATTCCTAATATTAAAATTAATTATTTAGCATCCTCTCTTATTATGCCCATGTTGAAATTTTTTACATTACTTCAAAAAATGACATTTTATACTTTATTAAAGCTAGCATTAACTCTCACATTTCCATGCGTTACCTTGCTTAAGTCTCTTTTATGTTACAACTACCTCCATATTTCAGATTTTCATTCTCCTATTGAGGAACAGAGTTTTTTTTTTTTTTTTTCTACAGAAAATTCAATATTTTTGTCCATGTACTTTTTAAATTTTTAATGTTTTTTAAATTTTTTTTTCTGTAATTTGCTATAGGGTGCTCACCAGAGAGAAACAGAGACAGAGAGAAAGGAAGAAAGCATCCTCAAAAGGAGTACAATCACATCACAATCCTTTCTCCTGCATTTCTTAATTTGAGATTTGATCATGCACGTGCACACGCACACATACACACACACACACACACACACACACATTCAGCATGTCTTCTCAATCTTCTGGGTCCAAGATTCAAACCATGTAGTTGACCATGTGGGATCCAGGCTCTTACCACCACACCACTGGTGCTCCCTCAACCTTAAACCTGCTTTTATCTTCTATAATACCAGGTCATGTAAAGATCACCCTAGATCACATTTTGAGAATCCAATATAGTCATTCTTTTTTGTTCAGAATTTTTTTATTTGTTATTATAATTATCAAATTGACTCTAGGGGACACGTGCTCACCAGAGAGAGAGAAAGCAAACTGCCAAGTGCAGAACCCGAACCACAGTCGACCATGTGGGAGTCCAGTGCCTTACCCATTACACCACCTGCTGGCCCCACAGTGACCATTCTCTTAATTCCCATTTTACCTAATTTGTTAGAGGCAAATGGACATTTAGGTAGAAACTGATCAACAATCACCCTTGCAGAAAAAGCTAATTTTGAGCAAAGAACATGAAATGAGTACAAAGGCTAAAGTTTCTAAATCAGAAAAAAGTAGTGATGTATCGCTTAGTAACATTGAACACATTCTGAAAAATGTACCATTAGGCAGTTTTGCCACACCAACATCACAGAGTGTACTTACTCAGACCTAGGTGGTGTAGCCTACCACACACCTACATGGCATCACCTCATACTCAGACTACAAACCTTTACAGCAGGCTACTGTACCATAGAATGTCACAACTGTAACACAATAGCATTTCTACATTACATGTACTTAAACATAGAAAAGGTACAGTAAAAACACAGTATACAAAGTAGAGAATGAGAGACCAGCACAGGGAACTTACCATGAGAGAAGCATACAAGACAAGAACTTGACCTGGGTGAGTCACTGAGGGCATGGTCAAAGTATGAGGAGCTCTAGGACACTACTGTGCACTACTGCAGACGTTATAAACTCTGTGCACTTAGGCTAGACTAAATGTATTGACCATTTTTCTATGTTCAATAATACATTAACTTTAGCTTACTGTAATTTTGCTTTACTTTATAACATTTTTTAATTTTTTTTTTACTTTTGTAATAACTACTTAAACCACAAATATATTATACAACTATATAGTATTTTTTTCTTTTTTTTTTGGAGAGGTTTTTGCTATAGGGCGCGTGTGCTCGCCAGACAGACAGAGAGAGACAGAGAGACAGAAAGCGAGAATTCACCCCCCAGGGGGGATGGCTACGTCGCAATCCCTTCTCCTCCATTCTCCTCTCGGGATCTTGGGCACGCACGGACACGTGCCTGGCATGAGTTTTAAGCCACCGGGTCCGGGACGCGAACCGTGGTCGACTACGTGGGAGTCCAGTGACATAGCCATTACACTAACTGCTGGTCCCGTATTTTGTTCTTTATATCCTTACTTTATAAACTCTTATCTGTTTTCTGATTCAAAAACATCTTTTTAACTTCTTCATCTAAAGACTAAGACATAGTAGCCAGAAGGCCATGTGGTGGTTAAGGTGTTGGACTTCCAAGTGGCTGACCACGGTTTGAGACTCTGATGTGGTGGTTTGAAGATCACACCAGTTGCATGTATGTGCATGCCCAAAAATCCTAGGAGGAGAATGGATGGTGGTGTGGCCATCCCCATGAGGATTGGTTTCTCACTCTACAGCAAGTGCTCATGCCCCTAGGCCAAAAACCTTGGGAGGGAGGTAACTAAGACACAAAATGAAGACAAAACTAAGCCTACACAGTCAAAATCATCAATAGCACTGTTTTTCTATGTCTCTGTCTTGTTATGCTGGAAGGGACATAATGAACAGAACAAGATTAAATCAAAAAAAAAAAAAAAACAAGATTAAATCAAACACGAAAGTGATGCAATCAAGAGACAAGGGAGACACAAGGTGTGTGAGGCTGCCACCAACGTGACACTGTGGTGTTTCAGAGGGAACAGTTTCTGTTTTATTTTAACTTAAGACGGGCTCTTACTATGCCACAAGCCGGGACTAGACATACACTGCAGTTCTTGACTATTGGTTGGAGAATCCAGCTTGGACTCCCAGGTGGGAGTGCCTGCCAAGCAACAGCATCAACCCATTCTTACCACATCGCCCAGCACGCTCACCACCACATCGCCCAGCACGCTCACCACCACATCGCCCAGCACGCTCGCCACCACATCGCCCAGCACGCTCGCCACCACATCGCCCAGCACGCTCCACCACATCGCCCAGCACGCTCACCACATCGCCCAGCACGCTCACCACATCGCCCAGCACGCTCACCACATCGCCCAGCACGCTCACCACATCGCCCAGCACGCTCACCACATCGCCCAGCACGCTCACCACATCGCCCAGCACACTCCACCACATCGCCCAGCACGCTCCACCACATCGCCCAGCACGCTCACCACATCGCCCAGCACGCTCGCCACCACATCGCCCAGCACGCTCCACCACATCGCCCAGCACGCTCACCACATCGCCCAGCACGCTCCACCACATCGCCCAGCACGCTCCACCACATCGCCCAGCACGCTCACCACCACATCGCCCAGCACACTCGCCACCACATCACCCAGTACACTTTATATATATTGATCCTTGTGTATGTATGTATGTATAGACACACATACATATGTGCATATACATTACATATACCTTCACATATGTAGACAAGTACCTCAAAAATAAAGGTATAGCATAGGCAATACATAAATTACTCAAATGGTTATTTATCATCCAGCATTGTGTAGTGAACATCGTATTTTTCCCTTTGTAGAGGTTTTTGTCTTAGAGCGCTCACCAATGGGAGAAAAAGAGAAACAGAGACAGTGAGAGGGAAAGTGAGAAAATGCATCCCCCTCGGGGGGAGGATGGCCATGCAGTAATCCCTTCTCTATTGTCCTGGGATCTTGGGCATGCATACACATTCACCCAGAATGATTTTCAAAACCACCAGGTCCAGGACTCAACCATATTCAGCCATGTGGGAATCCAGTGATGTAAACACTATGCCACCTGCTGGCCCCACTGTTTATCACTTTATGTGCTACACTTTAATATATTTGGCAGCAAGGGAGCTGTGTTTACACCGGAACCATCACAGACATGTGGATAGTTCACTGTGCTGTGACGTATGATGTCTACAGTGTCATTAGTGATAGGGATTTTCCAACGCCATTATGAGATCAGTGACATACAGGCCATCAGTCACTGAGTGTCATTATGTGGCACATGGCTGTATTGAAAACAATGACATTTTCTCAGCTAAATACGCTGCCGTGTAAACATACGGCACCCCATAAAACAGATTCAAATGCACATTTTCACACCAAAAACTGAACTTTTCAGTCATATATTTAAATATGAAATTTTATGCTAATATTTTAAAAGTACATATATTTACACACACATAAATACATATGTGTGCATGTGCACATGTGGCATTGGGATTGGTTAATCCATTTATACTGTTTATAAAAGGCTTTTTGTATACATAATAGTTATTACTGATGATGAGAGTAGTTAGTATTTATTGAACACAGCTAAAATAGTCACACATGATGGTCAAGAAATTCTTAATATTTATCCTTTCCATATTGAGGCCTAAATTTTTTAAAACATTTTTTAGAGGTTTTGCCTCAGGGCACTTCCCAGAGAGAGACAGAGACAGTGAGAAGGAAAGTGGGAAAATCATCTCCCAGGGGGAATAGCCACACTGCAATCCTTTCCCCTCCACTCTCCTCCCAGGATCTTGGGCACACGCACACACACACACACACACACACACACACAGAGAGAATTTCAAGTCACAAGGTTTGAGACTCAAACTGTGATTGGCTCTGTTGGAGTCTGCCAACATAAGATACACTATCTGCTGGCCCCTCCAGGTGTATGTAAATGAAATTATATATGGTTACACAGATATTGCGTGATGGACACAGGATTTAAATTCTGTCTACTTCATTTCAAGGACCATGTTCTTTATTTTACAGAAACATTCTATTGAGAAAAATATACCAATAGTACCTCAGAAAGTAGGACACGTATTTTCCTTATTTTAAAAATAAACTGATTTCGGGAACCAGCAGTTAGCATAATGGCTATGTCGCTGGACTCCCACGTAGTCGACCGCGGTTCGCGTCCCGGACCCGGTGGCTTAAAACTCACGCCAGGCATGTGTGTGTGCGTGCCCAAGATCCCGAGAGGAGAATGGAGGAGAAGGGATTGCGGCGTGGCCATCCCCCCTGGGGGGTGATTTCTCGCTTTCTGTCTCTATGTCTCTCTCTGTCTGTCTGGCGAGCGCACGTGCCCTATAGCAAAAACCTCTCCAAAAAAATAAATAAATAAATAAATAAATAATAAAAAAAAAAACTGATTTCTAAAATTTCCTTCTAAATTATCCTGTTTTTAACTGACGATAAAGTGAAGACTTTTATTTTTTTAATCTTTTGATATCAGTTTGGTATTAGGCCAGATAAAATAAACTAGTTACATTTAAGTAAATTAGCCTGGGAGAAAAGTTATTTTAAAGAGTGTAGAGATAATCTCAATAATTTGTATTTAGATGTAACTCTTCAATAATATCAAATGCAATTATCACAAAAAGAGATGAGTCCAAATCATTTACCTATTTTCATTTTTAAAAGTTTGTTTTACTAAATTGAGCTAAGATAAGAACATTGTTCTTCATAAACTGCCTCATTTTGTTGTTCGCTTTATGAATACAACACAAGGTTCATTTGTTCCACTCTTTCAATTGCAGTTGCCTTTCTTCCTCCTCATTTCTTCCCCAGCGAGTGGATCAGGGAGATGGAATACAACGATGAATTTGTTCATAATTTGCTGCATTTGGGAGATGGGATACAACAATGAGCTTGTTCAATTTTTGCTGCATTTACATCTTTGAACCAAAAGTGATTTGAGGAATGAAGAGTTTTTGACAGGTAATTTAAAATGCATGCCAAGTGAGTGGATTAAGGAGTGGAAAATTGTCTTAGGAAAAATCAAGTTCAATGAAAATAGGAAGTACATTAGGAATATTTGAAAAATAATTCTCCATTATTTGTTTTGTGTCAATGTACCTTTTTTAATAATTATTTATTTTATTTTTATTTATTCATTCATTCATTCTAATTTGACCAGAGAGAGACAGAGAGAGAGAAAGAGTGAAAAAGCAAGCTGCCAGGTCTGGGACTCCAACCGTGGTCAGCCATTTGGGAGTGTCCAGCACCTTAACCACCACGCCACCTGCTGGTCCCAGTCAATGTACCTTTTAAAATGCATTCTCTAAATCTCTGAAATGTAGATTTCTTCCTTGATTTAAAGTGTTATATTTACTGTACATGTCTCATTTGTTAATTTAATGTGTGGCTTTTAACTGAAACTCCACTATATGCCCAAGAATGTGTTACACTCTGAGGACAGAGAAATGACCTGTCTCTGAGATGCCAAGAGTTACTTAAATTGAAGTGTAAAACAATGACGACTTAATAAAAGCCTCCTTCAAATTTTGCCATTGTGGGGATGTTTGTTTTTAAATAAATCATTTTATTATTATTATTATTACTATTAAATTTGCTATAGGTCACATGTGAGAGAGAGAAAAAGAGCAAAAAAAAATGATAAAGCAAGCTGCCAGGTCTGGGACTTGAACCATGGACAGTCACATGGGAGTCCAGCACCCCAAACATCATGCCACCTGCTGGCCCATGGGGATGTTTTAAGGGCAGTGTAAAAAATATTTAGTGGCATTTTTGATATTTATGTAAAAGTTTATTTTTGTAATGAAATTTTAGGAGAAGAAAAATATTCTGCGATAATAATCTCTTTTGATTTTAGTCACTCTAATCTCTCTTTTAAATCCTCTATCATTTAATGTTTTGAGTTTAGTTGTTTATCATTCTACCTACAAAATATTTGACTAATTTTCCTGAAACATCTAGAATACATTTTACACCCCTATTTGTAAGAATTGTTTGTGTATGCACACATGTATGTGTGTGACAGAGAGGGCTTTTGAAGAATGGGAATTTGGATGATTGGGATGATTGGTACGGGGAAAGGGCAGATATGAAGATACATTTAGAGCCCTGTTGGTGATGACATGTATAGTATTCTCAACTGGATTGGTCTGAGAAGTATTTCATGATGGGTAAAGTCTTTTTACAAGCAAAATGAGAAATAGTGATTGACTGCTTTAAAAAATAATTAGAATAATAATAATAATGATTGGGAAAAACATAGAAAAGATATTGAATGATGAAGTGGGGAGATTAACGTCTCTGTATTGACTAACATGCATGGCATTCCCTTTTGAAAAAGCAATGTAATACACTGTAAAATTATATGTAACCCAATGTAATATAAAGAAGATTATTATGATAATAAAAAACATTTATAAGCAAATATTAAGAAAAAGATACATTTAGTGCTAAAATTATTTGATGATGCAAGAAATTTAGAGTTCTCTACTCCATCTAACTTCTAAAGTGAATGATGAATTGATGAATAAATATATAATAAATATAAAAGAAGAAGGGAAGAAGGAAGGAAGAAGAAAAGGGGAAAAAGAATTTTAAAAAAAGGAAAGAAAAAGACGAATTGTGTCTACAACACCAAGAAATATTCCTTGTGTTTGTGGGCAACGTTGTTGTTATTCTGGACCCAATATAAACAAATGGCACACCCGTAGTTGGAATCCTTTAAGCAGAGGGAATTTTATATATTTATTTATATATATATATATATACATATATATACATATATATATGTATATATATGTATATATATATATAAAACAAAAAAATACATGAAGCTGTGCAGCATATCAACTACCACCCCTCTTAGCTAAGCCTAAGAAGAAACACAAAGAAAGTCCAACAAGGAAGCCCTATTGTGTAGAGTAGGATGTAGAAATCAAGAGACCCAGCCCCAAAGGCATCCTGGTGAGACAGTGGACAGAAACACAGAAACTTCACTCTCCTTTCTGTCTCATTCCATCTGTCAGGGCACCCACTGCTCTAACCCAACCAGAAACAAAACATGGGTGTTGTCTATAGGCTAATTTCACAGACTAAAATGTGGAATTAGAAAATGTGGAGTGTAAATCAGAAGAGTCCAACAGCAAATACTAGCTCAGAATATTTAAGATTAATTTGAGTGGATGAATGCATGACTAAATAACGAATGACTTTTTCAGTTTTTACCATAGGACACATGAGCTTTCTGGAGAGAGAGAGAGAAATAGGAGGAAGTGAGAAATCATTCCCGATGGGGATGGCCATGCTGCAACCTCTTCTCTTCCATTCTGCTCTCAGTAATTTGGGCATACATGCACACATGCTCAGTGTGATTTTTAGGCTGCTGGGTCCAGGACTCAAACTATGGTCAGCCATGTGGGAGTCAGCACCTTACTACCATGCCATCTGCCGACACCAATAATGAATGACCTTTAAAGAAAATCTAAGCTATTTCATACTATTGATAATTTGTTCTGTTTCTTTTGATTAACTGGTGAGATTTTTCACTTACTGTTTTAAAATAATAATACGTAATTGTTTAAAAAGGTAAGCAAGTTTGGGGACCAGCAGTTAGCGTAATGGCTATTTCACTGGACAACCATGTAGCCGACCACGGTTTGAGTCCTGGACCCAGTGGCTTAAATTCACGCCAGGCGCGTGTGCATGTGTGCCCAAGATCCTGAGAGGAGAATGGAGGAGAAGGGATTGCGGTGTGGCCATCCACCCTGGGGGGTGATTTCTTGCTCTCTGTCTTCGTGTCTCTCTCTGTCTTTCTGGTGAGCACACGCACCCTGTAGCAAAAACCTCTCCAAAAAAAAAAAAAAAAAAGTAAGCAAGTTTATCATAGCATTGCTAATTGGAGCTAATACCTTAAAGATGGTGATCAATGAACAATGTGACTTCCAAAATTGGAAATCAATGATGTATTTTGCACATACAAAACTTATACTATATTTTGGTGGACCTGTCAATATTGGTCTAACTTACCAAAGTATAGCACATTTTAATTTAATTAATTATAATCACAACTTAAGCAAGACTTAAAATTAATAAATCAAGGAAATAAATGCATACTCTTAAAGTAAAAAATAAATTATTAAAATGGATGGAAAATTCTCAGATCTAGGTAATTATACTTTTAGATAAATAGTAGCATCTATTCATGAGGCAGATGTCATTGGATAAATGTGTACATGATTAAGCACCTGCATATCATGATATTTCAAGATATGGAACCTGGTGTGATGCAAGAGACTATACAAAATTAAAATGTTACAAAATATAGTAGACTTGGACAGCCATGACTTCAGTTTGCTTTTCAAAGCGATGAGCATTCCAGCATCTGTATATGAATAAATGAATGAATGAACTTGTGTGTGTGTGTGTATTTTAATTACTAGAGGGCACATCAATTTGCTAGAGAAAGAGAAAGAGAGAGAGAGAGAGAGAGAGAGAGAGAGAGAGAGGAAGAAAGCACCCCCTATGGCATATGGTCTTGTCACAAACCTTTCTCCCTCATTCTTTACCCCCTTAGGGTATCTTGGACACACAGAACTGCCAAGAGTGTTTTGAAAGCTGCTGGGGAGCCTTCAATCAAGGTGGCTGTCTCAATCCCTTGACTACATGGTTGTCCCTTTTTTATATTTTTAAATGATACAGCTCTTAAATACAACAGAAAGTTTTACAGTACTTTTCTATTTCTTTTGGTAGAAGCATTTTTTTAAAAAATAATTCTACAAAATATTTCTTAACTAAGGATAGAAGCTTAATTTGAATTGTATTTTGTTGAATGCATCACAACTTTTCAATAAAATACACTCAGTTGTATGTTGAGGAAGCGGTTTCACTGGCAATCACAATGACGACTTTTCCTGATCTAATCTCAGTGATAAGTCCCCTTTGAGCTACAAAAGCGAAAAGGTTCCATAAGTGTCACTCTAAGCTAACCACTTAGACCATCTGAAGTTAATTTAGCTCTTGATTCTTCTCAAACCTTGTTTGACCTGAGCACTTTACACAATCAAAAAACAATCCTCTATGTTATTAAACATTACATATATCATTTAGATAAGAAATTCAGTACTATGTTGACAAAATACTAATTCCAGATTTATTAACCTTCTAAATGAAGAAGAAAAACATGTAATTTTTTAGAAAGGTTTTTTTTTTTTTTTTTTTTTTTTTTTTATTTCTTCCATAAGAATGTAAGACAGACAGAGGGAGAGAAATGGGCATCCCAACCAATAATGTCTTTATGCCACAACTCACCGCACGTCTCTACAGGCCAGAATCACAAGCACAAATGCACTAGTCAGGTATGCAGGGAGGACCCCACACATGAGCTCGGAATCTTTCCCATGTGGGTTCAGTTGTATTACCCCTGCACCAATACCTGGTCCTAAACATGTACTTAAAACAGTCAGAATGGGATAGTATATTTCACACCAGGAATTAGGTAGCGTATTCCTCTAAACACTGATGCTTATGTCAAATAGTTTTATAATTTGAATGTCGGAAGACTCAAGTCTAACAATAAAGAAAATGCTTTTTACTTACTTAAATCCCAATATTCAACAACAACCTTTTTTAAGGTCAAAGAATTTAGTGTTTTTTTTTTTTTTTAACATTTTTCTAGTTTTATTTTATTTTATTTTTTATTTTATTTTTTCTATGTTTTTATTATTACTCATACATTAAATTGCTATACATCATCTAGATATTGTGAAGAGACTTTTTAAATTATATTTTGATGACATATTTCTCTTTATAATCAGCAATATCTTGGTCAAATTAAGGTATGAAATCAGGTTTCTAGGTATTACATAAATTGATATCAATGGTTAAACTTATATTTTAATAACAGCAGCAATCTGATGAGAAATTAAATCAAACATGTACTTCCAATAATATAGCTTGGCTTGATCAAAGACATATAGAAACACTCATACTTTTGAATACATTTCTATTTGATTCAGTTAAGTTTTCCATGTTTAGGAGAGCTGAAATATTTAATAACAACTGCTTATCACCATATCATGGCTGCTAGATTTATCAGCTGCTCTTTCACCCTATAGAAAATGAAGGTATGTTGAGAACTTTGGTGTTAGTAGCATCCTATAGAGCTCCCCTCTGTGGCCTTGGACACTAAGCAGGTTAAGATTTTCACTAATGGCACTTGATGGCTGCATTAGAACGTTCCTCAATGCTTACTTTTCTGTATTCCATCATCACACTTTTATTATCCTTATTTTCTTCCCTCTCTGCTTTTATGCTATTATTTTTACAAATCATCTGTGGCTTTTATAGGTTGAAATTTTGAAATGTCTGTGAGGCTGTGTTTCTATAGTTCTGGTGTCCATTTTAGATAAATGATAGAATTTTAACTGTCACATATGAGACCACAGTGGTTCTCTTGTGAACTCAGCCAGTAGATCAATTCTGTTTAACATGCTGCTGCTTACTAAAAAATAAAATAAGGTTGTGGGTGTGGGGAAGAGGAAAGAAATACCTGAAAATAATCATTTAAAAACAGAGCATATGCAGAAGGGTTATTGATGATTATTCTTGATGAAATGTTTATTTTTCTGATGGAAATATTAAACACAAATGAGTGGAATATTCATAAATTATTCATTCAACAAATAGGCAAGTGCCCAATATGACACTTAATGTTCTAGGAATTTGAAACTATTAGAGTGTAGATTCCTTTAGTGCCTTTGCTGCCCTGATAGGACTTACCAAATGCAAATGACATTTATTGTATTATAGTAAGTAGTAGTAGTTACAAGCAGTGACCATTACCCTAAACTAAACTCACTTAGTGTTCTAAACGTATACATCAGGGAAACTAAAATATAAGTAAAAGTTCCTGTCCCAGGAAGTGATAGTAGAAATACATTTTGATCAGTGCACAAGAATTAGCAAGATGAATGTGAGAGAAGTCCAAGGTGCTGATTTGCAAAAGAACACTACCTAGGGAGGTAAGGTGTGAAGCTTTTATAGAAAGAAAGTGGGTAAGATAAGCTTGATGAGTTTAAAGGAGATAATACTGTAGGTTAGGTACCTCTACCTGCATTGCAAGAAAAATAGGCACAGAATGGTTTCCAACTGGAAGGTTATATGATGATTTGTATTTTAAAATTTCACTGACCACAGTGTGTAGATCAGATTACTGAGGACGGAAAAGGCCTGTAGCTTAAACAAAGATGGTAGATTATCATAAATAACTGCAATCACACTGTTGGAATCTAGATAAAAAATTATTTCTACGTCTCTAAGTCTTAACATATATAATCATTTAAAAATAGTACACAATTTCTTCATTAAGAGGAATGGGATTATATATAGATATATCTTAAGAAGAGTTGTATTTTGAATAGCTTAAATTTAGAGAAGATAGTAACATGTTAAGAAGTTTAATTTAGGTGGTGGTGAGCTAAAGCTTTTGAGAATAGAACAGAAATTTAAAATTACTTCTAAATACATGATTGTGTAAAAATAAGCCATGATGAGGTGAAATTACTATATTAGGAATGACAGAGAAACATAATGGAGAGCCATTTATTTTAAAGAACAAAAGCAAAACCATCCATAAAAATTTTATGCATTTTGGGCTGACCCTGTAGCTCAATGCTTACGTATATGCATAGGGAGCTAGATCTCTCTTGATTTGACCATGGTTCAAATCTCTACCCAGCAGCTAAAAAAGCTCAGTGTAGTTGTACACGTCCCCCAAATCCTAACAGGATGGATGAAACAGGATAGACGCATGACTATGCCCTACTGGGGATGCTTGCTCTATCACTTTGACAAGCTCAAGCTTGTTTAAGTTAAGCTCAAGTTCTTTAAGTTATATTTCCCCTGTAAATAAAATAAAGTTTTACATGAAATATTTCAAAATATATGCTAAAAGAGAAAAGAGTGCAATTAACTCCAATGGACCTATCACTCAGCTTTCATCGCATTCAATCTCTGACCAATCTTTTTTTTTTTTTTTTTTTTTTTTTTTTTTTTTTTTTTTTTTTTTTTTTTTTTTTTTGAGAGGTTTTTGCTATAGGGTGCGTGCGCTCGCCAGACAGAGAGAGACAGAGAAATAGAAAGCGAGAAATCACCCCCCAGGGGGATGGTCAAGCCGCAATCCCTTCTCCACCATTTTCCTCTCGGGATCTTGGGCATGCACACACACGTGCCCGGCGTGAGTTTAAGCCACCGGGTCCGTGACTTGAACCGCGGTCGACTACGTGGGAGTCCAGCGACATAGCCATTACGCTAACTGCTGGTCCCAATTTCTGACCAATCTTGCTGTATCTATATATTTTCTCACTTCAAATCCCATCCCAGGAAAGTGTGAGACAAATGACAGACATTGCATTAATTTATGTGTGAATATTTTGGCATGTATTTCTAGATGATAAGACTCCTTTATGAGTATAATGACTATTAGAACTCTACTTCCAAAAAAATCATGTCTTGACTTCATACATACATACCATCTACATTCATTCTCTAATTGAGATATAAATGTCCTCTTTGTATGTTAGTCTAATGGTCTCTCAGATTGGTTTATAACTTGTAAAAGTTCCATAAACTACTCTGAATTTCCCACAGACATTTTTTTAAAGTCCAATTATTTTTCTGAAACATGCCTTAGTGTTAAAATCTCTTTGAATTTCTTAGAAATTCAAAATATTCTTTTATTATGTAGTTTAAAGACTGTTCTGCCATTTTTTTGACTTATTTGTTTCAGGATATTTTCTTAAATTAGAATATTTAGTATTTTTTCTTTTCTGCTTAATTTGTTTTCTTCTTTAGGGAAGTCAATTATATGTAAGTTTCAATATCTTTATTCTAATTCTTGACCAAGTTTTCACTTCTGTTTCACTTTTTTCTTCAATCACTTCATTTTTTATGTTTTGTAATTCTGGCTTATTTTGTTAGCTCATTATTTTAATTAACTTAAGTTTTGAAATACTGGGGGCTATACTTTTCATTTGTGTTGTGAGCATGCATTTTCCACATGCGATTTTATTTATAGAAGGTTAATCTGTTCCTTATTCTTTTTCTTCTATGAATTTCAAAGGATAAAGCCAGAGTCTTATTCAGTGGCTCAGTTTTACATGAAATGAATTCTTATGTACAGTACTTCAAAGACAAATGAGTGGAACAATTTAACTTTGCTAGCTTCACTACTCTAAAGTTTCCTTTCTTCTGTTTTTATGAATATCAAAATAATAGGATTCAGCTTCCTGAGGACTTCATCCTATTATCTGAGCCTTCTCTAATTCTTGGCTCATTATTCCATCCAGCTCATTAGGATTCTATCCCTTGGCTTTGTGACTTTGACTTGGAAGAACATTTTGGTTTATTAGTCTCCAGGGTTCATACTGCCAGTCTCTAGGATGACTTTAGCACTTTGACCTTCCTGGATCTCTTTACACACATCTGAGAACTGGCGACCTTAATTCCCACTCATGCACATAATAACCAATTTCAGATGTTGACTCCATTGTCTACCTAGTTCTCTGCTTCCCAGGTCCATCCGTGACTTCCTCTCATATAATTTTTGATATAATTTATGTCTTGTGGCTATTGGTATTTATACCAATTCATGTGTATTTGGGGGGCACATGAGAATTATTTGTCACTTGGCTCTGTGAAAGGTGTCATCCTGTTTACTATTCTAATTGTTTGACTATACTAGTTCATCTTATTTTCAAAAACTAAACTCCAAAAGATTAATGGTATACACTTCTGTCAATATATTCCTAAAATAACTTATTTTTGGTTTTAGATAAAGTACTATGGCAGTAGCTCTGATAGGTAAGGACATCTAGATAAACCTATTATAATCTTATTATACTATGAGCTTGAACACAGCCCTTATCTAGTCTTGGCCCTGGGCTAGATATTTATAAAATTTCAATTTACTATAATATGTATTATTAACTACTGTACACAAACTATTTCTTCACAGTCTGCAGCAGATGGAAGTTGCCCTAGATACTTTCTAACATGTTCTAAAATCCAGTGAAGAAGGTAAATATATATGCACAAGTCAAATTAGGAATTATTTAGAAATGGTTAAATAAAAACTGTAAGTTAACATAATCAAACATGCTTTAAGACTTTAGAAAATAAGATATTATGTGTCTAGTACAATGATATACACTTACTTTCTTTTACCTTGAAATACATCAAACATACACTCTAAGAGAAAACAAAATATGTTTATAAAACAGTCCCTAAATGCAATCCCATTTAACAAACAAAAATAAAATAAATACATGATTAAAATACAGATTTACCAAAATAGTAAATAGTAACAAACTCTGAGTGATAGAATTAGAGACAAGAAGTTTTTTATACTTTCATTGTGCTTTTATAATATTTTATTGTTGACAATTTTTTAGCAATGAGCAAGCATCACATTTTATATAAAATTCAGGTCTATTTTCATAATCCATAGAACACTAGACAATCAGTGAAATAGTCTTCCTATATATCTACTGCAGTCAATAAGAACAATATGTGGACCAAGATCTTGTAGACACTGTAAGAATAGATTATTTTCCTTAAGATTCATTTCAGTACAAATATAAAAAGAATAGGAGGAAAGGAAGGAAGAGGAATATAAACAAGAGAAAGAAGAGAGGAGGGAAGATATTGGGGAAAGAGGAAAAGACCACATTAGTAATACATTCAAGCTTAAGTACTAAAACCACAAGCTCATCACTTTGACATTACAAATTATGACATGAACCCAGTCATCACACTTTTTCTGCCTCCCCTGTTCCTGATAAAATTAACAGCCAAGTAAAATTTCTGGTTGTAACCCAAATGTCCACAAATAAATGAATGAAAAATTGTGGCACATATAGTCCAAGGAATACTATTCAGTCATAAAAATAAGACCCTGGAATCTGATAGAAAGTGGAGGAATACAGAAGATTTACTTGTGAGTGAAGTGAGTCAGGTTATGAGAGAGAGACATTGTATGTCTCCAATTAAAATATACCAACTTTCTGCACTCTATAGTAGAGACGGAAAGATGCGAGGACATAAAAGCATTGAAAATAGTTTGACACTGGAGACAGTGTGAAAGTAGAGTGGAAGAGGGGAAGAGTGTAGGGAAGGTAATTACAAAGAAAAAATAAAGAGGTAAGACATTTGTGGGATAAAAAATTGGTTTATTACCCGTTGATAATGTGTATAGTATTCTCAACTGGACTGCTCTGAGGTATTTCATGTTGAGTAAATTTTACAAGCTAAATGATGTATAGCAATAGAATGTATAAAATAAATGTAATAAAAATATAAGTACCCCAAATTTTCTCATTGTGGTTAACACTGTTACTGTTCTTTTACTTCAGATTTGTGTCACAGGCCAAATATCACCAAAGAGTCTATGGATTATATTACTATAATTGAACTTCTCTTCTGAACAGGTTTACTGATTCTTTTTTTTTTTTTCTTTTTAGGCTTGATTATTTATTTATTTATTTACTTACTTACTTACTTATTTAGATTTCCCCAGAGAAAAACAGACAGAAAGAAAGGAAATTGAGAAAGCGAGCCACCAGGTCTAGGACTTGAACTACATTTGGCCATATCGGAGTCCAATGCTTTAACCACCATGCCACCTGCCAGACCCACAGGTTTACTAAGTTTTAAAGATGAGATAAACATTCTCCAACCCCTTCTTTGACTTACAGACAAACTCTATTTTCTGGGCTCCCAGAATACCCATAGGATTTGGAACTACATTTTGCCAATGGGAGGTGAATAAAAGTTATGTGTTACTTCAATTCCAGGACAGTTTAAAAGAAAATGTGCTTTCATGTCTCCCCACTCCTAACTCCACCACCACTTTGCCCTCCTAGATAATTCTGGGCTGACCTCAAAATTTTCTGAGGAAAAGGAGCACAGGAGGAGCTTAACATGCATTCCCAATGACTGCATTAAACTAAGTCTCTCTGGGGATATCACTGGACAGTGCCATGGTTGAACTATTATGCCAAGCCCAAGAGAATTTATGTACTAAACAATTAGAAATGTGACCCTGACTAATATGTTTTCAAAATAGTTTTTTTTTTCTTTTTCTGATTCCTGGTTGCATTTTTCTTTTATAAGAGTTTCTTCTTTTATTTATTTTTTTTTTTTTGAGAGGTTTTTGCTAAAGGGCGAGTGGCTCGCCAGACAGACAGAGAGAGACAGAGAGACAGAAAGCAAGAAATCACCCACCGGGGGGATGGCCACACCACAACCCCTTCTCCTCCATTCTCCTCTTGGGATCTTGGGCACACACACATATGCGCCCGGCGTGAGTTTTAAGCCACCGGGTACAGGACGTGAACCGCGGTCAACTACATGGGAGTCCAGCGACATAGCCATTACACTAACTGCTGGTCCCAAGTTTCTTCTGCACACTAAGAATCAGCCATTGCCTTCTGCTTCTCATGAACCAAGCTAATTATTTTTCATTTATTTGTATTGTTTCTAAAGAATGCACAGTTTAAAGAAAATATAAATAATACATATTTAACTACTGTAATCATTATAAACTTGTCATGGGTCAAATGAATTTTTCCAGAGTTGCTGTTCTTACCTTCCTAGAAGGTTATTTTAACTATTTTTTTAAAATCACTGTACATCTTTACAGTATATAACATAGTTTTTCCCAGCATGAATAGAGTGCATATTAATCAAGGCAAAGACATTACCATATACATTATCATCAAAAGATAGCTTTTCATTTGTCTATGAAATTTTTTCCCCTAAAATATAATCATGAATTCATACCTTTTCAGTCTTTAAGTGAATTCTACAAAAACCCTTCACTTCTAATTTAACAGAAGTAGGGTAAAATACTGACTTGAAAGTGTTTGGAAGATATTTAAATATGGTTTTGCTTTGTATAATTTTATAAGAAATATGTGGTCCCATAAATTGTTTTCCTGCTTCTTGCAGTTATTTTAATTCAGTGATTAAAATGGTGACTTGAAAGTTCTTTAGTTTAGAAGGACCCTATCTCTGCTAGCTAAAAATTAGCCTTTTTTTTTTTTTTTTGAAATAAATTAACTTTTCAGCCTGAGAGGTGTTGGTAAGTTAATTTGCAAAATGTTTGCAGTGCCCTAGAAAAATATCAATTTATATTAAAAACCAACAGATATACTGTATTTTCTCTGCAGTTTATAATAAGAACTGTTCCAAATATTTTCTTTTAGAAGAATGGACTTCTTTGATACATCATCTTTTAAATTTGGGGGTTCTCTTTATTTATTTTAATCGATAAACCTATTTGGAAGATTTAAAAAAATCATTGCATGGATAATATTTGGATTGTAAGTACTACCAAGTAATTTGGCATGACATTGTGCTTTAAGGTTTTATTTGCCTAAATATTAAAAATACAATCGTATCAGGCCAGCCTCATAACCTGATTATTAAGGCTGTCAGATCCCATATGGCTGACTACACAGTTCCAGTCCTGGACCCACTGACTTGAAAAACATGCCAGACACGTGTGTGTGTGTGTGTGTGTGTGTGTGTGTGTACACATGCTCGAAATCCTAAAAGGAGAGACAGAGGGAGTGCAGAGTGACCATGTCTCATGGGGGGTGCTTTCTTCTTTGTCTCTGACAAGTCTATTACCCACTAGTGCACATGCACACATGCATTCACACACACACACAAACACACACACGATATCAATTTCAGATTTCTGTTATTAAACTGAATTTTACTACAGAGGGCAATGCCAGTGGAAGCAAACATGGCCATTGAAAGCAGTGGTCCCTAAGATGCATCTACTGTGTATAAGCCCTCTTGTCTCAGCATTCCTGTCACAGAATGCTGGGAAAATGGAGAACCAGGGAATTTTATTTATGTTTTGAGATAATTATTCAATTCTTTCATACATGAATCTATTTTAGAACATATTATTAACTTGAAAATAGGTGCCTGTAGCATTTCATGCAGATAAGTCTCTATAATTATTCCTTCCTTTTTCTTTTTTTTTTAAGGGGGGGTTATTTTTAATTGTGGAGAATGTTAAGTATACACTAAAGAGAATAGTACAAAGAATCCCTAAATACCCATCATTCAGCTTCAACATCTGTCAACCTAAGACTAATCTTACCCCAACTCTTTCCTCACTCATCCCCTCTTTTATATTATTTTGAAGCAAATTAGACATCATATATAATTTCATCCTTATATATTTGAAGAACATTATCTTTAGAAGAGAAAGACTCCTTTAAAACACATACCATAAGATTAGTTATCATATTTAAAATTTGTAATAAGTCTCCTTTAATATCATCAGACAGGAATCAGTATTCAGTTTTCTTACTGTTTTAAAACATCAACTATTTTAGTTGTTTCTTTTTGAATGCCCCACGAATCTCTCACACTGTAATTATTTTTTAAGCCATATGTTGCTTCTTTTTTCTCTTTGCAATTTCTTTTTCAAAAAAATATTATTTGTTATTATTATTTTTTAACTTGACCAGAATAAGAAAGAAAGGGAAAAAGTGGGAAAGTAAGTCATCAGGTCCAGGACTTGAACTGTAGTCAGTCATGGTCAGTCATGTGGGAGTCTAGTGCCTTTACCATCATGTCACCCACTGGCTCCCTCTTCTTCTTTTTTTGGGGGGGGAGAGGTTTTTGCTATAGGGCTCCTGCGCTCACCAGAAAAACAGAGAGACAGAGAGATAGAAAGAGAGAAATCACCCTCCTGGGGAATGGCCATGCTGCAATCCCTTTTCCTCCATTCTCCTCTCAGGATCTTGGGCACACACGCACATGCGCCTGACATGGATTTAAGCCACTGGGTCCGGAACTCGAACCGGGGTCTACTACGTGGGAGTCCAGCTACATAACCATTATGCCAACTGCTGGTCCCCTCTCTTCTCTTTAACAATTGTTTTTCCTTACTCAGAACATGTTCATGCATAAGGTGGGGTGGGGGAGGGGAGAGAGAAAGAGAAAGAGAGAGAGAGAAGCATCCTCACAGGGGTCTGTCCTTGCCATGATATTCCTCCAGACCTCCAGCTTGTTGGAGCTAGTGTGTTTCAGGCCAGCAGCCTGGGATTCAAACTGTGGTAGCACGTGACTTCCAGTATGGCCCTTGGTCATGCTACATGCTACTACTTGCAATGCCACAGTGAGGCCTCCTCGGAATTTCTTGATTGTAGAAAACAGATTTTTGAACTATTTTTTCCAATGCTGGGTACACACCTGTGGTGTAGTGATAAGGCAGCTTAAACATTAAAGAAAACATTAATGCATTATCAGGTTTCACCTAATTTTGCTGATATTATTTTGGACACCAATGAAAACAACTGAAAGTCAGGGGCAACCTGCATTTCTGTTGGCTCTTCGCTGTGTGTGCGTGGTCTGTGACTGGCTTAGGTGTGCTGGTTTGTATAAGCTACTGCTCTCTTGCTGTTCTCTGAGCTAGACCAGACCTCTTGCTATATCTTTTCAGAACACCCTCCACTTTTCTACCTTAGAAATTATCGGAATTTGTAACTATCATGGACTCTGACCATTTATAGCCAGAAGAGTCAGGAGTATACAAATGTAACTTTGAATACAACTGAATTCTATGTAACAAGACAAGCATGGTTTCCAGCTGGAAATAGGAACATACACATTAAGATAATTTAATTAAAATATTTTTTTTTTCATGAGAAACAGAGAGAAGGATTTCCCCTAATAGGGATTTCATGGTACAATCCAGCTATTTTTTCCCTTCTTTTCTTACCCATTGTCATGATCAATTTTATATGTTAACTTGACTAATCCATGGGGCTCCCAGATATGTACCCAAACAGTATTCCACATACGCCTTTAATTAGTGTATTGGTTAAAGCAAATGTCCTTCTCAATTGTCGGTGGACTTCCTCCAGTCAGTTGAAGGTCTGAGTAAAACAAAAGTTTTGCTTCCTGCAAGTGGGATGGAACCCCTCCTGCCTGAGTGTTTGAGCTGAGACGTGGCTGTTTTCCTGCCTTCAGACTCCAACTGAACCATGGACTCTTCTTGGGGCTTTAATCTACTGGCTTTTGGGCTAGAGCTTTCACATTTGTCTATCCTGGGTCTTCACCTTGTCAACTGCAGATCTGAGGACGAGGACTTCTCAGACCTCATGATTACCTACTTTCCTTAAAATATATACTGTTTATTTATGTATCTGCCCATCCATCTATTCTTTTGGTTCTGTTACTCTGAAGAACTCTAAAACCAGTCTCTCTCATTCCCAACTGACATTCATTTTCTCTGTTAGCTAGCTAAAGATAAAATAAATAGCTTCCTTCAAGTTGTAATTAAAACAAAATCATGAAATACCTACAGTAGGTGTAATTGCAAAACTTTCTCAATAATTAACATAGAATTTCTTTTTTTTTCCCCTAAAGTAACGTGTTCTGCTCTTCTCACATATCTAGGTGGCAAAATAGATTGTAATATGTGTAAGAACAGTGGGGGCGTGCAAAAATAATAATAATACCTTCCCATGCATTGTAATTTGCAGTTCCTAAAGCAATTCCACATAGATTTGAGTCACACAATATAAGTAGAGTGTGGGTAGAGTAGATCTTTTACCTTTCACAGATGAGCAAATAGAGGAATTGCAGAGAATATGTAAGTGGCAGAATGAAAACTTCATACTGGATTTTTGGACTGTAATTCATATGTTCTTGGAGGTCAATGACTTTTCTTATGAACAGAGCTACATTATTTATATTTTTCAAGAGGAAGTTATCATACACAAAAAAAAGACATGTAAGACAGTGGATTTCCAATTCAAAGAGCAGAAAGGATGGTTTAAGCTTAGAGAATAGTTGCATTGAAAAAAAAGTATGGCAGGCTGAAATGTAAGTCATTACAAAGAGGTACTTAACACATGTATTCTGAAATAAATCTGAATTTCAACAAACAATTAATAAAAAATATTAATAACAGCATGGAAAAAACCTACATTTACTAAGTACATGCTAAGGATGGCCATACTTCAAGAAATTTTTGCTGAGTCTAACAAGAATTTGGCAGGAAAAAAAATTAATTGTTTTTGCTATAGACTGTGTGCACTCACCAGAGTGAGACAGAGACAGAGAGAAAGAGAGTGAGAGAAAAAGTGAGGAATCACCCCCCAGGGGGATGGCCATTCCACACTCCCTTCTCCATTCTCCTCTCAGGATTTTGGTCATGAATACACATGAGCCCAGCATGATTTTCAAGCTGACTTGAACTGCAAAATCAACCATGAGGGATGCAACACCTTAACCTCTATGCAACCTACTGGCTCCCAGCAAGAAAAAAAAAAATTCTTTATTAGAATTATCCATTAAATTTTATATTTATTACTATTATTATTGTTATTCAATTTGACCAGAGCCAGACAGAGAGGGAGAAAGAGGAAGAGAAAAGAAGAGTGAGAAAGCATACCTCCAGGTCCAGGACTCAAACCATGGCCACGTGGAAGTACAACACCTACAACTATTCCACTACTTGCTGATTTCAATAAAAATTTTATTATATAATTTTAACATAGCTAATAAAACTTAGTGACCTGCAGATTTCATAGTGAATACACCACTGGATTCCCACATGGCCTACAACAGTCCAAGTCCTAGACCTAGTGGCTTGAAAATAATGCCATGTGTGTGTGTGTGTGTCTAAGATTCCAGGAGGAGAATGGAGAAGAGATTGTGATGTGACCCTCTCACCTGGGGGAGGAGGGGTGATTTCTCACTTTCTCTCTCACTGTCTCTCTCTTTTTCTCCAGTAAGTACACACGCCTTGTGGCAATTTTTTTTTTTAAATAAAAAAAGACATTAAAATAACTTATTCAAAGTGATATGGGATTAAGAACACATTATGTTAAAACAAGGTCTTCTAAAGATGAAATATATAGGTGATTTACTTTCATCTTTTGAGAAGTTTAAAATTATTACATAAATTGAAAAACACTTATTTTTTTTTCTTTTTTTAAGAAAGATTTTTGTGATAGGGTATGTGCACTGGCCAGAGAGACAGATACAGACAGAAAGCAAGAAATGACCTCCCAGGAGGGATGACCACACTGCAGTCGCTTCTCCTCTCAGGATTTTGGGCATGCACACACATGTACCCAGCTGGGCATGAGCTTTAAGCTGCTGTGTCCGGGACTCAAACTGCGGTTGACTAGGTGTGAGTCCAGCAACATAACCATTATGCCATTGATGGTTCCAACACTTAGTTTTTGATGTCACTTCTAATAGGCGTAGTCTATCGAGCTCACAAATTGAAAAGAATTATATTATGTGCAACTGTCACCACATGGCTTAGATTTTGTTCTTCAGAAGCAGAGCTTGAGAAAGGGCTCATGTGAAAGTTACTAGGAAAAATTTCACAGGTACTTCAAATTGGTCAGATAGGGCTGGCCCCAAGATCCAATGGTTAAAGGAGCTGGATCCCACACATCCACCAGAGGAACAAATCCCAGTGTGTGTGTCCAAAATCCCTACAGGATGGGGAAATGGAGAAGGGACTGCCGCATGACCAGAGCCCACGGGAGGTGCTTTCTCTGTCTCTCTCTAGTGAGCACATTCATCCTCTGACTTTTTTTCTTTTTTAAGACTTTTGCAATGGGGCACTCGCCAGAGAGACAAGATAGAGACAAAAAGTGAGAAATCACTCCAACAAGGGATAACCCTGCCACAATCTCTTTACCTCTATTCTCCTCTCTAGATCTTGGGTATGTACATGCACCTGATGTAAATTTAAAGCCTCCAGGTCCTGGCCTTGAACCATGGTCAACCATGTGGGAGTCCAGAACCTTAAACACTACACCACCTGCTTGCCCTTGTTCTCTGAAAATTTCAATACCACCACCAAATGTTGGTCAGGGCGATGGAAGTTTTAGAATTCTGGAGACAGTATAGGTCATATCTCAAAGTTCATTTGGTCAGGGAATATTTATTCCTCAGTATTTATGCCCTTGAGTCACCACCCCTCATATATTCTCTGAATTTGGCTATGTCATTTACTTTAGTCAATGGGACATAAACAAGCAGAAGACATAGAGACTTGATAAATATTTATATATTGCCAAAATCTCCTTAAAAATGAACTACTTAAAAAATAAATTTCCTTGGAATCCAACTGCCAAGTTATAAGAAATATCAGGATATTTTGCAGGAGAGAGAGAGGGCACATTGAGAAATCTTGGGACATGAGATGCATATTAGTGTGAGAGGTGTCAAAGAGTAGAATCAACGTACTCAAGTTGAATTCCCAGCTGAATGCAATTACAGTGGGGTCCCCAGCTAATACCACAAAGAAAATAATTGCCCTGACAATCTACAGAATCATATGAAATAATAAATCATTCTGACTTTAAACCATTAATTTTTGTGTGCTTTGTTAAATGGTAACATATGAGAGAGTTTGGAGCTATGAAAATGACAACTTCATAACATTCAAACAACAATAATTATAATAATCATACTGCTTCCTGTTGACAATACTATGAATTTTCCAGGACCTGCTTGGGTCAATGCAGCATGTGAGTATCTTCTCCTATTAGTCCTGCAAATCTGTGCTATAAGGTACTGTTAATGCTAATCTCAGAGCTGATGAAATTGAGCCTCAGTGAATTTACATAGCCTGTGTAAGAATATAGTCATTTACGGAGTCATAGTCTGGAACTGTTTGTCTAACATCAAGTCTATTATTTTCCCACTCTATTTCAAATTGCACTTTTAAATAAGGATCTTTCCATGTGGCAGCATAAATTGTCATTAGGCCATTCAATTTGAAAGCTCAAAAGAGTATATGAGTTTCTTGCTTTTACAAACCTTTATAAAAACCCTTCAAATCTAGGAAGGAATAAGTGAATTGGCAAACATAAAGTGACATTTAATTCCTTCAAAATAAACATTGTCTTAGTGTAAGGATTAATGGTAAAATAGAATATTATAGGTTTAAGCAGAGTATAAATAATGTGCATGTTCCTGTTATTCAATTTCCCTCATAAGATTGGAAAATAAAAATCTGTAACCTTTTTAATGTTATGGTCTGAATGTTCCCCTCAAATTCATGTGTTGCAACTTAATCCATATGGTGGTGGTGATAAGTGGGGACTTCTCAGAAGCGACCAAGCTATAATGTCTCCACCCTCTTAAATGGATGTGTGTGTGACAAAAGGGCTGGAAAAAATTAGCTTGGGACCAGCAGATAGTATAATGGTTATGTCACTGGATTCCCACTGAGTTGATGGGTATTTGAATCTTGGTCCTAGTGACTTAAACCTCACATATGGGTATGTGTGCATGCGTGCCCAAAATCCCAAGAAGAGAATGGAGGAGGAGGTATTGCAGCAAGGCCAACCCCTCTAGGGGATGTTATAACACTTTCTGTCTCTCTGGTGAGTACACACATCCTGTAGCAAGTCTCTCTCTCTCTCTCTCTCTCTCTCTCTCTCTCTCTCTCTCTTAGGAAAAAATAAAAATAAAAGAAACTAGCTTAAGACCTGTTTTCCAACTTCTGTCCAATAAGAGAAGAAGGTTCTCACCAGATACCAAATATTAGTATCTTAATGTTAAACCTTCCAGTTTCTAGAACTCTATGACAATGTAATTTTAAATCTTTATTAATTAGCCAGAATCAGGTACGTTTGTTATAGCAGCACAAGCAAACTAAGACTCTAGATCTAATAGCATAGTGGTGCTGCTATTATTGGTATTAATTTCCTCTTAGTAGTCAAAATACCTAAGATTCATGCATATAGAAATGCTTTTTAAAATTTTGTAAAAAATTTAGTTTCAAATCAAATATTTGTATAACGACTATGACAGATTTAACTAAAGTATGACTATTTTATTTCAAAAAGAGAAACTTAACGATAATCTAACTTTATAAATGTCATTTTATCTTAGTCCTAAGCAGATAAGCAAAAATATTTTCCAAATATAGAAAGAAAAAGTATAACAAAGAAAAAATAAAAATAGAAAAGAAAAAAGACTGCAGCTTTTGTTGACATTGTACCATCTTCCACCATAAGTAGCCATTTTCACTTTTTTTCTACAATTTATTTATTTCTTCCATGAGATACAAAGAGAGAGAGACAGCACCCCCAACAGTATTCCAGTGTTGTAATCCGCCCCAGCTATCAGGCAGCACTGAAGCATGATCGTGCGTGTTCGGCATACTCAACATTATACACTTGAACCTAAACCTTCCTATGCGAGATTGCCTTACAGAGAGTCAGGCTTTTTTTTACTGTTGCACCGCGTCTGGCCTCACCAGCCATTTTCGTTCCCGTACTGTCAAAATCTTTTTGCTTCCCTTTAATGCATCATCAGCACATTTTACATTTGCAGACAGTATTTTCTTAATCTAGAATATTAGTTCTTGGAATCTACAATCTGTTACTTCTGAGCAGAATACTTTTCACTTAATGTTAGTTCAGTGACTATTTGCCAAATAAGTGAACAAATAAACTATAAGCTGCATAATTATTTTCATTATGAATGTGGTTCTCTTGGGTAATATTAATTTCATCTAATAAATCTCAGAATGTATAATGTCAATGATTACTATTGGAGGTAATAAAAAAATGACTTACATGAAAAGAATCACACTAAAACCCTAAGTATTTCTTTGCTTGTGTGACATTGAAAATATCAACTGTTCTTAATCCCTGGGAATAAACAATAATGGAAATCTAGGGCACTGAATTAGTGCAAGGCTCTGGAAGTTATTGACTTTCCAACCTATTTCAACTTGAGAAAAGACTCATTTAGTAACATGTCTTCAAAAACCACATGGACCATTTTTTTTCTGATTTTAATGGACAGGCACTGAGAACCCAGGGAAAACAAAGTAAGACCTTGTTAAGATTCGATTATCAGCCTACAAGAGAATTGTTTAGCAACAGTACTATTCGTGATCGAACAAATTTTCCTAGTGTAAAAGTGAAATCAAATATATAACTTGCTCATCATGATTCTTTTCTATTTTTCTTGTGTAATTTTGCAACAATTGAAAACAGTAACTCCTTTCTGACCTAAGTTTAAAGGAGCTATTCTTGTCATTCTGCCTCTACATGTCATTGCTTCTAAAATCACAAATAACAAAGATGGCTACAAGTTTGTGTTTGGCTTGCTCTCATTCATTGAGTAACTCACACCTCAGAGTGATTTTAAGGTTGAGCTGAAGTTCAATATACAACAACTATTCTGTGTACATTTATGTCTTCATAATTAGTGTATTGAAGGTATTTTTTTTTTATATTTTTGCTATAGGGTACATGTGCTTGCCAGACAGAGACAGACAGACAGAAAATGAGAAATTAACCCCCAGGGGGAATGGCTCCACTGCAATCCCTTCTTTTCCATTCTCCTCTCGGGGTTTTGGGCACACATATTTACACACACACACACTTGAAATGAGTTTGAAACCTCCAGGTCTGGGACTGGAACCATAGTTGATCTTGTGGGAAACCAGTGCCTTAACCACTGTACAACCTGCTGGCCCCAGAAATTGAAGATTTTTAAATTTTCTACTTTCCATTATTGAAGGCGGCCATTGAAATACATTTGCTTTAAAATCACTATATCAGAAAATCAATGTGATTGAAGTTAGAAAAGGGATCTGAATATTCTAGTGCAAGAGACGTGACCTTGCACTAAAATCAGGAGTGCTTCCCATTCTGTACTAGGTGTGTAACTTTCTACCACTGACTAAGGTTTTCTGTTACTCAGATGTCTTTGTAAGAGATGTCATCCTTGTCTAAACTAGACCATTAAACCTCAAAGTCACTTCAGATCCAGACTGTACTGATTTAAACGATACTGTTTGAGTTAGTTTACAATAACCACACTCATAACTTATTCCATCATTATTATCTTTGGTATATATTTCTTTCAGATTCTTTTAAAAGAAACCCAGAAATTCTCACTAAATAACACTCTAGTCATCAATTTCTGAACCCCAAATCCTTGGAGTTAATTTGGATTGCTCTCTTGATATTTCACTTCATATCCTGTTTGAGTAGAAATTCTGCCAGCTCTATCTTCAATATGCATTCTGAATCAGATCGCCTCTTACTAACTTTAGTGCCAATACCTTCGTCAACATTCCACCATATTTGACCTGCTACTAGTTAGAGGCATCCTAACAGGTCATTTGTACACCCGCTGTCATGCACACAGACACACTCTTGGTATATTTACAATAGAGCATTCACAATCGTTCTTTTGTTTTTTTTGTTTGTTTGTTTTGTTTTTTCTTTTTTTGGAGAGGTTTTTGCTATAGGGCGCGTGTGCTCGCCAGACAGACAGAGATAGACAGAGAGACAGAAAGCAGGAAATCACCCCCCAGGGGGGATGGCCACGCCGCAATCCCTTCTCCTCCATTCTCCTCTCGGGATCTTGGGCACGCACGCACACGCGCCCGGCGTGAGTTTAAGCCGCCGGGTCCGGGACTCGAACCACGGTCGACTACGTGGGAGTCCAGCGACATAGCCATTACTGCTAACTGCTGGTCCCCACAATCGTTCTTTTGAAATGCAAGTTCTGGTGGTGTTTTGCTGGCCAATAGCCTCCTTTGCTTTCCCATGTTACTCAAAATGAAATCCCAAGTCTATGCTATGACTCCCAAACCCTATTTGGCCTGGCATCTTCTTGCACTTAGCTCTCCCCTCCCTTGTTTACTTTTCTTCAGCCACGTGGAGTCATCTACTGATTTTCAAATTGCCACATTGTTGTCTGAGTAACTTTATTCTTGGAGTTCCTCTTGTAGATTATCTTCAGAGCTCAGTCCTTTACTTAACTTCTCTGCTTAAATATTACATCTGCCCCAGCCTCTGTAGTGCAATTGGGAGAATACCAGAATGCAGAGCTGGAAGCCACATGTAGTCCACGGCTCCAGTCTCCTGCCTAGTAAACCTGAAAACACCCTAGATACATGTACATGTGTGCAAGATCCTGGTAGGCTGGAAGACAGGAGATAGGGGACTGTGGTCTAAATGTAGGGGTGTTTCTCTCTCTCTCTCTCTCACCCCTTCTTATGCACATTCACAAGTTCTATCATGAATGTTAAAAATATATATATTTAAATATTATGCAACCTGAGCAGACTCCTATCATCATTTAATGTAACATAGAGCAACATCCATCCTTCTTTACACTGTTTTTATTTGTAGATAACTATAATGCATATTATATGTTTTACACATGTTCATTTTCTGTCACCATCATCTCCCCCAGTAAATTCTAAGTCCTTTGTAGGTAGAATCTATATGTTGTCCTATTTTATACATAGTATCTGCAACAGTGCCTGATACCTAGTTGACATGCAAGAGATATCGATGAAGGAAAAAAATAATAAAATGATGAGAAGGGTAGGGAAAAGATGGAAAATGGATGGAAACATAAAAATGCAGAATAAAAAGAAACAGAGGAGAGTTAAGGCATATCTATTCAAAACCTGGATCAATAAATGACATTGTAAAAATCAGAGTCAATTTGCAAAAAAACAAAGTTGAAATCTTATCTTATATCACATACAAAAATAAACTCAAATTCTCTAAAGACCCAACATCCTTTTTAGGTAGGACCAATGGTTTAAAAACAGCATTCCCAAGATCACACATACAAGCTAGGAAAGACTAAATGCACCAAAACTGTAAATTCTATAATTATTTTTATTTCCCTATTTAAAATAAGGAAGGAAGGCACACAAGAAAGAAAAGAATGCTATTTCTTATTGTTACCAAATGCATGTTGACACCTAGGTGATTTTAAAATAGTACAAAAGTATGGTCTTTTGTCTTATTTTTTTTGCTTTTCTGACAAAGCTTTATATATTTGTTACATTTTTAAAATGTGTGTAATTGAGGAACTGAGCACCTGGGGGAGGGGGTCTTGCTTTCTGTTTCTCTCTCCAGCAAGTGCACTTTGGCCTAAATCAGAAATCTCTCTCTAATAAGAAAAATGTTAAAGTGTTTAAATTTATAAATATGAGCATATTTGAATTTGGATACAGAATTATTTTTGTCCTAAAAACTGCTAAATGGATAGAGAAAGTACATATGTCAAAGATCCATCCTTTTTTTTTTTTTTTTTTTTTTTGCATGGTCATGAATTAAGACACCCCAGTTCAAAGCCATAGAGGACCAAGGTAGTTCATAAGACTGAAACATCTGATTAACATTCAGTCAGCCAAATATATTGGGTTGTCAGAAAAGTCATGAAGTATATTTTCCTACATTTTTCTATACAAAATGTGTCATGACTTTCTTGATAGCCCAATAAGAATGATTTGCAAATTAAAACTTTCTTTATTCCATTGATGATTCTCCATTCTTTATGTTAATCAGTATCACTCTGGAGCTGGATTTTTCCCAAGCCACATTGCTACCATGGTTCTGTTTTTATCATCACCATCTCTGTTACTGTCATCATCATCATCATCATCACTATTTTCATCATCATTGTCAAGATGAACCACTACTGTGTGTCAAGAACTAAGTACTTTAGATACTCCTCTGAGAAAAAAAAAATATTCTTTTCGTTTTTTTTTTTTTTTTTTTTTTTTTGCTATCATGGGGAGCTCAAATAGCTTATTTCAAATTAGGCAGATGGCAAATAGCGAGACTAACATTTTAAATCCAGTTCTCACAGACTTATTCAATGCCCCCTTCACAAGCTCGCATTCACTAATTTCCTTGCTTGTAAGTGTGATCTAAATACAAAACCTGAGAGACAGACCCCTTCATTAGGAATACATCCGGTGTTTGGCTCCTTTACCAAACATTCAGATCTTGATGAGATGGTAGCAAGCTAAGGAGAGAGAACTTGGTGACGAGGATCAAGTCACGTGCTTTACTTTTGTACAGCACGTGGGTTGGTATACCAAAGGTTTCAAAGACCCCAAGAGCAGACTCACCTTAGAGTCTACCCAGATTGGGCTCAAGACTCCCGGCAGACAGGTAGGGTAAGGCCAGGCCCCTGCATTGGTGGGTGGCAGAGTCCAACATTTTAAAGTTGCTCCCAGGCCCTAAGCGCCAACTCACCCTAAAGCCTGCCCAGACCAGGCTCCTAAAGTATACTTTTTAAATAGGAATTCAGAAAAGGATATTGTTGGCAGCTGATTAAGCTATGTCTAGGATGGTTGATACCTGTATATTCAAATAAGACCCTAATGTTTAGGAAAGGAGATGAAGATGCATATTATTTCAAAAGATAGGAACATGGAAGCATTGGGGGAAGTGAACAGTTGGGGCAGTTGCACCATGTTGGATTAAGAGCCAGGAATCAGGTAATAGGCATCCATTCAGGGCATTTTTCTGCCTGTTCTTCTCACATTAACTACATTTTCTACTTCCTCTTCCTTCTTTTCTCTCTCTGTCTCAACAGCTTTATTGAAGGGTATAATTGCCATACGATAAGTTGCACAAATTTGAAGTGCACAGTTTGGTAAAATTTATCATGTATATACACACCATGAAGCCATCACAATGACCAAACGATGAATTCATCACTTTCAAAATAGCATCTCCTTCCTATCCCTTCCGTGCCGCTCCTCAGAAGTAACCACTTATTTGCTTTCTGTCACTACAAATTAATTTGCATTTTCTAGAGCTTCATACAATGAAATCAGTCACTGTGTACTCTTTTTATTCTTGGCTTCCTTTATCCAGGATTATTTTGAGAATTAGCCATGTTATTGCATGTAATAATAGTTCATTATTTTTAATTTCTGGGTAGTATTCTATTCTATATGTTATGCTGCAATTTGTTTATCCACTCACTTACTAATGAACATTTGGGCTGTGTCCAGTTTGGGATCCTCCAAATAAAGCTTTCAGGACATTTGTAAAAATAAAAACAAAAACAAAACAAAACAAAAATAAAACAAACAAACAGAAACACACAAAAAATAATCCAACCTACCACCTAGATTACTACAGTCACTTACCCTCTACGCTCTTATTTTGGAAAAAAAAAAAAAAAAAAAAAACCTCAATGTCTTTTTCTCTCTCTCTTTCTTTCTCTCTCTCTCTTTCTTTCTTTCTTTCTTTTTCTTTCTCTCTTTCTTTGTTTGTTTTTATGCTTCACACATTCCAGTGTCTTTGAAGGATGTATACTTTCCATTTTGAAGAGCAAGTATCTTGATGAACTTACTTTAATGATCGCCTATTTCCTCTTAAAGTATCCTTCTTTACTCCTTTTCATGCCATCACCTTCTGACATAGGTTTTCTGACATTTAGTTATCTCTTTCTCTTACAGAAACAATGTTAATGTTAGCGGTCTTTCTACCCATCATCTTTGTGTTGTCCATAGTTCTATAGTTCATTCTCATAACCTTTAAAGTCCTTTATAATGGGAGTCATTCAAAGATGACGTTGGTGAACTTTTATGCAAATCTTAATATATGCCACTCACCACTCTCGGTGATGACAATGCACTACATGCTGATTACATCTCTAAAACCACCCTAGGAGGGAGAAACTTATCCTCATGTTACAAATGAGACAACCAAGACGTAGAGAGGAAAGGTTATTGACCTAAGGTCAAAAATCTGGTAAGATACTGCCTGTTTCTAAATTCAATTTCTGCAGCAATTGTTCATTTCCAATCACCAATGTCCAAGATTGATCTCCTCATGCTTACCTCACGCTTTTCTTTTTTCTGAAATGTCAATTTTAGTTATCAACTGTGCCAGTTTTTATTTTTTTTTTTAATTTCTTTTCTTTCCAGTCTCCCAGCCCCATATCCACCCTCCATACACCGTTCTTGGTTGGTGGAGCAGGGCTTCTGTAGGCTGAATTTCTGAGATTCTTATACCTCTGAATCTTCTTAGCTTTTGCCAAATGGTAGCACAGAGGACGGTGGAATGTGACATGTGGGGAGGACTGCCCCGTTTGGAGTCTCTGTCAGCATCACTATAACAGCAGCAGTGAGTAGGCTATGACCCTGGTCTTCTTGCACATGTTCTGGGTCAGCTTTGCTGAGTCTCCTCAGAGGGACCAAGAACAGCTAGGGACTGGCCCTCCTTGGAGGTCCAAGTACAAGCAGTACTGAGCGTTGCTCTTAAAGAATGGACAGCAGTAATATAGAGCTGTTCTTGCTCATTTTTTAGTCTTTAGTGTGTGCTTGCCAGAGATAGAGACAGAGAGATTGAGAGGGAGGGAAAATAAAAATAAAATATCACCCCCTTGGGAGGAGGGCCATGCTGTAGTCTCTTCTCCTCCATCCTTATCTTGGGATTTTGTGCAACACACAAACATGCGCCTGACATGATTTTCAAGGTGCTAGGTCCAGGACTCCAACCACAGAGTTGGTCATGTGGGTTCCAGTACCTGGACTCCACTCCACCTGTGGACCAAGTAGAGCTGGTTTTTAAAACCCTAGGCTCTGATTACTCTGATGTTCTTTTATGTTATCTGCAACTCTTGGAATGGAAGCTATTTTATATAATTATTAATTAATGAGTTGTTTCAATGTCTCCTTTGCATACTGATAGCTTGCCATTCTCTCTATAATCAAAGGTCAGCCTTGCTTTCTCATGAATTAACACATTTAGTGTATTTTGTTTTTCCCTGTCTGAGCCATGACAGATTTGCTGGGGTGGCACGGGCTCAGACACATCCACCATTCCTGCTATCCACTCACTATATTAACCAAGTCCCTTTATCTATTCCTGGATGGTATCTTTTCAGTCTGTCTCACCACCTCACTTTCCCAATGGTCTCCTTTCTCATCCATCCTCTAGATTTTATCTATGCTTTAACTGGAGATTCCCCAACCAGTGTTACCATGTCACTCAAAAATATGTAACAATTGCTTACATATTTACAAATAAATAGAAAAATATTTGATAAAGCCATAATTACACTTGACTTCTCCTACCCACAGAACAAAGTAAAATAAATAGATAATAATTATAGCTTTTGTCATAAGGAATGCATTGCTCACCAGAGAGACAGAAAAAATAGTGAGAGGAAAAGTGAGAAATCACCTCCCCACCCACCAGGGGGAATAGTCATACTGCAATCCTTTCTCCTTTCTGCCCCCGAGATTTTGGGTATGCACACACACACTTGCCCAGCATGATTCTCAAGCCAACAAGTCTGGGTCTCAAACCATGGTCAGTTGGGGTGGGGGGTAGAGTGATCTAGCACCTTAACCACCATGCCACCTGTTGGCCCTGAAAGTAAACATTATTATTTATTTATTTTTTATTTTTTGGAGAGGTTTTTGCTATAGGGCGTGTGCGCTCGCCAGACAGACAGAGAGAGACGGAGAGATAGAAAGCAGGAAATCACCCCCCAGGGGGGATGGCCATGCCGCAATCCCTTCTCCTCCATTCTCCTCTCGGAATCTTGGGCACGCACGCACACGCACCCGGCGTGAGTTTAAGCCACCGGGTCCGGGACTCAAACCATGGTCGACTACGTGGGAGTCCAGCGACATAGCCATTACGCTAACTGCTGGTCCCGAAAGTAAACATTTTTAAAGAGAACATAAAGTTTTTCATCACTAGCTACATATGATGCGCTTTCCCTCCTGCCACATGCTCCAACTCTATTAATGTTGTCTCTAAAATTCCCTTCTCCTATTTTTGGCCTGCATACATACTAATCCTTTGAGATCTAACAGAAAAGTTCCACCAAAAGAGTGAGTTTCAGGATTCTGGCTGCTTCCACAGCACCATATGTCTACCATTGCACTTGTTACTTTTGCATTTTTCAACCCACATTTCACTAGTCTGTAGCAGGGCCAGCTCACATATTCTCCCATCTTTGGAATTCTGCAAGTTGACAACAAATTTGAAGCATTACACTGTGTTTTTCAACTAAGTTAATGACTTTTAATATTTAAGTAATTACAGACAAAATATAAAGAAGAGGAGAACGACTGCAATGTACTCTTTTGGTTTATACACTCCGAAGTTAATCTATTCCTATTAAGTATTAGGTTGTTGGGAAAGTCATGATGTATTGTTCTATGCTTTTCTATGCAAAAATACATCATGACTTTCCTGACCACTCATATTTGTTCAAAAATGAATAACCATTGATCCAGGAAAATGTCAAAACATTATCTTCTCCAAGGCCTTCTAAAAGGTAAACCTCCTTTTTCTTTGAGGTGTAGTTATAGCCACCCATCAGCTTTTCTGGACCAATAAAATAAAACATCATGGGGCCAGCAGTTGTTGTAATGGCTATGTTCTGGACTTCCATGTAGTTGACCACAGTTTGAGGCCTAGACCTGGTGGCTTAAACTCATGCCAGGTACATGTGTATGAGTGCCCAAGATCCCAAAAGGAGAATGGAGGAGAAGGGATTGCAGCATGGCCAATTCCCCCTAGGGGGTGATTTCTCGCTTTCTGTCTCTCTCTCTTTCTGGTGAGCACATGCGCCCTATAGCAAAAACCTCTGAAAAAAAAAAAAAATAAAATAAAATAAAAAGAAAAGAAAAAAATGAAACATCTTGCTTGTCTTACTTCTCCTCCATCTGTATATCTTATTAGAGCCTAGTCTCTTGCTCTTCCGTTGAATTCAGGGTTATGCTAAGTTCACTGATGCTAAAATAACTAGAATGCTACCATCAACAGAGAATACCATAGAATCATTTTACCTGCAAAAAAAAAAAAAAAAAAGAAGACTTAGCAGCATTTTACATTGCTATGTATGAATCTGAAATCGTTAAGTCAACAGAGACTGTAAATTGACATGAGAGCCTGAAAGTCATGAATGTTAGTGGGATAAGGAACAGAAACTTTGAATTAATTTCTTACCTATTAAATAGGCAGATTTTCCACTTACACTTTTGTATTATATTCTAAGACTTTGACATGAAGTTAAGCAAGAAAGAGAGTGATTTTAACTATGACCATCTAGAAGTCAGGACAAACTTTCTGCTACTCCTTACACTTCCCTGAATACAAGAGTTGAGTCAACTAATCTGGGTTGCTAGGAGAACATTTTCCTCCTCCCCTGACACCCTTACATGGATTTCTCCTCCTAAGAGACCAAAGGCAATTCCAGATTTGCATTTCATCACCATGACTTCGAGCCTGATTTAATTATTTCCCCTTTAGGTTTGTTATCCCTAGTAAAAATTGTGAGATTCAGTTTCAACTTTTTATTTCTATCTGGCACCTGTGAAAGTCTCTAGCTGATCTGGTTAATAAATTAAATGGTTACAATATTTACATTACTTTATTGTAAAAGGGAAAATAGAAAGATCCAAAAATATAACTGCAAAGCAGAAGAAAAGTCTGAAACAAATAATACACAGAAACCAACAAATGACTAATCTTTCTTAATAAGAAGTAGCCAGTTTTATGTGTACACAATTATTATTAGAGGCTGAGATTTGTATTCCTTGAACAGGCTAGCATTTAGTGAACCGGAAAATTCAGTTACTTCAAATTACCCAGTATACTATTATTGTAGAAAAGAATTTTTGTATTTTGATTGCATAAAATTTTATACTAATGGAATAAATTAATAATACCCCTATTTATTGATATTAGTCTCTGTATCTGTACCCAACTAATGCAGATTTATTTTAGTCAGTGATTACTTTAATTATAGAGTAATTGATTACAGAATATTCTAACATTGCTTAAAAAAGTTCTTGGAAAATTTTCTGTAAATGATACATTGTATTAATACTTTAAATCTCCTGGGAATAGAGTTTATTAAGTAGAATCAGGACAAGCAAAATAATTACATAAAATTACAAATGATGCTGTATTCCTTGACTGCTTAAGTGGATTCCTACCAATTCCTATAGTTGGGTATATTAAATACTTTATTTTAGTATCTTAATTAATACATATATTCTTTTTTAAGTGAATTTGTGTTTTATCCACAAATTTAACAATGAGAAAAATACTTAATGTTTTTAAATTATTATGAAGAAAAATTAGTTATGTATATTTTAACCGCAATAAGTTTTTTTGTTTTGTTTTGTTTTGTTTTGTTTTGTTTTGTTTTTAGGTTTTGCCTTAGAGCACATGCACTTGCCAGAGAGAGAGAGTGAGAGACAGTGACAGATCACTCCCGCTAGGGTGGTGGCTACTCGCAATCCTGTCTCCTCCATTTTCCTCCAGGGATCTTAGGCATATACACACATGCTTCCAGCATGAGATTCAAGTCAGCTGGTCTGGGACTTGAACCACAGAAAGCCATGTGGGAATTCAGCAATGTAACTGCTACGCAACCTACTGGCTTTGAACTCCAATAATTTGACAAATTAAATAAGACATATTCTCAAGGTGTTTATATGTAGATTACATCCTTTCTTATTTTATTTGTAATATAACATGAGTTCTTTGTAAATGAATCACTTTTACTTAACTGCTTAAAGGAAAGGCTATAGATTAAGATAAATACAGGGGACTCTCAATATTTTTTTTGTTTTTGTTATTTTTGCCATAAGGCTCATAAGCTCACCAGAGACAAACAGCAAGAGGAAGAGAGAAATTGCCCTCCTAAGGGTGATGGCTATGCCACAATCCCTTCTCCATTCTCCTCTCAGGATTTTGGATATGCACAGAAATGTGTCCAGGGTGTTTCTAAGGCCATTGGATCCAGGATTTGAACTGTGGAGTTGACCATGTGAGATTCAGAGCCTTAACCACAATACCACGTGCTGGTCTATTTATAAAAATAATTTTATTTTTTTTGGAGAGATTTTCGCTATAGGGCACGTGCACTCGCCAGACAGACAGAGAGAGACATAGAGACAGAAAGCAAGAAATCACTCCCCGGGGGGGATGGTCACGCCGCAATCCTTTCTCCTCCATTCTTCTCTCAGGATCTTGGGCATGCACGCACATGTGCCCGACATGAGTTTTAAGCCACCGGGTCCGAGACGCGAACCGTGGTCAACTATGTGAGAGTCCAGCGACATAGCCATTACGCTAACTGCTGGTTCCCTACTTCTAAAAATTTTTAACAAAACCAAAAGCAGGTGGAAATTAGATGGTTAGTAATGGTTGAAAGGGATTTTAATACCTACTTGACCATTATGGGAGGGAGTAAAAAGTTAGCACCTTACCTGGAAGACGGACACATCTGTTCATCCTCTTAATCAATGAGTGACAGATGAATGAATGTTCACATACAGACTGAGAGACTGCAAAGGAGAACATTGTTTCTAGTTTGTTGCTATTGTTGGTTGGTTGTAATTATAATGCTCCTTCTTTCCTTTTTCGTTATTTTGTGTGATTTGCCTGAGGGAGTGTGTACTTGCAGAGAGAGAAAGTGAAACAGCACACTCCATGGCAAATAGTCGCAATGCAATCCCTTTTCCATTTCTCCCAATTTTCAGGATTTGGAGTACAATCACATTTATCCAGCATATTTTTCAAGCTGCTGGGTCTGGGACTTGAACCAGCAGTTGACCATGTGGGATTCAGATGCCTTAAACACCAGGTCATGAGTTGGCTCTAACATTCCTTTCTGATTCCCAGCCCAATGGTGTAATTTTTAAGTTTTTTTTTTTTTTTTTTTCTATAGGCCACATATACTTCCTGGGGAGAGAATGAGGGAGGGATGGAGAGAAGGAGAGAGAGAGAGGGAGAGAATAAGAAAGAGAAGAAAGAGAAAGAAGTAATCACTCCTCAGTGGGATGGCTACATCCCAAACTCTTCTCCATTTTCCACTTGGAACCTGTCCCCTACATTATCCTCCTGTTGGGATTTTGGGCACACATGCACGCACATGCCCCCTGCATAATTTTCAGGTCACCATGTCTGGGACTTGAATCACTCCGTTGGCCACATGACATCTGGCCACCTTAACCTCTATGCAATCTGCTGGCCCCAAATGGTGTAGTTTTGATAGACCCCAGTATATACAAGATGATTTCAAAAAGATCACAGAAAAATAAAATCTCTGGAATTTCTTCATAATGCTATTTCCATAAGCTTTCATGTTTTCATGCTAGGGCACAATAACAGTGCTTAATAATTTTTCAGGTAATATTCTAAATGTTTTAAATGTATTAATTTCACAAGTAGCTATTCATAGCAACTGTCCTTATCACGATTTAACAAATAGAGATAACAAATATTTAACCGAGGCACAGAGATATCCAGTTATCCAAAATCATACAGTTAATATGTGGAAGATCCAGAAATTAAATACAGGCAATCTATACAAAGAGGCAAGTGATTATTCTTACTAGTGCTCTTTTGGATCAAAAAGGAAATAACACATTGTTAAAAGAATGTCCTTGAAATATAAAATCACTTTTCTTTTTATCCCCTCATGATTTCAAATCGAATATGGGATCTCTCTCCTTAGATATTACACTGCTCTCTCTCTCTCTCTCAATTATTATTAAATTTGTGCCTCTGGCAAAAGTTAAGTTTATGGTTTCAACTCATAGAAAAACAACTTCAACTATAGTTCTTTTTTTGTTCTTAATAATAACAATATACCAATAAATGTGTATTTGATGTTCTACTTTTTTTATATAGCTGAGTTCATATGAAATAGAATTGGAAGAGATGACAATATTCCTGCAAGAGAATTTCTGGTTTGAAATATACATTGGACCTTTGGTCAGAATCCTACAGGTCCTTTATGACCTGAAGTATGGTTATCTGTTTACACAGTTTACCAAACTTCATCCACCCATCCCTATTATCATCGTAATCATATGAACTCTTCCCACAAGAACCTCCTTAAAGCCACAGAAGTGCTCTGAAGCACCCTATGTTGTACACCTGAAGTGCATGATATCAACCTGGGGAGAAGGTGGTTTCAAGGCTTCAAGTAAAAATGAAAAGTGTGTGATTCATTCCTACTGCCCCATTTCTCTTTCATCATAGCATCTCTATATATGCAAAATTTAGTTAATGATATGAAACTTTCTAGTAACAAATCATAATATAACAAGGACAATAAGTATCATTCCAAGTAAAGAATGACAAAATTGTCCACTAGTTTACAATGTTAGTATTATATACAAGCTCCCCCTTGTCAAATACCATTGACATGGAAACAGACTCAAGAAGTTACAGTTGGGAGAAATAAAAAGTACCCTAGATGAAATACCACTCAGAGTGGCAATGATCGTGGTTTTGTTCTGAGGCATGTAGCCAATTTTGCTATTTGCTGTTGCTCGGTCCTGAAATTTTGGTATGACAGTTAGTTCTGGCAACTACTAAAGCCAGAAAATTCTATGCCTATTTAGAGAGAAAAATGTACACATGTGGGACACATGTATAAAGGCTATATTTTAAATGACAGTTTAGAAATGCATGCACACATGCCTGGCCTGAATTCAAGCCACCGGGTCTGGGACTCGAACCACAGTTGATTACATGGAAGTGTAGCAACATAGCCATTATGCCAACTGATGATTTTAAAAGTTCTGATTCTTAGAATAAATTTTCTGACTTCAAGTAATGTTTGGAATCATTGTAAAGAGCCAGTTTTTGTTCCTTTAAATTTATGACTAGAATTTTAGTTATCTGATTCTAGAATTCTAATGCAGTGTGGCTATTCCCCTGGGGAAGTGATTTCTCATTTTCTGTCTCTCTGTCTCTGTCTTTCTGGTGAGTGCATGCACCCTATAGCAAAAACTTCTCTCCCCCCCCCAAAAAAAAGACATTTGTGGGACACAGAGATGGTTTATTGCCTGTTGGTGATGTTGTGTATAGTATTCTCAACTCACCTGCTGTGTGGTGGCATATCATGTTGGGTAAAATCTCCTTACAAACAAAATGATGTATAATGATTGAATGTATAAATTAATAAATAATAATAATAGAATCAAGGAGATGGAATCTATCTTTAGAAAACATCAGTCTTTCAGTTATAGTAGATAGAATATCCAGTTTTGAATTTGCAACCAAGGTATAATTACTGACTCTTCCTCACAGACTGTATGAGTTTTGGAAAGAATAAGTGACTTGAATACATGTATCAGGACGTGGATATTAAAATTTCCCCAGGAATCTATTCACATGCCAAAAAGATATTACAACACTCGCTTTATGTGACATGTCTTGCAATATTCAGCATTCCATGAAATACTGCAATTAAAATGTTTTGTTAACCAGTAAGTGCTATGGAAAGGCAGGTGATCATTCCTTATCTGTGCTTTTCTAGATCAAAAAGGAAATGACACATTGTTCAAAGGACCCCGTTAAAATATAAAAACCACTGTTTTTCTCCTCAGTATTTGAAAAGGAACGTATTTACGTTCATTGTTTATGTTAATTGCATTAGCATCTTAGGGCTGATGTAATAAAGTGCTACAGACTGACTTCAAACAACAGAAATGCCTCGTCTCCCAGCTCTGGGTCTAGCACTCTGAAATCGCGGTGTTAGCCAAGGCATACTCCCTCTGAAACCTGCAGAGGAGAAACCTCCTGGCCTCTGCTAGCCGTGGTGTGGAGCTGGCCAGCCACGCTGGGCATCACTTCGCCTAGATGCTTCCGGCCAGCCTGCCTCAGAACTCACAGGGCGGGGCCGTTCCTGTGTGTCTCAGTCTTCACGTGCATCCCTCTTATCCTAAGGACATCACTCAGTCCAGATCAGAGCACGATCTAAAGATGTCACTCTAACATGATTATATCTGCAAAGATTCTATTTCTAAATGAAGTTGCCTTTCCATTTACTGGTGGTTAGGATTTCAAAGTGATTTTTTTCCATATACAATTTAATTCATACTACTAGTGAATTCAGAATAGGTTTGCACATGCACAGGGCTGGTGCTGTAAAGATTTAAGTTTTTTTTTACCCCAATTCCACATTTATTGGGTCATCAGAAAAGTTATGATATATGTTTCTATGTTTTTCTATGCAAAAAATCATCGCGACTTTTCTGACAACCCAATATTGAATGTAGTCATAAGATTATACTTATTCTTTTATGCAAACGTAAAATAGCTACATATAATAAGTATTATAATATTAAATAAATATATAACATATTTAAAAAGTTATGATAATTCTATTTTTTGTTCTGGTAGAGAAAATAAATAATAAGTATATGTTACGAAAATAAAGTACCTGGCTCATGTTGAACTTGACCTCGTTATATTTGCTACTATTTCTCTGACTAGGAAGGAAAGACAAGAAAACACATTCCATGAAGGAAGAAAAATGCAGACCAGCATGTGGTGTGCTGGTTAAGGTACTGGAACCCCCACATGGATGACTGCAGTTCTAGTCCTGGACATGGCGGCTTAAAAATCACACCGGGCGTGTATATGTGCATGCCCAAAGTTCCTGGAGGAGGATGCAGGAGAAGGGATTGTAGCATGGCCATCCCTCCTAGAGGATGATTTCTTACTTTCTCTCTCACTGTCTCTGTCTCTCTCCAGTAAGCACATGTGTCCTATGGCAAAAACCTATGGCAAAATAAAATGAAAAAAAAATACTCAAATAATTAAGAGGCAATTCAAATTATAGCCTGACTCACAGGAAGGTAAGTCAAAGTTAGCACTGTGAATATATTCAGGCCGGTTAGAGGTAGGCTCCCAGATGGGAAAACATTGGAGCTCAATTCTGGAAGCACTGGGCAATCATTGCAAGTGCTACATAAGGAAGGTAACATGATGCCAACTTATTTGTCAGGACATTGAGTATAAGCATAGGTTACAATTTAAAACCCAGGGACAGAAAATGCAGTCAAGACACTATTGCATTGGTGATGACAGATGCCTGGGGACTACCCTGAGCTGCCCTGGAACAGCCCACTCCACATAAAATTCGGAGACACCTGGGACACCTGAAAGAAACCCAACAACCTACTGTTCCTGGATTGCTTAGACTTTGTTCATGAACAGAACTATTAGGTTTTTGGCCTAGGGGTGCTATGAAAAATTGCCGAAATGCTAATATAGCCATGGACCAAAAGACTTCAGGCATCCTTGGCCTAGTGCTGAACTCAAAGGATGGATCTGTATAGTTTTATACCCTCCTCGGTATCTCATTCTCTCGTCCATTTACATTATTCTTAATTATAAACTCATCCATTTTAAAATACTGCACTGATATAAAATCCAGTTAAACCACTTCTTTCTATTTACAAATTTATCTTTGATGTTTTTGTTTTTGAAGACAAAAATTAGGAAGTGGATATTTTGCCCAAATACCCAATCTTTTCCTTTGCTCTCAGTGAATTTTACTCTTCCTTATTCATTCTTTGTTTTTGTTTTTGTTTTTTGTTTTTTGCATTTTGCTAAGATCAGTTCCAATATAACTGTTACATTTTTACATTTTAACTTTCCCCTTTACCTCCTACTTTTTAAAAAGGTATATATTCCATGAGAGAGAAGAGACAGCAATATAGCATCTCCTTTAATCTCGATGCCTGCAATCTCTCCCCATATCACGGTCACCCACGTGCCTGTATCCTCATAGAGGGGTCCTGCTGTGAACAGCTACCTTCTCCTATGAGCCTGCCTCTTAGGAAGTCATATTTTCTGCTGGGGCATTATCTGGCCCCTCAATTTTCTACTTTGATTTTCTATTACATATTTTACCTGATCTATTTGATTTATTGGCCAATCCCAACACTTACATCTGTTAAAAATGAAACTAAGATAAATAGAATGCTTTCTTTTTAATTTTAAAGAATCACAAGCACAAGTTTTCTTAATTTTATTTATTTTAAAAGAATCAAATATTTATTACTCTAAGCAAGTTCTCCTTCTCGTCTCTTCGTTAGAGGGCACATGTGCTCACCAGAGAGACCGAGAGAAAGGGAGAGAGAATGCACCCTCCATAGGAAACGGTCACACTTCAATCCATTCTACTTCATTTCTCTCTCCGCTTGTGATTTTGAGCATGCACGTGTTTCTCAAGCTGCAGGGTCCAGGACTTAAACTGCACAGATGACCATGTGGAATCAGGTTACCTTACCCATAGGCCATAGAGTCAGTCTCAGGTTCTCATTATTGACTGTATTTCTCTTTTTGTCATAATTATGTTTGCTAGGCTTCTCAAGAACAGTAATTCTTAGGTGTTCTTCTGACAAATAACCAATTTTCAACTTTATCTTGCTTATTTTCTGAGTTATTACTTTTGTAATTGCTCTATACTCTTTTTATTTTTATTTTTTTTGGAGAGGTTTTTGCCATAGGGTGCATGCGCTTGCCAGACAGACAGAGACAGAGAGACAGAAAGCAAAAATCACCCCCTGGGGGGATGGCCACGCCGCAATCCCTTCTCCTCCATTCTCCTTGGGGGATCTTGCGTATGCACACACACGCACCCGGCGTGAGTTTTAAGCCACCAGGTTCGCGATGCGAACCGCGGTTGACTACATGGGAGTCCAGCGACATAGTCATTACGCTAACTGCTGGTCCCTATACTCTTTGACATTGAAGTCATTTTTGCTTTAGAGAGAGATTTTTTTTTTTTTTTTTTGCTACAGGGCACATGTGCTTTCCGGAAAGAAGAGAAAGACAGAGAAATAGAAAGTGAGAAATCACCCCCCAGGGATCCTGGCAATGCTGCAACCCCTTCTCCTCCATTTTCTTCCCTTCTCCTCTCAGCATTTGGGGATTTAAAACACACATGCATGGCATGAGTTTTAAGCCATCTGGTCTGGGACTCGAACCATGGTCAACCATGTGGGAGTTCAGAACCATAACCTTTAAACCATCTGCTGGTCACAAAGTCATGTGTTAGGAAGCCAGGTGATTGTCTTACTCATTCTTTTTTATGTTCATTAATCTGTTGCTTTCAAAGATACATTCTTCCTCTGGAAGGTTTTGAAATGAAATTAATTTTACCTTTCCTGCACAAAGCCCCATTTGTCCATAGTGCTTATATTCTCTTTTTTGTTCCTTTTCAAATTGCGTTGATTAAATACCTAAGCAGGGGCATGGCAGTGACACAGCAGTAATGCAACTAAACGTGTATGGGAGGAGCCCTGGGCTGGTGTCCTGGAACCTCCCTTGGCATGCAGATATACATAACCAGGCCCATGGTCTGGGCCAGCTGCATCTGAGGTTGAACTGTGGTGTGGGGAACCTGTTCAGAGTGACTCTCTCTCCATTTCTCTCTCTCTCATAGAATCAACATATAGGCAATGCAATTCTTCTAAAATATTATCTGTTTGAACAATGTAAATATTTAATGTGCTTTTGAGCAGTTTTTTGGGGTACTTTGTATTTTCATATAAAATAGCCTCTTTTTTTTCTCTAAATAAAATGAAGTTGAGTTTGGATTTTATTTTATATGAAATGAAGGTTCAAGCAGCTAGATCCCATACGACCAAACCACACAGTGTTTCCAGCCCTGGCAGCTTGAAAACCACAATGAGTGCATGTGTGCGCCAAATCTGGAAAGGCAGGAGAACTGGAGAAGGGATTGCAGCATTTCCACACCTCGTCACAGAGTGCTTTGTCCCTCTCCTGGTCTGCTTCTTTCCAGCAAGTGCATGAGCCTTATGGCAAATTAAAAAGAAAGAGAAAAGTATATTCAGATCTAAAATAATCTTTCTATTGAAATATCTGGCCTGTGTGCATAATTTATTTTATTACTTAAGAGTTTTACAAAATTCTGCAATTGTTATTTCTATCAAAGTACCTGCATACTTGTCGTGCTTTTTCACATGAAATATTTCAAGACTATAGATTCTGCTAAAATGAGTCATGACCAATATATTTTCATTTTGAACTTTACCTATGATATAACCTGATCCTGTTTAATTAAAATGTATTTGATCAAAAGCTGCTTATTTAGGATCTGGAATTTCATATACATAATATATTATGTAATTATTAATTATATATAAATATATTAATATATAAAATACATAAAATCTAATGATTTTATATATTGATACTATTGATACTATTTTATATGTTGATTCATAACACTATGGATCTCAAGATCAGTGGGAAAATGTCTAAATTAGTCTCCATAGATTAAGGTGAGGACCCGAAGCTAGAAAACCTTTCTCTCAGATCCCAGGATATATCACAAAAATTTACTTTTTGTTTCTTTTTGTTTCATTGTCAAAGGTTGCCTATGCTTTCACAGAGAGAGAGAAAGAGAGAGTGAGTGAGTTCCTCCAAAGGGGCATAGTCAAGGTGCAATCTCTTCTCTCTCTCCCCTTCCTTTTGGGGTTTTTCTCATGCACACACATGCACAGTGTAATTCTTTTTCTTTTCCTTTTTTTTTTTTTTTTTTTTTTTTGGAGAGGCTTTTGCTATAGGGTGTATGTGCTTGCCAGAAAGACAGAGAGAGACAGAGAGACAGAAAGCAAGAAATCACCCCCCAGGGGGGATGGCTACATCGCAATTCCTTCTCCTCCATTCTCCTCTCGGGATCTTGGTCAAGCATGCACACGCACCTGGCGTGAGTTTAAGACATCGGTCCTAGACTTAAACTGCAGTCGACTACATGGGAGTTCAGTGACATAGTTATTACACTAACTGCTGTCCCCGCAGTGTATTTCTCAAGTCACCTTGAGTGTAATTCTCAAGGATTTGTACCACATGGTCAACCATGGGGGACCAGGACCCCTTCACCACTAGGCCATGCAGCATATATAGAGCCTACTTAATTAATTAATTAATTACTCTATAGATTTATGTCTGTATTTTTTTCCTTTTTTTTTCACCAGTATATGACAATCCAATTTAGTGTCTTAATGTGATTGTCCATAAGATATTTATGATAGTTTCCTTCTTTAGCCATCTGTCTCTCTTAAACACCTTCCCACCCAGGTGTCAAAAACAAAAGTGAAAGTAGCAATAGAACCATCAATAGTAACAACTAAAACATAAAAATAAAACCCAACAGTTTCATTTTACAGTCTTATCCTAGCATTTCCTCGACATTCCTACCATATATGAACCTGAAAGGAAAATCAAGTTCATGCATCCATCCTTCCCCAATCTTCCCTACCTCAATTCCCTGTTGTACTTCCAGCCTGACTAGTCTCTATTTTGGGAATGCCTCTCTTTTATTTATCAATGCTTAGATTCCTTCACCAGGTTCACCCTTACATCTGGGCAAAAGTTGCTCTGTCCTGGAGAACAACTTTGGTTTAGAGACACTGATATGGCCCCATGCCAGTTTAACATTTTTATCAAAGAATTGGGGCTCCAGGAAGTCAAGGAGAGGTTTTCAGTGGAGTCTGTCATACCTACAAAATCACCTAGCTGATAGCAGGAAGATGAAGATATACTTAAAGTCAATGGATTTGTTAAAGAGAAGGTTATCACAACTCTGTTTAAACTCTAATTACACTGCACAGAAAAAGCCAGCAGCCATCACAGGTCATTACAATGTTGTGTAAACCCATCTCATACTCATGACATCTCTGTGCCATAGGTACCATCTCTATTGTACAGACAAGACAAAGGATATACAATTTTTTAAAAAATAATTGTCTAAGCCATACATGTGCGGCAGAGTTAAGATTTTCATCCAGAAATTGTGGCTCCTTAGCAAGAACTCCTTATCTATGTGACCTCTCAAAGTAAGAAGAAAAGTAGAAATACAGATTTCTGTTTCTTCCTTTAGCAGGACCATAAACTAGGAAGAAAGGTTAGGAAAAGAATGTAATGGGACCAGCAGTTAGTGTAACAGCTATGTTGCTGGACTCCCACGTAGTCGACTGTGGTTTGAGTCCCGGACCCGGTGGCTTAAACTCACACCGGGTGCGTGTGCGTGCGTGCCCAAGATCCAGAGAGGAGAATGGAGGAGAAGGGATTGTGGCGTGACCATCCCCCCTGGGGGGTGATTTCTTGCTTTCTATCTCTCTGTCTCTCTCCGTCTGTCTGGCGAGTGCACGTGCCCTAATGCACAAACCTCTCCAAGAAAAAAAAATGTCATAATTAAGGAGTACAAAAGTTCATATATTTGAGAGCCTGTTTCCCTTACTCATTTTGATTGTTGGCAAGTATGAAAGTTTTTCTTTCTCAATAGTGTGCCTGCCAATATATAAATAAGAGTTTGATTTGAGAAAAAAAATCTGATTTAGCCTACAGGTTTATTCCTTTAATGAACTGAATCAGAAGTAACCAGATTGGTATATTTTCCTAACATCTTTTCAGTAATCTGATTTCCCTAGAATTATTTATCTCTAAGCCTGCTTTTGTCTTTTTTTGAGAGATTATTTTTTTTTATTATATGGTGTGTGCACTTGCCAGAGAGATACAGAAACAAAAAAATGAGAAATTATCTCCCAGGAGGGATGGCCATGCTGAAATCCCTTCTCCATTTTCCTCTTAGGATTTTGGGCACACACACATATGTGCTTGGCATGATGTTAGGCTGCCAAGTCCAGGACTCAAAGTATAGTCAATTATGTGAGAGTCCAGCAACATAACCATTAGACCATCTGCTGGTTCTTAAGTTTGCTTTGTTTCTAATCTTACATTAAAAAAAAAAAAAAAAACACAAATGTGATTGAAAAATCACATAGCAGCTTTTACTTTTGTCAAAATAATATTTTCTCCTAGATTTATTGTGGTATGTAAATCACTCACCTGGTAACAATTAGCTTTAAGGAAACTTCTTGGGTGGTCATTTAGTCAAGGGAATAAAATGCATAACATTATAAGTTTTTTTGTGATTTCTGGATGAGAAAATTATAGAGTTTAACAAAATTTTTATTTGAATGATCAATTATAATTCCTGAGATGGACTTGCTTCTCCTTTTTTTTATCGCTTCTTTACGAAATTAGCAAGTCTTTATGAAACAATGCCCATTTTCTGTTTCTGCTACTGATTTGAAATTACTGAAGTCTCACTGTCACACAAGATAAATTGAGGTGTCTTTTAACCAGGCCCTTATGACTTTCAGATTCTCTGAAATCTAGTTCGCATTTTGAACATATAAAATTACTTTGGCAGATACTTGCCTCACTCTTGTTTCTAGAAATATAGGTCAAGTATTTAATCGTCACACAGCCACAGGTGTTTAACGTCCTATTTTTCATGATAATAGAAAACCCTAGGGTTATTATGTAATAGTGCAGGTTATCATATTCCTAGTTCAAGTGGTTGTGAGATGTTCTTGTATTCAGAATATTTTAATTCTTGTAGGGAAGGGGATCTTTTATGTGAACATCCCTATTGTTTTAATGTTTTTAGTTTTCAAACCAAATTCATAACATGAATATGTTAATGGTTCTATGTGTGGGCACCACGAGGACAGCCCGGGTTTTAACTAGGCAGAATGCTGGTTTTCATTTTTTGCCTTTTGCATGTAAATCTTTTATTTATTATAAAATCAATTTGTACTCATAAACTCTCATTAATATTGATTTGCTATTTTACGCTAAATTTATTCTGTTCACATTCCTTTTGGTTAAAACTTTGCTGACATAATGAAATGCATTCTTTTTAATTAAAGAACAAACAGCATTTCTCTTTTTACCGACTTGATGAGTGTTTCAAATTATGATATAAAAGCTTGCCAGAAAATTTACATAGTAAGTTTATTTTTTTTTTTCTAATTTGAAAGAGTTTATCTTTAAATGGTTATACAACATTTACTGGGGAAATGGCAATTTCTTGAATATTCCATTGTGTCACATTCACTCTAATAGATAAACATGCATTAATAGACATACGCTCTAATTTCCCCCATTTTCCCTCTGCACGTGGCTCCCAGCCTTCCACCCCACAATCCCTTCTAGCTGCCACATAAGCATGCAAAGCAAGGCCTCTGTGTGTGGAAAAAACTCTCTTCTGCTATATGCATAGTGTCATCCCTCACTTTCTTTAAGTTATGGTTCAAAGATCACCACATCAGAGAAATTGTCCCTGGAAAGCCTAGCATAATATATGCCCACAATGTCGCCGTCTAAGTTCTCACTTCCTGCTATTTTCCCTTCAGGGCTTCCAGCAACCTCTCCGACACACTGTCTTCCACAGCCCTGCCTTACTGATGGACAACGGTGCTGACTTTGCTGTGTGCTGTTGTATCCTCATATGTTGCAAAGAGGCCTAGAATGAAGTAGACTTTCAATATTTTCCGAATGTATGGGTAAATGAGTTAGTGATCAACTTTCTATGCCAAATAAAAAACTAAATAGGAAGGACAGTCTTCACATTTACATACTAGCTCAGCTACTGCAGACCCATGTTGAGCATTTACTATATCATAAACAAACCTGCCCTCACTACCAACCTAGCAGTGGACAAAATAAGATGCTGGAATGGGTTAGGTATGAGTTTTCTACTAGGAACGGTGAGCAGCCCAAACCTCGGAGTCGGTGTTTTCCCTCCCTTCCAGGATCCGGAAGTCAGCAGAGGTTTGCTGGAGTCGCAGTGATGGCCAGCCTCGGAGAAGCAGCAGCTACAGAACAGCATGTACAAGGTGTGGAAAGGATGAAAGGATGAAAGAAGTTCTGGGTGAGGCAGGATGCTTACAGGGGTGCGGCCTGAACTACCTTGAATGCAATTTGTTCAGGAGGGCAAGAGAACTTGAGTTAGCTGTGAAATGGGCCATTTTAAGCTGGAGCAGAGGGAATATGGTAGTACCTGAAAACAAACTGCTATTGTCATAAAAAATGTTTTAATTGTAAATGAATGGCAGGCAGGCTCTGGGAGCTGTCCATGGTTCTCTCCAGGGGAAAGGGGAGTAATGACAAAACAATATTTGCAGAAAGTAATCAAAGAGGGACCAGCAGTTGGCATAATGGCTATGTTGCTGGACTCCCATGTAGTCGACGGCAGTTCAAGTTCCAGACCTGGTGGCTTAAACTCATGCAGGGCACGTGTGCGTGCATTCCCAAAATCCCGAGAGGAGAATGGAGGAGAAGGGACTGTGCAGTGGCCTTCACCCATGTGGATGAATTCTCACTTTCTGCTCTCTGTTTCTCTCTGTCTTTCTGGCGAGCGCATGCACCCTATACCAGAAACCTCTCCCCCCCACCCCACAAAAAATAGGAAGTGATTGAAGGAAAATAAAGGCAGTATGTTCTTCTGGATTAAACTTCTTCAATAAACAGATACATTACATACCTGGCACCAATAAGCATTTGAGTCTGAAATACTTTTTAAAATGTACAAACCAGTATTAAAGACAAAGGAAAGAGTCACTTATACATAGGAATAAACACACTAGCCTTTGGAAAACAAAAATCCAGTCCTCAGCAGAATATTTTTTGGGTCTATGTACAGCACTAAATGAAATATTTTAAGTGAAAGTAAATAAAGCAGCAGCTGGGATTAGCTGTCACTGTAATAAAAAAAAGAACATTATATTTGACAATCAAAGTTTCAACTGCAAAGTAATCTTGGGTGATTATTATAATTACAATAAAAGGAATAACATATTAACTTCACTATTATATTGTTTGTTCAAATGAATACCTTTTATATTGATGTAATGTAAGCCATAGATACATTGAAATTATAACATTTAGTTCTTGATAGAATTGATAAAAGACTTTTAACAATGAAATAGTAATAATTTTAAAGGAAATTCTCAATTTAAAAATATTGAAATAATCAAGTTCTAAATATAAACCTTCTACAAAATACCTTTCTAAAATTGATGTTTTCTTATTGCTTAGTATCTATAAAACTAAGAAAATAAGATTGAATATGTACCTACTGATAGAAACTTAACTAATTCTAAATTGTTATAAAGTGGCAGAGTTCTCATAATATAAAAAAATGAAATAAAATATACTTAAATCACTGAAAATATTGAGTCATTGGAAAACTCATGATGCATTTTTTCTGTTTTTCCATGTAAAAATGCATCGTGATTTTCCTGATGACCTAATATTTAAATTGTTATGTTAAATGACAACAGAGGAAACAGATTTTTAAATTTCAGTTTTACTACAGTGATGGAGTTGGCTAAAGTTTTTAAAATATATCAAGAATAAATTAGGAGGACCACCAAGGTGGCATGATGGTTTATGTGGCTGGATCTCACATGGCAAGTGTGCAATTTTAGTCTATGACCTGGCTGCTTGGAAAATGCAACAGGTGCATGTGCATGTGTGTCCAAAATCCCAAGAGGAGAAAGGAGGAGAAGGAGTTGCAGCCTAACCAACCTCCCTGGGGGATGATATATTACTCCCCACTCCCTATTTCTTTCTCGCTAGCATGTATGCACTATATATAGCAAAAGATAAATAAATAAATGAATAAATTTTAAAAATTGAGATATATTTAGTTTAATAATTAGAAAGTGTTTCCTAGGTTTATTTTTTATATTCTTACCTATATTTTAAATTACTTTCATTCTCTTTTAAATGATGTGTTAGTAACTTATGTTTCTATAGATGGAAATAATTACGCAGAAGAAACAGTATATAATTTATCCTTAGTCAAACTTAGATTTGAGGCCACTAGAATAAGAAACCATCACAGCGATTCTAAATAATTATTAACCCAACCAGCTAATTTCTCTTTCTTTCTTTCTTTTTTTTTTAGAGGTTTTTGCTATGGGGGGGTGTGCGCTTGCCAGACAGACAAAGAGAGACAGAGAGACAGAAAGCAAGAAATCATCCCCCACGGGGGATGGCCATGCCGCAATCCCTTCTCCTCCATTCTCCTCTCGGGATCTTGGGCACACATGCACACACACCCGGCGTGAGTTTTAAGCCACTGGGTCCGGGATGCGAACCGCAATTGACTACATGGGGGTCTGGCGACATAGCCATTACACTAACTGCTGGTCCCAACCAGCTAATTTCTATTTGTAATGTACACATATAAATTTATCAACCAAGTATGTATATTTAATATTTGATGTTAATGTAAAACTTTTGTAAATATCTAGTATAGGAAGGCACTGTGATATATGCTTTGAAAATTATAAGACTGTTGATTAACCTGGGGATACTTCCAAAATAAAATGTTACAGAGAAAAGTTATGCGTGTATTCTAATTTTTAAAAAATACAATACTGGGACCAGCAGGTGGCATGGTGGTTAAGGTACTGGACTTCACATGGCTGAACACAGTTCAGCTCCAAACTGGCTTGAAAATCACACCAGTATGAGTGTCCAAAATCCCAAGAGGAGAATAAAGGAGAAGGGATTTTGTTGTGGCTATCCTCCTGGGAAATGTTTTTCACTATCCTTCTCTCTGCCACTTCCTCCCTTTCTGGGGAGTACATGTACCGTATGGCAAAAACTTTTTAAGAAAATGACAATACCTATGACATCTAATAAAAACATGAGAAATTCCATAATTAGGATAATATATCATACATGTGAATATACTATGTGAAAAGATAAGCAAATATTTCCAAAATAATAGAATAATGCCTTCTCCTTCATATTCCTCTTGGGATTCTGGGTGCAGTGCACACGTGCAGGTAGACACACACACACATGCCCAATGTGACCCTCGTGCCTCTATCAGTGTTTAAACGTGCAATGTGTCTTTTAACCTGATTTTTCAGTCAATGAGGGACCATATGTACAATGGCTGCCCCAAAAGCAGCATAAAGGCTATACCATACAGCCTCAGCGTGTATGAGGCCATACCCTCTAGGTTATGCAAGTGCACTATGTTTGCACAATAACAAAATTGCCTCATGACACAGTTCTCATAACGTATCCCCATCCTTGACACCTGGCTGTATTCAGGTCTCTTTCCTCTGCATCAAACACATTTTCAGTCTCATGTTTGCCATAGCTTTCTTTTTCCTTCTCTGCCAAAATATCACTCCTTCCATTTAATTTCCCATCTACTTCTCAGTCTAGTGTAGTATACTTAACACAATCACACAATCACCTTTCAGCTAACTGCTTTTGCAAGATCAAACAGGTTCTTCATGTTAAATTCAGTGGGCATCAATCCCATCTTTTTTTTTTTTTTTTAACTTTTCTACAATATTTGACAGTATTGATCTCATCCCTTTACAGGAAACAAGCTCTTGCAATGTCACACCAATCTCCTTTTTCCTGAACAATTATCTTGGCTAAAAATTAGTATTCAAAAGAGAAACAAAGTATGTGACCAAGAGTGGGTTTAATGGTTTTGACTGGCTTCAAAATTATTTTTATTATCAGCTAAAATTACATATATTTACCCTGTGCGAGCTTTGAAGTATATATACATTGTAGCTGGCAGCTAACACCTGAATTAACACACAAAGTTACCATTTTGAGAACACTTAGCATCCTCTCAGCATTTTTCAAGAGTACAATACACTGTTCATTAACTATAGTCCCTGTTTCCAACAATGTATCTCTTGACCTTACTCCTAAGTGAAGCTTTGTAACTTTTGACTAACATGTCTCAAACCTTCTCTTCTACCACTCCTGGCCCTAGTAACTATCTTTCTACTCTCCACTTCCCTGAGGTCAACATTTGTATTCCACGAAAGTGCCTGGCTAACCTCTAAGTTTATCCATGTTGTTGCAATGATAGCATTTCTTTCTTTTTTGGTGTCTACAAATAGAGGAATGGAAAAGAAAACAAAGTTTGTATACACAGTGAAATACCATTCAGTCAAAATTCTCTTCTCGTCAATGACAAAATAGACGACTTCTGCAAAAGTTTTCTGCATCAACTGTATAGTCACAGGCTTCAATGTAAGACATGCAATTAAGATAGTGTAAGTTATTGATTGATTGATTCATTCATTGGAGAGGTTTTTATTATAGGGCATGTGCGCTTGCCTGAGAGACAAAGAGACAGAAAGCGAGAAATCACCCCCCAGGAAGGATGATCACGCCCCAATCCCTTCTCCTCCATTGTCCTCTCGGGATCTTGGGCACGCACGCATACGCACCCAGAATGAGTTTAAGCCACCGGGTCCAGGACTGTAACCGTGATAGACTACATGGGAGTCTAGCGACATAGCCATAACACCAACTGCTGGTTCTCAAGATAGTGTCAGTTAGGTCAACTCACATTTATGTACAGTTCTAGGCATATACTGATAAATTGATAATTAATATTTTTGTAGTTATGGATCTCTTTACTACTTCATTTTCAGTGTTGTGTCAGGCAAGGAATTACTGGGATCAATGAACCTAGAGAACATTAAAAGGCTGTCAAAATCATGAAGACTTCTTTTACGTACTAGTACATAGTATCAAATTGTTTATTAAAAAGTTAGCTCAAAAATTGGAATCACAAGTTTTTACTGGAGTCAGAAAAATATGTGTATTCAAAAAAAAAAGGAAAAGAAACATATGTGTACTGTACTGAATATTTTATACAAACTTTGCCTAGGCAATTTAATGTTTTGTTTCATTGCATATTTTCAGTTATACAAAGACACACAACCCTCAGGCATGGACTAACTTTGATTGACACCCTGGGATAACCCGTTCCCCCTTCTCTTCCATTAAGATCAGGCATTACTTGAACTCAAAGATAAGGCCAGGGATTCAGCAGCATTTGCTCAATTATCATTACTTTGGCGTTATGAAAATCTATTTTATCTATCAAAGAGATTATCTTTATTTTCATTTAAAGAATGATTTTTTCCTATCTATAACTATTTCTCTTATTTTCTTATCAATAATACACTAATAGTTTTAGTAAAGGATTTTCTTTAATTCACTGTTTTTTTTTTCCTTTTTTTCTTTGGACTAGATTAATTTTTTCTCCTTTAGTTATGTATATTTTTGCGTGGTTGAATTTCTGGGCACAAAGCCCAGATTAGTGTAATTTTTGTTTGTTCCTCACATAGTGTCCCAGATCCTGTTTTGAGAAGAGCGCTGTAAATTAATAATATGATTATAATGTTACTTCCATTACTTATTTTCTGTAGAATCCAGCACAGTAAGGTATATTATTTGCAGTACTTAGTTCCAAATAAGAACACAGTCTTGTTAGTTTCCTGGCATTGTAGTGTAAGGTTTTGTTTGCTTGTTTTAGAGGACAAGTTATACCCAATTTGTCTTTCAACATGAGAAATAGAACTGATGAGTTTTTAAAAAATACTTCAGATATTAAAGTCCTTTATGCTCAAGTTGTATGATGTTCCATTCAGCAAGAATAACGTTTTCCATTCATCTATCTGCTAGTAATTTTATGTGCATAACAGAAAGGCCTTTGTGTACCAGGAACACTGAAAACTCACTATGCTAGGACTTGGGACCTGGGATATGGTCATTCAATACATAGTAATGTCTTGCAGGACCTAGAAAATGGAATTGCTCTCTCTGGGCCTATAAAATCTGATAACACCTAGCAATACATCCTCATAATAAAATTCCCTCTGTTTCTTTGATGTTCAACCAGAATAGAATTCGATATTTCTACCTCAGTGATCAGAGAATCTGAGTTTTCTAATGTAGATAATTTTTTTTTGTCTAGGCCATCATTGATTACAAGTGCAGATAAACTAATTTTCCATTGCTGACTAATGACCACTTTGTTCATCCCAGAAACCCATTAAGCTAGATCCCTTATCTTGTATGTCACACATATACCTTCAATTTACGTTATTATTAGGATTATTAGTATTATTTAGAGGAGGTAGTATTTAACTGTGTTCTACCTGGTCCTTACATTTATTCAGTTTTGTAAATGGACGGTGATCATTCTTGGTCTTCTGATGTACGTTGCCTTGTGTTCTACCACACACTGTTAAACTGCAATATAATAGAGCCAGGATGGGAACAGTGGATGGAGAAATGTCATGTCACCAGGTTCCCACGGAGTTGACCATGGTTTGAGTCCCAGAGACATGAAACTCATGCTGGGTGCATGTGTGTGTGTGCCTGAAGTCCTGAGAGGAGAATGTCGGAGAAGGGATATAGGCATGGCCATTTGCCTGGGTGAGGGGTGGGTTATTTCTCACTTCATCTCTCTCTCTGTACCTCTGCTGAGTGCATGCACCCTGTAGCAAAAGACTCTCTCTCTCTCTCTTTCTATATATAAATACACACATACATACATACACACACATTTATGGAGAAAGAGAGCGAGCAATCAAGCGAGCCTGAGCACAAAGGTTATTCTCTGTTCTCTCCCCCATGAGAGAGAGACAGACAGGGAGGTCCTTCAAGGGCTGCCCATCAGAGGGATATCCACCTGCAAGTTCAGCTAAGCTAGATCATGGGTACATGCACACGTACCCACTGTGCTCAGGAAAGCCCCAGGACACAAACTTAGCACCATCCTAGGTGGGTACAGGTGAGTTATCACTGTATCACCCTCTGTTCTCCTAATGTAGCAGAAGTTTACGAAATTCACATAACTTCTACCAGGGAATAGAGGATAGAAATAAACAGGCTTAGCAACCTGAAGCTTTGCCGAAGAATGATGATACAAATGTGAGAAAATATGTACACAGAGATGGGAAAAGTATTGTCCCTCATAGGAAGTGATTTTTCAGTGTCCTTTATGAGACATACATGACGCCGGGCCTTACAGATTCTCTGGAGTATGATCAGGTTATTACTTGACATTGGTAGTGATTTCCATTCATCCATGACCACATCTGTCATTGGTTAAATCTTTTATGTGAAAAATACCTCATCTACAAAATGTGAAATCAAAATAGCATAATAAGGATGAATTTCATAATTCTGAATCCTTTGAAAAATTAGCAAAATTAAACTTTAGAGAGTTTAGTTCCCCCTAGTGGTAATAGAAAGATCAAAATTCTGCAAAATTGATGATGGTCTCAAACAAACAGCTCAAGTAACATCAGAAATCATTTATAATCTTAGCACTTCCCCTATCCTGAAATAGAGTCTCCGAGCATCATACAGCTTGCAAGGGTTACAAAAACTGCAGAGATGGAACAAGGTTTGTTCTCCTTTCCAGAATGATTGATAATAAATAATACAATTTTTGCTCATTTTTTTCATGTTAGATTAAGACAGTAAATATTTTCAATATAATTTTAATGTGTGCATGCCTATATCACAAAAATTTAAATTGCAGTGCCAATTCGGTGGTGTGGTTAAGATGACTGGATCAATATGGCCAACTGCTTGGTTCAAACCCTGGACCATGTGACTTGAAAAACACACCTGTGTGGGACCAGCAGTTAGTGTAATGGCTATGTCGCTGGACTGCCACGTAGTTGACCGTGGTTCGAGTCCCGGACCCGGTGTGTGCCCAAGATCCCGAAAGGAGAATGCCAGAGAAAGGAATTGCAGTGTGGCCATCCCCCCCGGGGGGTGATTTCTCGCTTTCTGTCTCTCTGTCTCTTCTTTCTGGCGAGTGCACGCACACTATAGCAAAAAGCTCTCAAATAAAAAAAAAAAAAAAAAAAAAAAAAAGAAAGAAAAACACACCTGTGGTGTGTGTGTGTGTGTGTGTGTGTGTGTGTGCGCGGCCAAAATTCTGAGAGGAGAATGGAGGAGAAAAGATTGTGCATGTCCATTCCCCAGGGAGTAATTTCTCACTTTCCCTTTCTTTCTTGATCTCCCTCCCTCCAGCAAGCAAGTGCACCCTATGGCACATTAGAAACAAACATTAAAATGGCAGTAACGGCAGTAACAACTTAAGCCAAATCAGTAGGTTTCTACTGTTAAACAAGAATAGGTACTAGAATATAGAGTGTAAAAGTAAAGTGCTAGCTAAATAAAACACTAAAACTCTTCTAAGAGTTTGATGTACCACGCATGGGTGCAAGAACTTTACTGTTCTCAAGACAAAATCCAAGACAAGCAAAGCAACTCTCAATTGTGTTTATTAAAATATTTGTCTTTTGAGCCTTACTTTTTTCTTTGCTTGTTTCATAAAGATGAGCTTTATAGGTGACCTTTCATTGCAGACTGAGGCTAGGGGGAGAAGCAATTTAAGGATTGAATTTGATAATTTTTCTTACTGTCACAAATGATCTATATGTTTCATTACTTTATAAACTTAAATCCTCAGGCAATGGGTTTTTCAACACAGTATAAGATAAACGTACTTATTTGGAATAAACATAAATATAATACATTCATAACTAAGTTATGTTGAGAAAAAGAAACAAAATTAGTATCCAATTAACTTTAATTGACCACCACTGGGTTTTGTCAAAGTGCTGTTAAAGTTATTTTTGGTTAGTTTAGAATGTGCACCCTAAAATTTTTTTGAAGTTGTCCATGATCTGAGTAATTTCAAGCAGTTCTGCCCCTTTTCTTGTTTGAACAATCGAGAGCCATTTTCTTAACTCTTTGTAGCCATCATGGTGTTAAATGAGATGTAACTGGCTGCTTAGCTCTTAAGATACATTGAGTAAAGTCATGTCACATCAATATATCTTACAGGGATGTGAATGCACGTTTGATTTTTGTTGTTGTTGTTGTTGTTGTTGTTGCAGTTTTGCTACAGAGTAAATGCACTCACCAGAGACGGGGTGGGAGGGGAGGGGGGGAAGTAAGAAATCACCCCCACAGGGGATGGCCACACTGCAGTCCCTTCTCCTCCAGTCTCCACTTGGGATTTGGTACACATATGCAAATGTGTCTGGTGTGATCTTCAAGTCCCTGGCTCTGGGACTTTAACTGTGCAGTCGACCACGTGATATCCAGTGCCTTAATCTTCATGCCACCTGCTGGTCTCAGTGGATAATTTTTCCAAACAAAACATAGCATTGAATATGGAAGACTTAATGCTAAGTAAAGCAAGCCAGACTATAAAAGACGGACTTTGTATGTCCCCCCTCAATTTACGTAGAATGACTGTGCTCTACAGCAGAAACTGAAAGATTAGAAGGTATAACAGTGGGGAGGGTAACTGGGTAGTAGAGATAGTGGGGGCGGTCTTGGGGGTGGATAAAAGGGGGAGGGAGGGGAACAAAAAAAAACAATATGTTTAGTTGATACAGAAATAAAAAGTTATTTGCTAATGATAATGTATAGGCTAGTCTTTGTCTTGACTGATATACACTGTATTTGTGCTGGAAAAGAAAATGTTTTGTACACTGTAAAGATGTATGGTGATTTAATGTAAATAAAAAATATAAAATTTTTAAAAAAATAAAATATAGCAAAAGTAAAATTTTTATTTTGAAATGTTTTATACTATTTATATAATAGTTGAAAAGTGGTCTTCAGCTACATGTGCTATGGTAACTAACAGATTCACTCTAAGGAAAACGAAAGATGTTATTTGGGGAATAGGACTATTATGTTCTTTATTCCTGACTTTGAGAAAAACCGCTGCATTTTAGTTTAGGAAGGCTGTTAATTTGCAGATATGTGATTGTTAAATAGCCAACTAAATTCTTCATAGAAATAAATATATTAATAATTCTTTTAGTTGCCAATCACAAATAAATCAAGATAAATCAATCTGACTTTAAAAATCCTGCTTAATCAATATCTCTATCCTAAGAAACTTAGATCTTTTTCTCAAGTCATACTTATTTCTCTTTCATCTTATCTAGTATTTTATTTATGCTTCTTTAAAAAGTTCATAAAAACAGGCCAGGAGATAGCTTGGTGGTTAAGGCTCCAGATTCCCACAAGGCTGACCATGATTTGAATCCTGGACCTAGGGGCTTGAAAATTACCCTGCATACGTGTGTGTGTGCCCCAAATTCTTTTTTATTACCATCATAATCATCTTTATATTACATTGGGTTACATATAATTTTAGAGTGTATTACATTGCTTTTTCAAAAGGGAATGCCATGCATGTCAGTCAACACAGAGACATTAATCTCCCCACTTCATCATTCAATATCGTTTTCTATGTTTTTTCCAATCATTATTATTATTATTCTAATTATTTTTTAAAACAGCCCATCACTATTTCTCATTTTGCTTGTAAAAAGCCTTAACCCATCATGAAATACTTCTCAGACCAATCCAGTTGAGAATACTATACATGTCATCACCAAAAGGTAATAAGCCATATCTGTTTCTCACTAATGTCTTGCCTCTCTATTGTTCTCTTGCTATCTTTCTCTATCCTCTTCTCTTCACCTCCCCCATTCCACACTGTCCTATTCTCGTTAAGTACCTTCACTGCTTTTATGTCCTCCAATTTTTCGCTCTCTACCATAGAGTGCGGATAGTCGGTACATATTGAGTGGATACATACAATATCTTTCTTTCATAGCCTGGCTTACTTCACTCAGCAATAGATCCTCCATATCTGACCACTTTCTATCAAATGCCAGGGTCTTATTATTTTGTGCCCCAAATTCTGAGAGGAGAATGGAGGAGAAGGGGCTATGACATGGACATCCCCCAGGGGTGTGATTTCTCACTTTCCCTCTATCTCCCTCTTTTTCTCTATTTAGTGAGTAAATGTGCCCAATGGCAAAAGCCTAAAATTAAAAAAATAAAAGTTCATGAAATGGAATCTAAGTATGAGATGATCTTGATGCAAAAATATTTTACATCCATGCGTAGTTTTTTAATATGCATTTTTAATTAAAATAAGCATTTTTGAAGACACTATCATGCATGCATGTGTACAAATATATTTAATGTATCTGAAATATATTAATAGTATATATTCTAATAAATATACGCATTACTACATATTCTAATAATATACATCGATAGCTTAATGAACCATTTTTGCTTGTTACACATAATTTTACAAGCCATGTTCATTCACAGGTTGAAAATGTAATCGTTCGTATCTTGCACTTCTATCCTTCTATTTCAATCATATATAGCTTTTTTGTTTATTGTTTTTTGTTTTTCTTTTTGGCCAAATGCCTGTTTGCTGGCCAGAGACAGTGAGAGAGTGAGTGAGAGAAGGAAAGTGTCAAAGCACTCACTCCACAAGGGATGGTCATGCCACAACCCCTTCTCCATCTCTCCCTCAGTTTAGGGTTTCAGGCATGCACACATGTACCTGGTGTGTTTTTAAGCCACCAGACACAAACCCCACAGACGACCATGTGGGTTCCAGTCATCTTAATCACCACACCACCAGCTACCATAAATAGATTCTTCTAGAGAATTTCACTGCAAAAATATCTGTTTAAAATGTTATGCATTGTACACTTCTCTTCAAATGTAGTTTAATAAGAGATATTCTATAATATAGCACATTAGTACGGTAAATGATTTTGTAATAGCTTTTATTTATTTGATAAACTTACCATTGGTTATATGTAATATCTCATTTGTAAATGGTTTTATATAATTAGCACTTTGTTTTTTGGTATAGTTTTACAGAATAGATTCAGGAATGGATTTCTTTTTCTTGTATGACAACTTGATATTCTCCTATAATCTTGGTATCATCTTTGTTTATTTAAATTTTGGGGGTGGGACCAGCAGTTAGCGTAATGGCTATGTCGCTGGACTCCCACGTAGTCGACCGTGGTTCGCGTCCCGGACCTGGTGGCTTAAAACTCACGCCGGGCGCGTGTGCGTGCGTGCCCAAGATCCCGAGAGGAGAATGGAGGAGAAGGGATTGCGGCGTGGCTATCCTCCCTGGGGGGTGATTTCTCGCTTTCTATCTCTCTGTCTCTTTCTGTCTGTCTGGCGAGCGCACGCGCCCTATAGCGGAAACCTCTCCAAAAAAAGAAAAAATAAAATAAAATAAAATAAATAAATAAATAAATAAATTTTGGGGGTGATTTTACAGAGTTCCTAATGAAAGTTTCAAATCTATCTATCCACTTCTAGAATCAGATTTGACATACAGTCTCTTTTGGCCCATGAAATATGTGAAAGTAATACTGTTTTAGAATGACTTAAGCCTCAAAAGTCAAAATAGTCTCACAAATCTGTGTCCACCAGGAGAGCAAGCTTGCCATCCTACAACAGAATAAGGGATAATGTGGGGCAAAAGTGAGTCTTAGCTGAGGCAACCCATTACTAGACAGTCCCCAGCTAACCAGACACATTCATAAGACCAGCCTAAATAAGAAAATAAGCTGATCCAGCCCTGAATTAGGGCCTTTTAAGTAATCTACAGACACCCTTATCCATTTTGTCTTCAAATATTTGTTCTGACATTCTATTATCTCCCCTGCTTCTCCTATGAATTATAGCTTATTCCTATCATCTAAGTCTCCATTTATCTTAAGTTTTCTTTTATTTTTCTTCCACACTAGTCACCACTTTATCTCTAAATAATGTATTCTGGGTAATTCCCTCAAACTATGTTCCTAACCATGAATGGCTAGGTAGAATTAATGTCCTTATAAAGAAAGACACAAGAACTTCCTTCTTGTCTCTGCTCTCCATCATGTGAGGTGCAGAACATGGCCATCTACAAACAGGAAGCAGGACATAACCAGACATTGGATCTGCTGACTCCTGGACCTTGGACTTCTCATTCTCCAGAACTGTGAAGACATATATTGTTGTTGTGCAAGCCATTCCGTCTATACTAATTTGTTGTAGCAGCCTGTACTAAGACAGATTCCAAATGAAACTCAAAAAGTAAACAGGATTGAAAAGAAAGGGGGGAGGAGGGGAGAGGTCCATGCCACACATTTAAGGAACTTCCTGCTTTTATTACTTGAATACCAAAACAAAAGGGGATGAAGCAGAGAAAACAGTACTTAAACAAAAAGAGGCAGACCTGTTCTAAATTAGATGAACATTAGGAAATGGCTGATGAAGAATCTCAACACATCTCAGGCACAAGAAACAAAGCCACAATTTGAGAGAGTTCCCAGGATGCACCGTGCAGAACTGCAGGGAGATCCACAGTATCAAATTGCAGAAAACATACGATAAAGATAACATTAAAAGCAGTCAGCCTTTAATTTTTCATCGTACATATGGGTATTCTGATAAGGGAAATAGAAACAAGTTGCAAATGACTGATATTAAGAATGAGAGTTGGGCACAAGTGGCATGGCAGTTAAGGTGCTAGACTCCCACACGGCCTACCACGATTCGAGTCCGGGACCTGGTAGCTTAAAATCACTCTGGGCCTGTGTTCATGTGTGCCCAAAATACCAAGGGGATAATGGAGGAGAAGAGATTTTTGGCATAGCTGTCCCCTCTGAGGGCTGATTGCTGATTTTTCCTCTCTTTCTCTCCTGGAAACAGATGAGCCCTATGGCAAAATCTAAGAAAACTAACAACAAGAATGAGAGAGTTAACATCACTAAAATGATTATTGGGTCATCAGAAAAGTCATGATGCATTTTTGCATAGAAAATCAGAAAATTATGTCATGACTTTTAATTAAAAAAAATGTTAAAGTATTATTTTATTTAACTCTATTAGCTTACTTATTTTAATTTGACCAAAGAAGGACAGAGAGAAAGAGAGAGGGAGGGAAGGAAGGAAAGTGAGAAAGCAAGGCACCAGCTCTGGGACTTGGACTGTGGTTTGCCATGTGGGAGTCTAGAACCCTTAACCACTATGCCACCTGCCAGCCCCGATCATGACTTTCTGAAGTTCCAATAGAAACATAATAAAGATGCCTTACAAACAACTCTATACTAATAAATTTAACAACTTACATTAACCATTCTTTCTTTAAAAATTTATCTGTATTTTATTTATTTATTTATTTATTTATTTATTTATTTATTTGAGAGGACATGTATGCTTACCAGAGAGAGAAGGATGGAGAGAGGAAGCACCCTCCAACAGGCATGGCCATACCTCAATGCCTTCTCCTTCATTTCTCTATCCAGTTCTGATTTGGGACTTCCTTGCACACAGAACATGTTTTTCAAGCCACTGGGACTGGGATTTGAACTGTAATCGACTATGTAAGATCTAGCTTTCTTAAGCACTAAGCTACAGGGCTGGCCCCAACTTACGTAAAATGGGACAATGGCAGGAAAGAAAAACATCAGTCACTGAAGATGAAATTGAGAAGCTTAATCTCCTAATATCTATTAAACAAATTGAATTTGTATTTAAAAGATACTACAGAAATGGGCCAGCAGGTGGCATGGTGGCTAAGATGCTGAATTTTCACATGACCAACCACAGTTCCAGTCCCAGACCTGTCGGCTTGAAAGTCATGCCAGGTCCATGTGTGTGCATGCCCGAAGTCTTGAGAGGAGAACTGAGGAGAAGGGACTGAAGTGTGGCCATCTTCCTGGGAATGCACTTTCCCTCTGTCTCTTGCTTGTGAGTGTACATGCCCTATGGCAAAAAAGCTAAAAAAAAAAATCTAGACACAGATAGATGATTTTATGAGTTAATTCTTCCAAATATTTTAAAAATAAACAAAAAAATCTATACAAATGCTTCCTTAATATTAGAAAGTAGACACTATTTCTACTTTCCTCCTATGAGACAGGCATTACCTTGAAACAAAAAACATACAAAGATATAAATTATATCATAGACATACCAGTTACTAACTACATGTTCTCAAATCAAATTTTACAAATTATATATATATATATTTTTAAATTAAATATTTCACGAACAAAGTTTTTCCAATAGCTAACATCATACTTAATGGTGAATGAAAATATCTTTGACCCAAATATCAGGACAAAGAAAATGATGTCCCTTCTCATCAGTTCATTAAATATTGTACAGGAGAGTCACATGCACAAAATAAAGAAAAATAACAAAAGAAAGAGATCCTTGGAGAAGAAGTATCAGCTTACGTCTTCAAAAGTGACATGATTGTATGTGCTGAACATCTGATTAAAATTATAAAGAGCAAGACCAGCAGGGGGCACGGTGGTTAAAGAGGCTGGATTCTCCATGGACAACTATGTGGCTGAGTTCTCAACTTTTTCTTGAAAAACAGTGGGCATGGGTACCCAAAATTCTAAGAAAAAAATGGAGGAGAAAGGATTGCAATGTGACCGTTCGCCCTGAAGATTGCGTTCTCTTTTTTTTTTTTTTTCCTCTCTCTCTGTTTCTTGCACAACTGCTCACATCCTTCAGCAAGTTAAAAAGATAAGCATTCTGGGAAAGTTTAATAGTCTGGAAAAACTTTAAAAAGTGGAATTACAGGCAGATTTACATGTTTAGTTAAATAAAGAGATTAAAATATGATGATTTCCAATGTTATATACTTAATGATCTAGTCCTTCTCTCCTACTTCAAACTTAAACCATTCCACTTTGCCATCTGCAATAAATTAAGTTAACCAGCAAAAGAAACAATCAACTATCACCATATTACTTATCATAAGTAGTATATCATATTACTTATTATTATCAGAAGTAATACAGTACTGTTTGCATATTTCTTTGATAAGGTCTTTTTTTTATAAGTTCAATTTTTTGCTGTGAAATTAACTCTAAATCTTCTGATGGCTTATACACACTTGACGTTTTGTTGTTCTGTGACAGTATTGGGTAAGTGGATATATCAGTGTGTAGCCCTTGTCAATACAGTCACGTAGGGACGCAGTTTGTCAACAGCTTTGTTATTTTCAATACATGGATTCCAAGGTCTTCCTATTTCAGCCAGATAGCCAAAGGTGAAAACAATGAGGAGAAAAAAAGCATAGGTGATGTCCATGGGCTAGGCTTGAAAGGTGATCTCACTTTGCTAATATTCCATGCACTAAGGCTTTGCCACAGCAAAGGTGCTAAAAAAATATAGTCCATATTTGAGAAGTCAGTGATCCCTAATATCTCTGCTTGAAGGAATATTATTGGACAGTCCTACTCTATACCTAATCTATATTTAAAAATTGTGAAGATTTTGACATATGTTTTATCGATATATTTTGATGATCGCAAATCACATACATCAAAAAACTTTCTTCTAAATAGTTTAGCATGAACCTCCAAAAATTAGTTTCTTACATAATGACAAGTGTGATGCCATTGTTATAGTTAATAAAGTCGTTAGTGATTCCTTACTATCCTGTAGCACATTGTCTACGTAGAAATACCTGTCATCAAATGTCAAATGTTTGTTTTTGTTTCAAACAGAACCCTAACGAAGTCCAAAATTGAATTTGTTTACTATAAGCTCTTAAACATTTAAAAGATACAACATTGAAAAATATCCAATTATAGTGGAACTACAGGAAGAAATAAATATATCATTATAATAAACTCAGTAATTAAGTTTATTACTGCATACTAGCCCAGAGAAATTATAACAAGCAGACCCCACTTCAAGAAGTGGTAGTTAGAAACCTCCACTCGATTCCCATCTCCAAATATCATATAATGATTCTGAGACCCAGAAGCAGTATATTACTTGAAAGTGTTAAATCTAACCCCTTGTGCTTTAGGGATTAGAAAGGGTTAACTAAGGTTAGTTTTAGTGTCTCCTGGCACCAGGCTGGTTCTGTGTCTCACTGGCACTGACACCTCATTTTATTTGGAAAGGCCCATCTAAAACTCCCAGGTTCTTCAGATATTCTTTCTGCTCTTCCCTTCTCTTCTCTAGTTGGTTCTTTCTTGACTTCATCAGGAATGGCTAACCCTTTTTCTTTCCTCCCTAAGTTCTTGCCTTCAGACATAAGAGTATAGCATCCATTCACAGTTAGCACCAAAACTAAGGATAGAATACATGGCTGACTACAACAGCTAGATATGACATCCATAGATAACAATGAAAAAAATCCAAGATGTTCTATCCCTGGATCACCTAATCACCCAACCATAAACACTTCTTTTCTTTTTTTTTTCTTTTTCTGGAGAGGTTTTTTGCTATAGAGGGTGTGTGCTCTCCAGAAAGACAGAGACAGAGAGACAGAAAGCGAGAAATCACCCCCCAGGGGGGATGGCCACGCTGCAATCCCTTCTCCTCTATTCTCTTCTCAGGATCTTGGACATGCACACACGTGCCTGGCATGAGTTTAAGTCACCAGGTCCAGGATCTGAACCGTGGTAGACTATGTGGGAGTCCAGCTACATAGACTTCATATTAACTGCTGGTCCCAACCCTCCTTTTCCTAAGTTCCAATAGAATCTCCTTGTCCCCAACCCTTTGGGACCCACGCAACTCTCCATATCTGGTTTCTTTCCCATCTTGGAAAGTGAACAAATTATTTTCTATCCACTTACTCTGAGATTATGAATTCTTTCATAGCCCATGACAAAAACCAACCTGAAATGAATGACTCAGGACCACACAGCCATTATAAGTTAGTCAGAGCTGCCAGGAATATCCAGAGCTCTGTACTCTTAGCTGAAAATATTTAGCATTATTTACTTAAACATTTATGACCACTCCATGAAATTAAATTTTTAACTTCAACAAATCAGTGAGAACATATGGTATTTATTTTTCTGAGACTGACATATTTTACTTAGCATCTTTTCCAGGTTCTTTCATATTGCTGCAATAAAAGGATTTCATTCTTTTTAATGACTGACTAAAATTCTACTGTGTGTGTGTGTGCATGTATATGTGTGTGTGTATCACATTTTTTTTAATCCATTATCAGTTGCTAGACACTTAGGTTGTTGTCATGGCTTGGCCACTGTGAATAGTGTTCAATAAACATGGAAGAAGTAGAGAATAAGTGGTGACCAGGGCTGGGAAGGGAAGGGGGAAGAAAGGGAGATGCTGGTTAAGGAATATAAAATTATAGTTAGATATAGTGTTCTATAGCACAGTAGAGAGAATATAGTTTAAAATGATTTATTGTATATTTCAAGATAACAAGGAGAGAATTTTGAATGTTCTCAAAAGGAAGTAACGATAAATGTCTGAGGTGCTGGATATTCTAATTACCTGGAGTTGATCAACACAAAGTATATTCATGTATCAAAAATCACACTGTACTCCATAAATATGTAAAATTATTATGTGCCAATACTGATCATTCTAAAATAAAAACCATGGCCACTGATAGAAATATTAAGCATTTGGAGCCAGTAGGTAGTGCAATTGTTAAAGTGCTAGACTCCCACATGGCCGACCATGGTTTGAACCCCAGACCTGGTAGCTCGCTTTCTCACCTTCTTTCCCTTTCCTTCTCTTTCTCCTTCTCCTCTCTCTCTCTAGTGAGTGCACATACCCTATAGCAAATTAAAGCAAGCAAGCAAGCAAGCATTATACAGTAAAGTATTATGCTCAGAAGATATATATTCAAGTACTAAAGTTTCAACATAGGATTGAAAAAAGCAAATAAATATCACTTAACATAAATTATCGTCTACTGGGGACAGCAGGTGGCATGGTGATTAAAGTACTGGACTCTGACATGGCTGTCCTCAGTTCAAATACCAGACGTGGAAGCTTGCTTTCTCACTTTCTCTGGCCCTTTCTCTATCTTTGTCTGTCTATCTGTCACACTGTTGAGTGAATGTACCATATAGCAAGGTAAAAAAAAAAAAAAAAAAAAAAAAAAAAAAAAACTAAAATACATAATTCTTTAGGGAAAAATATTACCCTCTACACTCCAACTTATGAGGGTGACTGAACCTTCCATTTGAAATTCCATTTTGCATAATCTAATTTAATCTAACAGAGGAGATTTCAGAATCAGACTATTGAACAAAGCAATGACACATGAGCCAAGCCTGAACAATAAATTTTTTATTGAAAAAGTTATTCCTAACATGGAAATTAATTCTATGGAAAGATTGTCACACTTGTCACTCTACACTCAATGTTTCTGTTCTCACAGGTTCACATTAAATTATTCTCTCAATATACTGAATTTCTGCACTTTGTGGCAAAAAATGAAAGATTGAAAAATAAAAGGGCATGGAGTGCAACTGTGGATACTAAAGACAGTGTGGGAGGAAGATGGGAAATGCGGTAGGGTGAGAGGGAGGGAATGAGGAATAAGAATGAAGGAAAACATTTACGAGTCACAAAAATGAAAAAAAAATCTGTTGATAATATGTATGTGTATATACATATATATGTGTATATATATATATACACATATATATATATATATATATATATGTATTTGACTAAACCAATATACAGTGTATTCATGATGGGAACATTTATTTGGTATGTTGTAATGACACAGTAATTGAATATAAAAAATAAAACAAAGGTTTATCATGATAAAAAATAATTACTCTCACCATTTCAACAGTGCAAAAGAATATCTAAAACATTTGAATAAACTTTCTACTTGTACAATTACAAGAAAATTTCAATTTCCGATAGTTTTAAGAAAATTAAAATAATTTAATTCCCCCCAAATTGGCAGAATTACATTGTTTGGACTGGTTTGACATAAAAGTAATAAAGTTGAATTATGATAAATATTAAGTCATTCACAAAGTCATGACACATTTTTGAATAGAGAAACAGAAAATATATGCCATGACTTTTCTACATCCAATAGATGTAACTGTTAAATGTTTATTAATACTTACGAATTTTAAAACTTCTGAAATATGAAAAATCAATGTAACTGAATTGTACATGGTTTTACATAAATTATTATTTCATTATCAAATATATTTTGTCATTTGTAATGTCCTTTTCTCTAGATACAACTTTTTAAAATTAATTAATATAATAATAATGGCAATTCTACCCACATTAATCTACATATTTAACGCAATTCCTATCAACGTACCAGAGATATTCTTCAAAGATCTAGAAAAGACAATAATAAAATGTGTTTGGAATCATAAAAATACCTTCTATTGCCAAAACAATCCTGTGTAAGAAGAGAAGAATGTTGGGACCAGCAGTTAGAGTAATGGCTAAGTTGCTGAACTACCATGTAGCCGACTGCAGTTCAAGTACCGGACCTGGTGGCTTAAACTCACACCAGGCATGTGTGCATGCATGCCCAAGATCCTGAGAGGAGAATGGAGGAGAAAGGATTGTGGTCATCCACACTGAGGGGTGATTTCTCATTGTCTATTTCTCTGTCTCTGTCTTTCTGGCAAGCGCACACGCCCTATAGCAAAAACCTCTCCAAAAAAAGAAAAAAGAAGAGAAAGGTGGGTGGCATCTCAGTCCCTGACCTGAAAATATAATATAAAGTTGTGACAATCAAAACAGCATGGTATTGGCACAAAACAGACATGTGGAGCAATGGAACAGAATAGAGATCCCAGAAATAAATGTCAAAACATATAGCCAATTGCTTTTTGATGAAGGGTACCAGTCAATCAAGCGGGAATAGGAAAACATCTGTAGTAAATGGGGCTGGGGAAACTGGGCATTTACCGCAGAAAGATGAATCTGAACCCCTACCTCTTACCATCGACAAAAATCAACTCAGAGTGGATAAAGATCTAAAACTAAGACCTCAAACTATGAAACTACTGCTGAAAAACACCGGGAATCCTCTGGGAGACACAGGGGTAGGCAAAGACTTCTTAAATAAGACCCCCAAAGCACAGTCAATAATCCCCCAAAATAGACATGTGGGATTATATCAGATTAAGAGGTGTCAGCATGGCAACACACACAGTAATTAGTGTGAATCAACAGCTCTTGGAATAGGAAAATATTTTTGTAAACTATGCTTCAGATAAGGGACTGATAACCAGAATACACAGGGAACTCAAGTGCCTTACCTCAAAAAAAAAAAAAAAAATCAACCTAATTAAAATATGGGATAATGAGTTATTATAAACAATTCTCTAAGGAAGACATATGAATAGCCAAAAGGCATTTGAAAAAATATTCAATATCCCTCATCATAAGGGAGATGCAGAACATAACCACAATGAGATACCACCTAACCCCATTCAGAATGACTAAGATTAAAAAACAAACAATCAAAAATGATAAGTGCAGGCAGGGATGTGGTGAAAGGGAACTCTCCCATACTGCTGATGGGAATGTAATTTGGTCCAATCACTGTGAAGAACAAAATGGTGATTCCTCAAAGATCTATAAATAGAACTGCCATATGATCCAACAATCCCACACCTGGGTATCTACCCAAAGAAGAGGAGAATACTTAGTCAGAAAAGTGCTTGAACATCGATGTTTATTGTGACATTATTCACAATTGCTAAGACATGGAACCAACTCAAATGTCCACAGACAGATGAATTGAATTGAAAAATTTTGGCACATATCTCTATGGACTACTACTCAGCCATTAAAAAAAAAAAAGAACCAAGGCCCTAGCTTTTGATAGAAAGTGGATGAATATGGAAGATTTACATATAAGTGAAGCAAGCCAGGATATGATGGAGAGACATTGTATGTTTCCACTTAATATATACCAACCCTCCACATTCTATGGCTGATACCAAAAGACTAGAGGATATAGAAACATAGAAAATGATTATAGATGTGGGGTACAGTGTGGGAAGAGGGTGGGAAAAGGAGAAATGTCTGAAGGTAGCCATAAAGGAGAAAAATAGAGAGGAAAGACACTTATGGGACACAGAAATGGGTTATTATCTGTTGATGACAGCATGTATGTTATCCCCAACTGGAATGGTGAGAAAAATATTCATGTTGGAACATTCACTTTCAAGCTAAGTGATGTATGTGATTAACTGTATAAAAGAAATTAAAATAAAATATATAAAAATAAAATAAAATTACATATTACATAGGACAAAGAATATGAGTCAATGTGATAGAGAGATACAGGTGTATACTAACCTTTTGTCTTCAGTTTATTTAGTCTTAAGCAACAGATTTAATGTGTGAGTCTGATTAAATAAAGCAGTACTTCACAAGAAGCCTCAAAACTTAAAGATCTTCTGTTCTGGCATGGTATTTCCCTGGGTGATTTACTTGTGCCCAGAAGTTGCATTAAATCAGAAGTAAATGGCCATTTGTTATTAGATATGCCCTCAGTTCTGCACAATAGCTTTTCTTGTCCTTGCAGAGCAGGCTTAATAAATTATACCCACACTCGTACTAGAATTTGTCCCAAAATTTATTTTACCTTCCTAGAAAACAATCTGGATACACCGTTCTTGCAATAATGTTGAAATAGATGGCATTATGTTGCGGGATAATCTAGTTTGAAACAAGTGAAGCTGTAGTGAAACAGGTTCTAAAACATTTTTATATCCCCATAAATATGCCTGGATTTGAATCCAAGAACAAATGTTACCAAAGACAATTTATTTTTCTGAGGCACAAGAGAAATCACAATAATGAAGAAGACAAAAGGAACAGACGCCAAAAGGCCAGTTATGATGTAAGAGGAACTTCTAAAAGAATAGCCAGACAGCCTGAGTGTGGCGGCCCATTTGATCTAAAGTAGATTGTTTAATGAGTTCCTCTAAGAAATGGGGATGGTAATCCCTACTTTATCGGGTTATTGAGAACACTCAAAGATAAGTGCCCCCCACCACAGACTGTAAATTTAAATAATGTGATTTGACATAGGTCTTGGGCCCCTGTTTAAACACATTCATACCACACATTAAATATACACAGGGTTCAGGAGGAGCTATGGTGATTAAGGTGCTGGACTCCCACATGACTAACCATGGTTCGAGTTCCTGATCTGATGGTTTGAAAATCAAATGGAGCACATGTGTGTGCATGCCCTCAATCGTGGTATGGCCATCTCCCCCAGGGGGTGATTTCTCTTTTTCCTCTCTGTCTCCAGAGAGCTCACATGCCCTATGGTAAAAATCTAAAAAACATACACACAAATTGTATATATCTTAGACACATAATGTTTAATAAAAACCTTCTCAGTCTGTTGCAGCATATAAACTCCTTAGAATTTGGTGTCACATTTTGCCGATTACCTTCAAATCTTAACTGTAATACGGCCATATTTTCAGATCAGATTCATATTCCGCTAGTGTATCAGTAGCTAATGTTGTCACCAGTTTTGGCTTATAAGACCTTGAGAATAAAAGGATGCAGTGATGTTGAGACCTGGTGATAGCTGCCCTTTTCCAAGGGGAACCCTGATGGCTGACAGTGATCTAGAAAATGACTACTAAAATGTGAAGAAAATGGAATAGCAGTCTATAGAATTATGGAAAATATCACCCCTAGAGTAGTAAAGTGGCACGAAATCCTATAGAAAAGGTACCTAGTTCCCAGATTGTCTGTCAGTTAATTTCTATAATACACCAAAATTAAACATACATCTGCTAAACTCAGAAGATATTAGAGAGTTATCCTTTCATGAAACTACCTTTAAAATTCCCCTTTCAGTTTGCACCAACTTTATTCAGATAACATTATTTGTATATATTAATTATTGCATACTGTAATTAGGAAACTGCTTATCAACACAGCTGTGTTTTCTAAATGATCTATATTTCAGTATGTTTTTCTTTCCATCCCTTTGTTGTTTCTATTTACGTACAACTCTTTTTAGTCACAGATTCACTGAAAAGTTGATGAAAGGCATAAAAGATCAGGCAGAAAAAAATACATAAACAAAAATCGGTAAAGGTTTAAAGAGTTTAAATAAGAGTTATAATATTTTACTTGAAGGAAATCAGGAAGTAAAAATGTAAATGAGATAATCATGTATCCTTAATTAAATAGGAGCTATTAGCTTTAATTACAGAGAGCCTCAACTCGGGTGCATATCTGGGTGAATAAAATACCCCTCATTCTTGATGGTTAAGAGCAAAGGATTATTTCCATAAGGAACCATATCTATCATGGTTTTGTTTTCTAACCAATAAAATGGAGACTACCCCATTTAGATTATTCTAAATAGTAAGTGAAATTATATATCCCAATAAAACATAACTGGTTTAGAGGGAGCACCTGGTAATTTATATGCATAAATTATGTCTATATATATTATATTAGAAAGCAAGAAATCACCCCCTGGGGGGATGGCCATGCAGCAATCCCTTCTCCTCTATTCTCCTCTCGGGATCTTGGGCACGCACGCACACCACCGGGTGCGGGACTCAAACCGCGGTCGACTACATGGGAGTCCAGCGACGTAGCCATTACACTAACTGCTGGTCCCGGGGAAATCCTTTTTAAAATCAAGGAAAGATTATGTGGCAGGTTAATTATCCCTTCCAACACTGGACAGCTTCTCTCTTTTCTTGGAGCTCAGCTCTAGTCCCTGGCATTCTTCCTTTTGGTTTTCTTTTCATCACTTTCTCCACTGGAGCCCTATCAATTCTAGTTCATTTCTTTAGTCAGTGCCTTACCAATAATCTCATGATTCATTAACCTAATAAGGTAGTTCGTGTTAATGTTCTAGAGTCAAGATGCTGTTCCTCCCCCGTCCCCATCTAACCATTCCTGAGACCCTTTGGTCTCATCCTTATATTTTTTTATTAGCATCTCAAGAATGACTTAGAAAAATCAAAGATTAAGTGAGATTTAATGGAAGGTCAATATCAAAGCATAAGTAGGGCTCAGTTTAGGAAGGAAATTAGTATAATATATTTTCTTTCATCACTCCTTTTTCTTCTTTTTAAAAATCATGTTTAATAGTGGAGTTTGACAAATGTATTTGGATTAAATTCAGTAGATGAACCGTATCATGTTCTACCCATTTACATTGCATAGAACTCTAAATCTGATCTATAGCCATGGAAACATGAGCTACCACTTAAAGTATAATTAAGCTTTACCTTAAAAGATAACATTTGTGTTGTTTTACAAGCTCTGCTAACACCCACAAGTTATAGAGTTGAGCTATATAACTTCAACAAGCAGACAAATGATCCAGTGTAAATATAATTCTGTTTACAATTACGTACAGCCTCTAGGATAGGGCTATAAAATTTAACATGATAAATAATTTAATAATAAATCACAAATTAATATTTCAAAGTTATGCATTTTTAATTTGCATCCCGGGGCATAAAAATTGATGTGACGTTTTCACAAACACACACTATAATTTCCCTCTAACAATGAAGCACACTCATAGAAGGTGAGGTTGTACTTATCTGTAATAAAGGGATTAATTTATTATTAAGATAATTAAGCCATGTGTACCACACAATCATATATAATCTAATGTCTGTATCTTGTTGATTTTTACTCCCATGTATGCCTTCATTCAAGAAGCATTTGCAAACAAAAACTGTTTTTATAACATGAGCACATTCTCAAGCGAGGAGTCAGTAAAATTTAACTTTGGTAGGAATGTCCAATGTGACCAAAGTTGGAGTACCCTGAAGAGGACTGAGACACATACAGATGCTTGGGAAGAGGCAGGAGGGTCCTACATGTGAAAACTGATTGTCTTTCTCATTTGGGATTGAACAGAAACAGAAATTGCTTTAGTTTTGTTGTTGTTTTGCATTTAATATATTACCAAAAGAGCAGGTCCACCTTTGGAGTTGCCTTTGAAAAATAATGAATGCATTACATAAAGCAATAAAGCAATAGACTAATTTTGAAAATGCCTAATATTTTGATATATCATTATTTTTCTTCCACTCCATTTATGTAAGGAGAATTCAGTAAGTTATAAACACAGTAGTCTAAAAAGCCAGGCATCTATTGGGTTGTCAGGAAAGTCATGATGCATTTTTATTTAGAAGAACATAGAAAAATAGGTCACAAATTTCCTGATAACCTAATATATAGAATGTGTGCTAAAGTATACTTTATTCAAAGTTAAAGCTGTACTCTTGGTATCAGGTCTCATTTTCTTATATTTCATCTTTTGATAAGAAATTCAAGAACTCTAGCAGATGTTTTTAGTGTGCAAAGCAATTTTATGTCAGATATCATTAATCACTCATCAAAAAGGTAGATGCTTCATTTTATCTACCATCAATTATTTTTTAATATCTATACCTACTTAATTATTCAAACATAAAACAAAAGCCCTTATCCATAAAACAGATAAATAGTGACTAATGGCCAGTAACACTTATCTCTCTAGAGTCAGCCTTTCAAAGAAAGTTTGAGAACATCTTTAAAAGTCACCATAATGTCAAAGCACCTTTGTTGGTTCTATGACATTTGAAAGTGTGCCTATGAGAAAAAGTTCAGTACCTTATTTGAAAAAATACAGTAATGGGTTACATAACTTTTTTGAAAGTCATTTTAAAATATAGAAGAAAATTACCCTGCCAAATCTCTAAATCTCTCAGTATAGCTACAGAGCATCTTTACAGGAAAATATCCCTTTGACATTTCTATAATACTTTTAATGAAAGAGATTATCAATTTTACCTTGTTATTCACTGAAAGAATGTTTGATGTTATGTTTTCTTCTTATATATTGCCGTGGTTGAATCCTGTAAGAGAAAAAAATAGGAAAACCCTTTTAACATTTAAATAAATCTATACATAGTTGCAAAGAAGACATTTATTATGTTATACATGCAGTGTTACTGGGGTCAGACAGTACTTTTCTCAAAGAGGTAAAATTGAGAATATTGAGCTCCTAGCTTTTTAAAAAATTGCTTTAAGAATTATTTTATTTACTTATTTTTTTAAATTTGATACAAGACATATACATTCACCAGAGATGGGGGTGGTGGGGGGGGGGGGGGAGAGAGAAAAAAAAAAAGTGTCCAGGTCCAGGACTCAAACTGTGGTCAGCCATATGGGAGTCCAGCGCCTTAACACTATGCCATTTGATGGCTTCAACTAGCTTTTCTTTTGAAGATATGGCCTTTTGACACAAAAAGCTTGGTTATAATTTTAGCTCTCTCTGTTCTTAGCTCTGCAGATTTGGGCAATTTAGTTTCAGTCTTTGAACTGTTGTTTATTCAAGTATTGGGTTGTTGGGAAAGTCATAATGCATTTTTTGGACAGAAAAACAGATTACATCATACCTTTCCCAACAACCTGGTAAGACAGATACAATACTCCTTTTCAAGGTTCTGAGTGTGAACTATTATAATTCATTTAGGCACTTGGTATTCTGCTTATATATAGTCTATATAAACATACAAAGTATTAGTAGTGATTTTAAACATTAAAATGTTTGAGTTATTCATATGTTTCATATGTTTTATTATTTCAGTTAGTATACTTTGAAATCAAGAGAATATGAAATATCTGAACAGAAAGGCAAAAAATAGTCCAATATAAACTGAAATATGGTTTGTATAAAAATGGAGGTAAGTCAATAAGTACATTTTTCTGTAACTATGAACATATTTGAATAAATTATATGAAGCTCATTTGTTTCATCGTGTATACAACATACGTTCAGTTGAACTGAAAATATTTTGAAAAAAAGAAAACTGAGAGGTCAGTTTGAACTCAGTGAGCAACAAAGGCCGTTTAGAACTAATAACAAAAGCCATAGTTTTACTCGTGACTTCCATAGCCCAAACCAGCTTAAATGTACTTAACTGACAATAATTTAATAGATAATCTATTTCCTAAAGCTAATGAAAATAACATTTATAAAGGCCAAATAAATTCTTCAAACATTTCAAACAGATCAAAAGGGATAGATTATTTATTCGACAACTATTCATTCAGCACCTCATATATACCATACAAATACTGTTATTTGTACAGTGGCTATAGTAATAAAATAAATGAAAGAAATAAAAGCACCTACCGTCATGTCACTTACGTTGGGGTGGGGATAAGAGAAGTGGAAGAGATTAAAAGCACATGCCCAGATAGGGAATATATATATTGTATGTTAGATTAAGTACTATTAAGAAAAAAAATGAAAAGAAAAGACAGGAAGGGGTTTAAAAGTTTCAATGTTCATTCAAGTAGAAATGTCAAGACAGATTTTGGCATCTAGAAGAAAAAAACAATGGAGCTGAAGGAAAAATGTTGAGTAATGTGAGTCTAAAAGCTATAGCCTTGGACTGAAATGTAAGGACTGAGCCTTTTTTTTGGGGGGGGGGAGTTTTTTGCTATAGGGTGCGTGCGCTTGCCAGACAGAGAGAGACAGAGAGACAGAAAGCAAGAAATCACCCCCCGGGGGGGATGGTCACGCCGCAATCCCTTCTCCTCCATTCTCCTCTCGGGATCTTGGGCACGCACGCACACGCGCCTGGCGTGAGTTTTAAGCCACTGGATCCGGGATGCGAACCGCGATCAACTGCATGGGAGTCTAGCGACATAGCCATTATGCTAACTGCTGGTCCCAGGACTGAGCCCTTTACAGTCAGAGGAATTAGAAACAGGCATTGAGACCAGAAATCTAGGAAATGTTGTGTTGCATTCCGGAAGGACTGTGAAGAGAGAGTCTGGATGCATTTTGGTCATCCCTTTATGTATTTAATCTGTCTGTTATCCATCTCTCAAGAGAAGCACAAAGTCTCAGATTCCATTAAAACACACAGTACTCAGGCACTTCAGGGCTTCTTGGTAACCTATACTGACCTTTTCCAACATGGGTTTCCCCAAAAAGAAAACATAAATGAAATCCAGTCTCCTTTTCAAGATCAGTGTGGGAACTGGTGCTAGTGCCATACTGAGGTGGCATATCACCAGGTCTCAGGGTCACTCATTACTAGCACATAGTGCAAGCACCACAACTCATGCATACACAACAGAGGTGAGAAGAAAAGACTATTTCCAAGCAGTACTTTCAAGAATGGAGTTATTTGAATATTCTACTCAGTAGAAACCCACATGTGAGCACACAGAAACACATTTACATATAGCTTACTTTTCCTGGTAAGGTCAATGTAAGACCTTTGAAAATAAGGCTGATAGCATATGGCTACTGATTGAATCTCTGCTCTACTGGTGGCCTAGAAAAAGCATCACACTCTGCTATGAGCACTGCCTAATACAAAGCCAATCCTCTAACTGCGACAGAGCCTCCTTATTTCACTGTGTAACACCTAGCAAGAGAGAATTGACTTACAATTGTTCTTAGCATATTGAAAACAACTTTGTCGATCAGGAGATGCAAAGAACAATTCTACTTCCCATGTTACGAACATTTGTTCAAATGTAATGAAACAATCCAGTCAAACACTTTTTGAAAAGGATTTATAATAGTGTTTCCTTATTAAAAGGGATATTTAATTTTCACTTTAAATCATGCTATCTTGACTCTACTTCATCAATTCCTATGTGCCTAGTTTTTTAAAATATAATAATTAAAGAAAATTTCAACTGTATCGATTTGCACCTCTGAGCTCTTGGAATAATGAAAAAGTATACTTCTAACTACAGAAAAATATGTTCAGAAATATATATGTAGTTGTCTAAAAATGCATTGTCACTTGTTATATAGAGCACTTTTTCAAAGCTATTCATGTTATGTTGTATTCCATTTCATTTCCATTCATTCTCCAATTTACAGGCTTATTATTCACAAAAACTACAGCCTCGGCAAGTTGTCTGGAAATAATTTTAAAGGAGATATTTTATGTAGCAGCAAAATAAAACTATCAGAATCTTTTGCTATAATTTTTAATTGTTTTTTAAAAAGCAGGCCAACTAAAGTAAGAGTTCAAGTTTTCAATTTTCAGCAGATCAGAACTTCTCAGTAAGAGTGTCAATTTTTAAAAAAATGACCATTTCAGTTGAGGTAAGCACCTCTTCTAAGGTCATGTCCTCCTACCAGAAAAACTCATTTAATAATTATTTCATCAACAATTCATTTACTTAGTTTGTTAACCATCTTACTAAACCACATTGGTTTCAGTCAGCATCCCACTAACTGAATTTTAATAGCAGCAGAAAGGGCAAATCCACCATGTAAAAAGTCATAAGTGTTTTTAATATTAGAAATGCACATAGACTTGGATAGTTTAATGCCTGTCTGAGTGCTAAATGAATATTTCTAACATTAAATCAACAATTCACTAAGTAATTTGTGACAAATTAACTATGGCATTCATGATTGCAATAGATTTTATTCTCAATACAATGTCCAATTCCTATCACATAGTGTTGTGACTATTATCATTCTTATAAACCCAATGTCACAACTGTGAGACAGAAATTGAATCCTAAAATATTTAAACAATAAGGGAGTAGCCAAGAAGTGGTTACTAGCTAGCTTGGAATCCAAAAGTCTCAGAAATCTAACATTGGTCCTCAAAGTACACTCCAGGTGTTTTGATCTTGAATTCATAGATCAAGCCCTCATTGAAACTCTCATTTTAGATAGTGAAACCCTGAGCAAAGAACTGAAGTAACCCATTCCCAAACACCTGATCCATAGAAATTTTGAGACAGTGTTGTGTACTTGGTAACAAACGAATACAGATTTGGGTACTTGGAATTGGGGTGCTGCTTCAAAAAAAATACACACACACACACACACACACACACACGGCTTTGGAATTAGAAGATTGGTAGAGGTTGAAGCAATGTTTAGAAACTTGAGAATGCAAGTCTAAATCCTCTTGAAGAAATCATTAGATAACTGAATTAAAAAGGTGCTAAACATAGTACAAAAGGAAATAAAGATTACTCTTCAAAACTAGGAGACAGACTTTTGTTCAGCAATGGAAGAAGGTTAGGAGAACTATTATTGCCTATGGTTATGTAGGAATCCTAGCTTTCAAACAATGAACATAGATGTAGAGCTAAATGCTCCACACTGTCCCTGTCTCTTCTTGATTGTTATTGCAAAATGTGAGAGAAAGGAAATATATTGAGGGAACAGTAAGAAGCAGCACAACTGGAAGATTTTGAAAGTATTGGCCTCTCCATATGGGAGAGGATGCCTGCCAAAAGTGGCTACTGAAAATATAGCACAGGAAAAGTGGAGGTGTTACCAGCCAACCAAATCTGGCTGCTGATTCTTGCAGTCAACGAAATGAGAGACAGAGGCTGGAGAAGGGCGTTTATGTCTGTAACCAGTTACATGGAGGCAGTCATCAGGTTTCATCAAACTGTCCAGAAAAGCTCCACGTGTTCTCAGTATTTATAGGTACAATAATTATTTAGGAAACAGAAATACTTTTTCAAATTTGAACCCATTTGTCATCTATAAATAGTACAGCCATTTTACTCTAGCTAGCATCAAATATACTAAACAAAAATATATCTTTTACTCTGAGAACTTTCTTTTCTCATCTTTCCTTTTTTATTTTCTTCCTACCCTGAGTCCCCTTTTATAGTTTAGTTTTAGAAACAACCTTACCTAAACTGATTTAGACCAACATCTATATGATAACCAGATCTTAGTAAACTTCATTCCCAGAAATCTTCCTGTTATACAGTAGCGCCTTATGAATGTGAAAACCTGAAAACCCAGGCCTGGAGATCTGATTTACAGAAAGCACACCCTAATGCACGCATACTGCTTTAAACCAGTACCTTTGTGGTATTAGGCAGCAATAGAAAACTACATTGGGTCATCGGAAAAGTTGTGACATATTTTTCTATGTTTGTTTATGCAGAAATGTGTCATGACTTCTCTGACAATCCAAGATACTCATGCTCAGAGTGATAATAGGAATCACTGAATTTCTAATCCTAATCCTTTCAGATTTAAATAGTTGATTAGCTGAATAGAAATGCTTTATTTTAGTAACCTCTCTGTATTTTCCCTTCTGTGTTATTCTTTGGGGAATATTAAAACACTGTCAAAGACCTGATGCTATTTTAGTTAGGCCCTGAGGCTACCTCTAAAAGAAGAAACTACAATTTGAATGGTCATCCCTTTAGGTGAACTAAATTGGTACTGTCCTCATTCTTTCAACTGAGTAAACCTGAAGTCAAGAAAGGGTCTTAGACTCAATAGTATCCAGCTGGGGCTCCCTGTTAATTCATCCCCATCCTGTACTGATGAGGGATGTACTGCCCTGCTCTGAGCTCATATCTTTCCTGAACAAAAATAATTCCCTGCTTCATATGCAGGAATGCAGCCTCCCAACAAGGGGGTAGGAATTCAGGTCCTCGTTTGGCTTCTGGGACATGGGAGCTGAAGGGTTTAATGAGTCTGTTAGTTACAGAGTTGCAGTCTCTTTCTCCATCTCTGACTTTAGAACTTCAATTACTCATTCCTAGCATTCATACATACAAAACACAAGTTACAATGACACCAGCTATAAAAGGCCAACCACTACAAAAGTACTTTGAATTTAAACTTTAGTTTCTCTCAAGGCAAACTTTAGAACTTATGATACCCACAAAAACACTTGCACAAGACAAATTATAAGTCAGTGTTACCAACTACAATCAACTGTAAGTCAGTCCTGCAACTACAACCATGAACCACAAAGTCAAGCCGGCCCAGTTTCCCTTTCCATAGCAACCAAATGGTTCCTTTTACAGAATCCAAACAGGAAATCTTAGACTCACCAGCTTACAATTTGGTTTCTCTTACTCTAAACAAGCATGTCTGCTCCACAACCTGTCCTCGTTCCGGGTAATCCAGTGGCAGATTTCGGCAGTAATTACCTGAGACGTCTCTGGAACTAAACAGCTTCCTGCAACTGCATAGAATTTTCCAGTAGTAATTTCTACTGAGGCTGCTTATCACAGCACCATCCGTTACCAGCCAACGAAGTCCAACTATGTCCGGCTGCTGCTTCTCATGGTCAATTAAATGAGGGTAGAGAAGGGAACTTATTTTTGTAACTGGTTACAGAGACACAGCCAGCAAGTACCATCAAACTATCTCAAAAAGTGCAACATGGTCTCAGTATTTATAGGGATGAGGTACAAGCATGTGCAAATCATTCCTCACTATACTCAGTCAATTGTTTTCCCCTGAGTGATTATCCTTATTCCTTCAAATACCCCTTACTGGTTTCTCATCTGACAAGTCCTCATACAGATCTCCTCATGACTCAGCATTTGAATAGATTATTCTCATTAGAGGGGCCTTTCTTAACTTCAGAATGGCTACAGTCTTGCTTCAAAGGGTGTGACTGTACAGCCTTTAGCTAAAACCTTAATAAAATCAGATCAGAGTATCACTAAGTCACATTCTAAAGATTAAGGGGTGCTTTACAAATTATCTTAACCAAGAGTCAAAAAGCTTTTTCTCCAGACCTTAAAAAACAATCAAGAAAGTTCAATCTTTCAGAATGTTTTGGATTTTATTTTCTATTTTTTCTCTTTTGAACCAGAATGTTTATAACTTTTTTCTATGCCTATTCCTCCAGTGTAAATTAGGAGTATTGGGAGCTGGTAACTTGCCTCTTCAGTTCCACAGATTCACAGGGAGAATTGTGCTCCAAGAGCTCTACTCAACTGGGTGTATCCAGGCCTCTCATTTTCCTTAGGTTTGATTTAGACTTTAGATTTTGAGTTGATGAGCTTGGACTTTGAGTTGATGTTGTCATGGGAAGAGACTCTTGGTACCCTTGGGAGGAGGTGATTATATTTGTCATTTTAGAAAGACTTAAATGGTTTACAGGCTCTGTGTAATCATCATCCCTGAGTGTGGGTAGGATCTAAGAATATGATGATCCCATCATATCTGGTGATTATGTTACACTGTATAAAACTCCATCATAGTAGGCCGATTCTCCTGTTGTTTTTTTTCTTTTTTTTAAATTTATTTAAATTTGATCAGAGAGGGACAGAATGAGAGGGGGAGAGAGAGAGAGGGAGACAGATAATGAGATTGAGAGAGAGAAAGCTAGAAAGCAAGCTGCCAGATCCAAGACTCAATGGCGTTCGGCCATGTCATAGTCCAGAGTCCTTAACCACCGTGCCACCTACCAGCCCCCCTCCTGTTGGTTTTACAGACCTGAGATGCTATTTTGGTTAGGCCCTGAGGCTACCTCTAAAAGAAAAAAGTAACATCTGGCTGGTAGCCTGCAAAAGATAAGGAAGTCATTCCTACAATTCCAAGAAACTGAATTTCTCTAACAAACTGAGAGAGCTCTGAGAAGACTCTGAGCCTCGGAAGGGATCATAGTCCCAGCAAATACATTGTTCGATCTTGTGAGAGCCTGAAAACCCAGGCCTGGGGATCTGATTCACAGAAAGCACGCACTAATGAGTGGATACTGCTTTAAACCAATACATTTGCGGTATTGTATCACATAGCAATAGAAAACTATAATATTGGGTCATTGGAAAAGTCATAATGTATTTTTCTGTTTGTTTATGTGAGAATGTGTCATGACTTTTCTCCAATCCAAGATATTCACCCTCAGAGTGATATCAGTGAATTTCTAATCCCAGTCCTTTCTGATTTAAATAGTTGAGTGGTTGAATAGAAATGCTTTATTTTGGTAATCTCTCTGAATTTTCCCTTCTGTATTATTCTTTTGGAAATATCAATAATAATTAGATTTAAAAAATAATTCATGTATTCCTAAAGTGTACTTCATGTTTAAAGACAAAAAATGAGGCTCAACTGGAATAGTGTACCGGGTTTGACACTGGTACTCTCCAAACTGAGGCAACATGGAAGGTCTCGGTGCCATTCCCAGTCCACCTTAAAATCTGGGCAGAATGGCATGCACAGGTCATCCCAGCTGCTTGGGAGGCTGAAGCAAGAGGACCATGACAAAGTAAGACCCTTCTGGGACCAGCAGTTAGCATAATGGCTATGTCACTGAACTCCCACATAGTTGACCATGGTTTGAGTCCCGGACCCGGTGGCTTAAACTCACACCGGGCGCGTGTGCATGCGTGCCCAAGATCCCAAGAGGAGAATGGAGGAGAAGGGATTGCGGTATGGCCATCCCCCCTAGATCCCAAGAGGAGAATGGAGGAGAAGGGATTGCGGCATGGCCATCCCCCCGGGGAGTGATTTCTCGCTGTCTCTCTGTGTCTTTCTTGTGAGCGCATGCACCCTATGGCAAAATAACCTCTCGAAAAAAAGAAAAAAAGAAAGACCCTTCCTAGAAAATAAGTAAAAACAAACAGAAAGATATCTTTTAAGAGAAAAATGGGATTGAAACAAATAGAGAATTTTCAGGTTAAGAATAAGATCAAATGACTTCGGAATATACCTTTTGCAGCTTATTTGTATTGATGATTATCCATCCTTTTGTACTTGGGAGGTAGAAATTTAAGTATTCTGTAGATAAAAACTGCTGAAGAAAAACAGTCATACTTTGTGTGGTTTAGTTTTGTATTTCCTACATAAAAACGATAACTCAGAATGTTTTGACTACATCACATGAGAAAGTCATTGGAAACTCAACTCTGCTCCGTGATATAATTAGGCATGCAATGAATAAATAATCCTTTGCTCCTTGCTACAAGGTGCTGCTCATTCATTAGTAGAAGGGTAATTTGTAAGCCAATTTTGTTATTACCCTGAAACGACATTGTTGTTAAATTGTGATAAAGGGGAAACCATAAATTGGGAAAGAATTTTAATGGTCATTATCTTCATTAGCTAATGAGATGTGCTAATTATGTTCTTAAATGACAATGATTTATTATAGTAGCCCTGGCTTAAAGGGCTCAGAGAGCAATAACAAGGCCAATCCCCTTCAATGTGTTTTCACGATGTTGGAAGGGACATAATAACTGAGAAACTAAACATGGTAATTATGTTGTGTATAAATTTACTCATTAAAAATGTCTGCCTAAGTTGTGTCTGATTTCATGTTGGCTCTTTCATATGATATATTCGCATAAAATCTAAGGCATTGAGAATGTGACAGAAAATTATGTTAAAGCAGCACTTTTTAGAATGTGGTTTCTAGATGCCTGGAGATGCCTGAGACCCGGTCAGAAGGTGTGAGTGGTTGAAAGTATTTTCATAATAATTAAATGATATGTTTGCTGTTTTCATTGTGTTGACAGTGACATTAGTGGTAAAAAGCAAACAAAACACATGGTGATCTTGGTGTCTTCGAATAAGCCCTTTCACAAGGTATATAAATATATATATACATATATATATATATATATATATATGTATATATATACATATATATATATATATATATATATAAACATCATGTGTTCACACTTTTTGTCAATTAAAATTAATTCATTAAATAATTCAGTGGGTCAAAAAATACTGGTGCCTTACCAAAAATCAATAAAGTAGCTCCAAACCATACCAAGATTCATGGTACTCTTCAACTTTTTACGCTTATGACAACAATAAGGAAAAAAGAAAGCAATACAAAGGTCATTTTCTCTTTGATAAAGACAAAAATGTATCAGTAATTGTGTACCCTTGGACATATGTCATATTCATGTTTCCTATGGCCATAGGAAATATACATGCAGTCTTTCTGTCATGTTCTAAGAATGATAGCATCTTTAAGGAAGCAGATGTGTGGTTAACTGAGTTGTGAACTCTGAGAAAAACTAAGTGCTTTGTCACAGAACACCATTTTTATTTGACATAGTTTCAGAAAAACTGTGATTAGAGTTTTTGGTAAATGTTTCCTAGAATGTGAACAAAGAGACCCTGCCACCTTAAGAAAAACAATTGATAGTATTTGTTGCCAAGGTGAAAACTCAGTATTTCAAACAAAAATTAAAATTTGGGGGCAGTGGTCCCATACTAAAGTGGAAAAATCTGTGAGGCTGACCATGTGGAAATGATCCAGGTTCACATCTGGAAATCTCTGTGAGTACATCAGATACCTCCACGTCCATGATCGAGGTGGTCGAAACTAGGAATGGATCATGGCATGAGGACCTCGTTGGTGGTGCTTGTCTGTCTGTCTGCCTGTCACTCTGTCTCTCCCACTCATGGAAGAAGGAAAAAATAATCTTCCTAACAGGACCAGCAGATGGCACAATGGTCATAGAGCTAGACTCCCACATAGTCAACTGTGGTTTGAGTCCTGGACATGGCAGCTTAAAACTCAAGCTGAGCGCATGTATGTGCATGCCGAAAGTCCTGAGAGAAAATAGAGATGAGATTGTGGCATGATCATCCTCCCTGAGGGATGATTTCTGGCTTATCTCTCTGTCTCTTTCTGTTTCTCCAGGGAGCGCATGCTCCCTATAGCAAAAATCTCTCAAAAGGAAAAAAATTACAATTTGGAGAAGCATGTATCTACTCCATAGATTTGACAGCTTTCCAATATTTAAAGCACTTTCTGATATTATTAATGATATTAACAAACACCATTTTTTTGGTTTGTTTTTGGAGAGGTTTTTGCTATAGGGCACGTGCACGCTCCAGAAAGACAGAGAGAGAGACAGAGAAACAGAAAGCGAGAAATCACCACCAAGGGGGGATGGCCACACTGCAATACCTTCTCCTTAATTCTACTCTTGGGATCTTGGGCACACACGTACATGTGCCCGGTGTGAGTTTAAGCCACCGGGTCCAGGACTCGAACCACGGAGTTCAGCGACATAGCCATTACGCTAACTGCTGGTCCCAAACACCATGTTTTAATAAGCGATCTGTCAATATTTAAAAGATATATATTATCTCATTGAATAAATATTTTTCAGATAATCAATATGTGAAATTACAAAGTTATGCATAGATAAAAGATTTATTTGAAGTATAAGATTTAAACAAAGTTTAACAAAATTTGGAATGTAAAATATGGTTTCAGATTCCACTTGGCAACTAACTTATAGAAAAGACTACTAATAACTGTTGAGGTTTGATGTAGTATCAAAACAACTCACAATTTTCTGAAAAAAGATATTTAATTGCCTCCCTTTTAACTACATACATGACTGAGGCCAGATCTTTTCAAATCTAACTAAATAGCATATCACAAGCATTGAAATGCAGAAGCACAGATGAGAATTTTACTGTCTCTGCTGAACTAGAAGATAGAAATTAAAGAGATTTACAGAGGAAAAAAAAATCATAAGCAATGCCAAACGTATTCTTAATTTAGTGTCCCAGAAAAAATGTATTTGTGTAGTTTCATGCAGTAGGGTGACACTGCACAACACTGGGGCCTTATAGGAAGGCCTGGGGTTTGTATCTTTGGTTGATCTGAACATGGCAGTGCACTCACAGATGTGGCCATGACCCTGGCTGCCTGGAGGGCTGAGGAGAGGTAGCAGCTTAGTGAGACCCTAATAAAGGTCCTTTGTTTTTCTTTCTTTCTTTTTTTAAAGAGAGATTTTTGCTATAGGGTATGTGTACTCTCTGGAGAAAAAGAGACAAAAAGCAAGAAATCACTCCTCAGGAATATGGCCATGCTTCAATTGCCTCTACTCCATTCTCCTATTGGGATTTTGGGCATGTACCCACACGCAGCGGGTGTGAGTTTTAAGCTACCAGATACAGGACTCGAACTGCAGTTGACTATGTGGGAATCCAGCGATGTAATCATTACACCATCTGCTGGTCCCAAAGGTCATTGTTTTTCTGTCTCTTGCTTTCTCTCTCTCTCATGAAGGATATAGATGGGTAAACAAATTTTCAAAAGTGAATATTTTTAAAAATATTTTTATTAACTTATTATACATGTATTGCCTTTATTTTTAATGAATTAGTCAAGACAAAATTTTTAAATCCTTCCATTGTATTTCTCATACAGTAAATATTGACTTACATGAGTCTTATAAAAATATGTTTGGGCCTTCAATAGTCCTCCATTTAAAAGAATCCTAACACAAAAATTGTTGAGAATCATTGCCTTCATGGTAATTGAAAGTCAGAAGGTAGGTTGATCCTTTGTTAGAAAAAGGATTATTAAATGAAAGAGCATAGATAAAAGTGTGGTTTTAATATACACGAACATTAAATCGAATGGGTTCAACACTAAAAGATGTGTATCATTAGATATACGCTGAGAATTTAAAAACATGTACGGAATGGAGAAGTGATTATTTTGCTGGATTCCCACAGGGCTGAATGTGGTTCAGTCCTGGACTCTGGGCCCCGAAAGTCATGATGTGTGTGTGTGTGTGTGTGTGTGTGTGTGTGCGCGTGCGCGCGCGTGCTCAATACCCAGGAGGAGAATGAAGGAGAAGAGATTGCAGCATGCCATCACCCCTGAGAATTGATTTTTAGTTCCCCCTTGCTGTCTCTCTCTCCCTGGTGAGCATACATCTCCAATGGCAAGAACCTCTTTAAAAAAAAAAGAAAGAAAGAAAGAAAGAAAGAAAGAAAGAAAGAAAGAAAGAAAGAAAGAAAGAAAAATAATGCACGTTTCTTTCTAAAAATTGATATCTTTAAGAACCAGCAAATAGTGTAATGGTTACATCACCAGACTCCCATGTAGTTAACCATGATTCGAGTCCCAGACCTGGCAGCTTAAAACTCACGTCAGGCAAATGTATGTGTGTGCCCAAAATCATGAGAGGAGAATAGAAGAGAAGGGATTGAGGCATGGCCATTTGCCTTGGAGGTGATTTCTCACTTTCTGTCTCTCTGTCTCTCTGACAGGCACACACACCCTATAGCAAAAATCTCTCTCAAAAAACTTGATACCCCTTGGGTGCTTGAGACAAGATTATGATTTACATATTCACTTAATTTTGTCTGTGAAAAACCTGCTTCAATGTTAAGATAAAACCAGTCAAGAGTATTCTTAACTTTTTTTAAGAATTATTTTATTTGGGACCAGCAGTTAGCATAATGGCTATGTCGCTGGACTCGCACATAGTCGACCGCAGTTCGATTCCCGGACCCGGTGACTTAAACTCACGCTGGGCACATGTGCTTGTGTGCCCAAGATCCCAAGAGGAGAATGGAGGAGAAGCAGCGTGGCCATCCACCCTGGGGGGTTGATTTCTCACGTTCTGTCTCTCTGTCTCTCTCTGTCTATCTGGCGAGCGCACACGCCCTATAGCAAAAACCTCTCCAAAAAAAAAAAAAAAAGAATTATTTTATTTAACTTTATTCATTTTAATTTGACCAGAAAGGGATTCAGTGAGAGAGAGAGAGACAGATAGATAAAGAGAGAGAGAGAGAAAGTGAGAAAACAAGCCTCTAGGTCCAGGATTCAAATCATGGTTGGTCATGTGGGAGTACAATGTCCTCACCTGCTGGCCCCTTTTTTTGGCTATTTTTAAATAGTAAGTTGAGAAACATTAGATATGAAATTAGTGCTTAAAGTAATGACAAAAATTTATGGCAAAACAAAAAACAAAGTATACAAGACATAAGAATTGGAAAATTATTTGCTGAAAACATGTATGTTGATGTGCTTGACTGAGCCAATACACAGTGTATTTTGGATGAAAAGTTCATTTGTATGCTGTAATGATGTGTACTGAATTAATGTAAAAAATAAATAAATTTAAAGAGAAAAACAAGTAATGACAAAAATTTAGAGTAAATTAAGCAGGATGAAGATGTTAATTCTATTATACATTAGATTTCACCCAAATAATACTGTTGTAAAATAAGCAAAATAAGTTTTTAATTTGTAAGATAAAATATATATTTATTTTAAAATTAGGAAAATACTTTTATCAATCATTATTAAAACATTTATTATTATTAAAGAAAATGCATCCAAGCAGAAAAATGGATTATGAGAAAAAGACATATGTTCATTTAGAATATTTCTTTACTCTCTTTTTTTTTTTTTAGAGAGAGGTTTTCGCTATAGGGCACGTGCGTTCGCCAGACAGACAGAGACATAGAGACAGAAAGTGAGAAATCACCCCCAGGGGGGATGGTCACGCCGCAATCCCTTCTCCATTCTTCTCTCAGGATCTTGGGCACGCACACACACACTCCTGGCATGAGTTTTAAGCCAACGGGTCCGGGACACGAACCGCGGTCGACTACGTGGGAGTCCAGCGACATAGCCATTACGCTAACTGCTGGTCCCCTCATGTAGAGTATTTCATATTTTAATTTTTAAATTAAAAGTTATGGATGTAATAAATCTTTAAAATTTTAACCCCAAAATTGTAATGGTTAGTCTATTTTTCATATGTACAATAAACATAAAGTACTGGATAGAAAGAAATATGACTCCTTTTCCAGAAGCATGTCTGATAAGATTTCCACCTCAAAGCAAATTAGAGTATAAAAAGTTAGAATGAAGTACTAACTACATCCACATAATAAGTTGTATAAACTTGTGATTAGATCACAACAAACACACACACACACACACACACACACACAATGTGAAAATGAAAGGGGCTATACACTTTCAGGATTAAATTGAATTGGAATTATAACAACTCCCTCTCCCCCTAGGACATTGATACATTGACAGAAAAATAAACACACACACACACACACACACACACACACACACACACACAAAAGAAAATTTTTCAAGAGGGTTTATAATAACAAACATGTCCACACTCACAATATAAGCAGCAATATCTTTTGTTAAATCAAAGATCAAGTCTCCTATGTTTTTCATTATAAGTTCATAAGTAGAAATACTAATAACTCTTTAGATAACTGGAAAAATTATTACATTGGCTTTCAAAAGTACAGTTGAAAGTTTTTTAAAAGAGATTCACCTAAAATATAAGGTGACATAAGCTTAAAAAAAGTAATATTGACCAAAATTAAACTAGTGTATTCCTGTATAAATACTATAGAGTTAAAAAGGAAAAAAAGTATTTCTTGAAATAAAAAAAAGACTTCTCTAAACCATGGCAATAATTAAAGTGTAAAGAAATAAATGACAGGGAGCTGGCAGGTGGCATGGTGGTTAAGGGTGCTGGACTCCCAAATGGCCAACCCAGTTCAAGTCCTGGACTTGGCAGCTTGCTTTCTCACTTTCTCTCTCTGGTCAAAATAAAATTAAAAAAAAAAAATAACTGGGGCCAGCAGGTGGCATGGTGGTTAAGGCGCTGGATACTCCCACATGGCTGACTATGGTTCGAGTCCCGGATATGGTGGCTTGCTTTCTCACTTTCCCTCTCTCTCTGTATTATTCTCTGGTCAAATTAAAATAAATGAATGAATGAATAAATAAAATTAAATAAATAATTATCTAAAAAATAAAAAAAAAATTAAAATAATTCTTTTTTTTTTTAAAAAAGAAAGAAATGACAGGATTAAATTTATATATTCCTAAAAACAAGGTATTGTGTCTTCCCATGTCTGAAATCACCATGATTAAGTATTATAGCATCTCATTTGTTCTTAAAAATTCATCAATATCTTCAATAAAATTTCAATTTTTAATGGAATCATCTAACCCATATTTGAATGTACAGGGTTACACAAAGATTCAAATACAGATAAAACATACTTGATCAAGATTATTCAACTTCTCAGGACCAGCAGTTAGCATAATGGCTATGTTGCTGGAGTCCCACGTAGTTGACTGCGGTTCAAGTCCCGGACCCGGTGGCTTAAACTCACGCCGGGTGCGTGTGCGTGCATGCCCAAGATCCCAAGAGGAGAATGGAGGAGAAGGGATTGCAGCGTGGCCATCCCCCCTGGGGGGTGATTTCTCGCTTTCTATCTCTCTGTATCTGTCTGTCTGGCGAGCGCACACGCCCTATAGCAAAAACCTCTCAAAAAAACAAAAAAGATTATTCAACTTCTCCCACTAACTATAACACTACGGTAGTTATTTCAGTGCCATGTTGACATTACCAATGACTAGAGTAGTCAAATGTAGGCAATTTGTGGGGGAAGTGGAGAGGTAAGACACTTGTGGGACACAGATAAGCTTTATTATCTGTTGACAAGGGTGTGTATGGTGGTCTCAACTGGCCTGAACTGAGGTGTATATCATGCTGGGTAAAGTCTCTTCACAATCTAAATGATGAATAGCGATTTAATATATGAATAATAATAAAAATAAATAAAATATTATATAGGTCTAGAAAAAATAATTGCAGCATATGTGGATATTCGATAGATGACAATTGTGGTACTAGCAAAGTAAGAAGCACTTTTCAGTAAATATTAATTAATTGGCTAGCCATATAGCTTAAGAAAAAAATAGTAAGTCCCCTACATTACACAATAGAAAGTAGATCCACAATTCTGGGTGGATAAATGATTATATCTAAAAGGAAACCTTTCAGAAACATTTTGTAAAAAGAATAAAAGGAAGAATTTATTGAAGCATTTGGAATATGTATAGTTATCAAGCCAATCTCCAAATTTCCCAAATGTGAAAAATACATGGATAAATTCTAACTTATATTTTAAATTTTGCTTAACACCTTGCTACTAAGAAAATGAATACAAACTACTTATCATAGATAGTATTTTCAACACATGTAACTTATAATGGATAAGTAGGCATTAAATACAAAAGTAAAAAGAAAAATCAAACAGAACATTTAGACAACCTCCAAGTCATTAAGCAAAATTACCAAACCAATTATTTTAAATGGCAAAAGTTGAGTAGATACTTCATAGCAGAGGACATAACAATGATATAAAAAGTACGAAATGCTAACCCTCCAGTGCTAAATAGCCCACATTAATAATCTCTTCTAAATTCACAGTAAGTACAAACAAGCAAACAAAAAACTGTGACTTTATGAAAAATTAGCAAAGATCTGGACAACAGCCTGATTCTATATTACAGATGGAGTGAAAAATCTCTAAATGTGGTTGGGGGGAAGATTATATTGTTTAGAAAATTTACTCATAACATTACTACATAGATACTCTAAATTCACAGAGGTCGAATAAGGAGAGGTCAGCTAACAGGCGACATGGAGGTTAAAATGGCAGGGTCCTACATGGCCAACTGTGAAGTTTGAGTCCCAAATCCAGCAGTTTGAAAATTACATCAGGTGATGTGCATGCATGTCCAAAATCCCAGGAGGAGAATAGAGGAGAAGGGATTGTGGTGTGGCCATCTCTCCTCGGGGAAGATTTCGTAATTTTCCTCTCTCTGTGTCTCTCTCCAGCCAGTACATATGAACTGTGACAAAAATTTAAAGTAACAAAAAAAGAAAAGGTAAAAGAAGGGGGAAGTGAACACTCATATGTTGTGCAATGTAATATATATCATTTTAATTTATTTATTTATATTAATTCACTGTACATCAATACATACAAAATGAGATTTTCCATCCAGAATACATTGGCTCAATCAAGGATATTACCATACATGTATCATCAACAAATAATATCGTATTTCTTGTTTCCTATAGATTTTGCTCTCCTCCTTGATTCCCTCTCTCTCACCCTCTGCCAGTTGCCCCCCTCCTCCCACAATGTCTCTGGGATCTACAGTTGTTTTCATGCCTTTCTTATTTTTCACATTTTATTGATTCACTAAAGATGTTAATTAATTTAAAAACTTTCAATAGCAAGAACAGCTTATATAGACATATCTATGAACACGTGTCTGACTGTAGGCATACACCTCAGTGAGTATAGTGAACATCCTACAAAGTAGCACCTAGCTGGGACAATCTATTTCTAAAAACATTTAGAAAAGTCATACACTGTAATACTATGAAACAAATAGTAAACACAAATGAATTATACCTCCATGTATCTCCTTTAATGGCCTCAGGATACAAAAATTAATCAATTAAATATACTATATCAACTTGTTTCTACAAATTTTAAGTATTTTTTTTCAATAAGTTCTATTATCTGTTGACAAGGATGTGCATGGTGTTCTCAACTGGGCTGGACTGAGGTGTATATCATGCTGGGTAAAGTCTCTTCACAATCTAAATGATGTATAGTAATTTACTGTATGAATAATAATAAAAATACATAAAAATTATGGAAATATATATTATGAAAAAATAATACATAGATTACAAATAAAAATGTGAATTTGAGATACATATTTTATAAACCTATAGCAAAATGCAAACTAATTATTGGCACAAAATTCAGCTTACTGAGTATTTAATGTAAAGGGAAGGATATGGGATCAGAGAAGAGCTTAGAAAGATTCATCTGGTTGGTGAAACGATGAATTAGCATTTTAGAGTTTTTTCGTTATGCATTCCTCTTTTTAAATAAATTGCTTTGTAGACGTTAAATATTTTATTTAAAATTAAAATTATCTAGTTTACTTATGGGTATGTGTGTTCTCTGTAAGTACCATGCAATGATGTCACAGTGACATGCTGGCAGTTCACTTGCTGTGGGTGTCAGAGATGGTAAAAACAGTAAGGAGGAGCCAGGAGGTAGTGTGGTAGTTAAGGCACTGGACTCCCACATGGCTGACTGGGGTTTGAGTCCCAGACCTGGTGGCTTAAAAGCCGGGCTCATGTGTGCATGCCCAGAATCCGAAGAGCAGAAAAGAGGAGAAGGGATCGCAGCATGGCTATTCCCCTGGAGGCTGATTTCTCATTTTCCCTTTTACTGTCTCTCTCCATCAAGTGCATGCACCCTGTGGCAACAACAAAAACCATGATGGGACCTCACAGAGTAGTGTCCACGGTTGTGCTTCTCCAGAACCAAATGTTCTTTCCTTAGCAGAGAATACTGCATTGATTGTAAAGTATTTTCTATTTGAAATAAAGATATAGCTGGTATATTTCTCTTTTATTAAGTTGCTATGATCAATAAACGCACAGTTTCATCACCTACTAAATTAACAATGAAGTACAGTTTTAAAATTCCATCATTCAAAAGGATATGACTGACCCATGGATACCAAATCAGTTCACAACGTACCCCATGGAACTTTCTTCACTTCTAAAAAACTAGTATAATTCTGAAGTATTTCCATCCAACCAACTCGCTTTTCAGTAGTGAGATAAGGTAATTGAGATAATGACTTTTAAATAGGACAGCTTTTATGCCATTATGTAGAAAAATACACTAGTGATGTTCACAGAAGCCACGTGTTAGTCCAATTTTCCATTCTTGTGTAAGTTTAAGAGAACATGGAAAAACAAGATGAATAGGCTCCATTAGCTTTCTCTCCTATGTCACAGTTTGGTAATAATCACTTTCTTTTCCCTGATAATTCAGTTATATTATTACCTTATACATGAAAATTACACTGCTGCTGGGAAAAAAAAATGACCTCAAAGGAAACAAATTATAGATCTGTTTTCTTGCTCTATTAATTGTATGGCATAAAGATATGGTCTTTATGATCACAGAATTTAATTATCTAAAAATTCTTTACAAATTATTATTAGTTTTAGTAATAGTAGTTTTACTATAGGACATGGGTATTCATCTCAGAGAGAGAGAGAGAGAGAGGGAGAGAGAGAGAAAGAGAGTAATCACCCCTTGAGGGGAGTGGGGATGGCCACATCACAACCCCTTCTCCTCTTGGGACTTTGGACACGCTCTCACTTGGTATGATTTTCAAGTTGATAAGTTCAGGACTCAAACTACATAGTCAGCCATATGGGATCCAACCACCTTAAGCTTCACACCGCCTGTTGGCCTACAAATTCATGATTTTTAAGAGTTACAAGTATCTTTCCTTCCCTCCCTTCTTATTCCCTTAGCTATTTTGTAATTTTACCAATTGACTTTGAATGTTAATCCTTTTTATTTTTTTACTACAATTGTTACTAATTCTTTTTTCTGGAAGTTCTAAAACTTCTACTGAAATGATAAAACCATACATCTTCTTGTCTATATCCTGAAGAAGAAGAGCTTATCATTGTATTCAAGTGTAAATATTTAACTGTTTACTAATGAGTAAAGAAAAGGTCATGGTTCATTTAATATTCTTTAGCTAAATATAAAAATATAAACACATATTGTGTAAAATAATTTGCATATTAATCTATTAATTCAGAGGTATTCATGAAAAAGTAATTTTTAAAAAATCTAAATATTGATGTTTGAACAGGATGGCCCAGTCTGTGGCACAGGCAGCAAGGGTGCTGCTGTAGGAGGCTGGAGGCCACATGAGGAAGGCGCTGGTTTCATGTCTTTAATCTATTTCAACATGCAGGCTGTGCCCGTGAGCCCAACTAGCTAGGAGGCTGGGACACTGCGGGGAGGATTACACTGTAAAGAGCCTGTTGAGGGTGTCTGTCTGTCTTTCAGTCTTTCTCAGAAAATAAGTAAACTACCTTTTGAAAGTGAGTTAACGGGGGCCAGCAGGTGGCATGGAGGTTAAGGTGCTAGATCTCACATGACCAACTCCACCAGTCAAGTCCAGACCCAGGGGTCTGAAAATTGCACCAGGTGCATGTGTGCCCACAATTTCAAGAGGAGAGCGAAGGAGAAGAAGAAAGGCCTGTGGTGTGGTTACCTCCCTCCCACACCCCTGGAGGTTTTTCTTTTCTTCTTTTTTCTTTTTTTTTAATGGAGTTAACAGCAATGCAAAAATGCCCAACATACAATTAAAATAATGATTTATAAAAGTCTCATTATTGCACCAGGGGATGGTATGGTGGTTAAGGTAGTGGACTCCCACATGGTCCACCATGGTTCAAGTCTTGGACCTGGCCGCTTGCTTTCTAACTTTTCCTTTCTCTTTCTCTCTGCTCTGTTCAAATTAAATAATAATAATAATAATAATAATAATAATAATAACAATAACAAGTAAAATAATTCTCTTTTAAAAGTCTAATTACTATTTTAATATAATGTGATTGTTTCACAAACTATCAATATTTAAAGGAATTAATGCCAACTATAGATATAATGTCACCATTTAAATTGTCTTGCCAGAGGGCAAGTGTACTCTCCAGAGAGAGAGAGCATTCCCAATGAGACGCGATCATGGTACAAGGCCCTTTCTTCCAGTTTCCCCTCCCATCAGGATTATGGGCATGCTGACGCAAGCTCCTACACACTGAATCCAGGACACACCTGCAGTGGATCGTGTGGTACCTGCTACACTTAATCAGTTTGCTATGAAACTGTCCTGTAATTCTGCAATGTAAACGATGCAACAAAACCATCAACACTCCATGAAATAATGAATGTTACCAGTGACAACACTGATATTCTTGACCTATTTGCAGTTTTCATACTGAATCCTTTAAAGATTATTTATTAAAAAGTGATTTAAAATTATCTCAAAGGGTAAAAATGATAAACATTAACATAATAATTACATGATAACATCAGCACATGATTTTTAGTTGTGAATAATAGCTTTGAAAGAATAATGCAGAGAAGTTAAACATTTTATATTAATTATCTGAGTGCCAATGTAATATCAAAGTTGTCACAACCTTTGTCATCCTAATTTTAGAAGCATGATGTTGTTCTTCATTAGATCATGTAAAACTGGCAGTTAGTAATCTGCCTGTTTTAACTGGCTATGTAACATATCACAAACAGACATTAAAAATAACACAACCTATAAAATATGGAGATCTTGCTAGGTGTCTAAAGTTTTCTGCATAATACAATTCATTACTTAATAACCAACTACTCTTTCTAAAACACATACACAGAAAAATAATTTTTTTAGTAAAAAATATTGTCAAAAGTGTGTGACATTAGAATGACACAGACTGTGTGTTTCTTTGACATACTGGGGCTATCTGAATGTTCCACAGGCACGTGAGCTGAGACATTCACCAGCACAGTCTAAATTCCCAGTTTCACTGGTTGACAAATCTACTGGGATGCCTAGATCTTCCAAGAAAGATTTGCCAGCAATAGAAAAAAGATGTGAAGGGGGAAAAGAATGGTATCAGGAGAGTGTTAAAGAAAAGAGTGTGGCAAGCTGACGATAACATCTAAATAAATCCAGTTCAATCTAAGACAAATATCACCTGAGATTTTTCTAAGACACAACATCATCCATTTATTTTAGATTACATTTAAGAACAACTTTAAAATTAAATTTATTTTGGCCCAGTTATGGTGGTACAAGCAGCCAGGACACTGCTGTGTGATGCCGGAGGCACACGCAAAGGCTCTGGGTTCATTTCCTAGGTCTACCTTTACATGTTAAGCCTGGCCATATTCTTGGTGAGCAACAGGGCTAGGGGGAGGAATGTATTTCAAATTCTTGTCAAGGGCGACTGTCTCTCTCCCCTCCTTGAAAAGAAATAAACTAAGAAATATATATAAAATACATATTTATTTATATTTTTATTTATTTTTATAAATAAATATGTATTTTATATACACATAGTTTTGTATATTTTTCCATAGTAATAATATTCTTTTTCCTAACTACATCCCCTATTAGAACTGATATTACTCTACAAAGACAACTTCTATTTTTTGTTGTTTTTATTATTATTAATAGAACAGAGAAAGGGGTCTTGAATAATAGAATAATATTTCTAAAAGTCCAAAGAAAAAAGTTCAATGAAAACAGAAGAAATTCTCTCCCCCTCTGAACGCTAATAGTGAGGTTCCATTTGTGGAAAGGAAAACCAAATGCCCTAGAAAAACAATTTGCTGAACACATGTTAGCTTAGTAATTAATCATATGTATACTAGTGCTGCTTCACAGAATCTTTCAGAAGGTAAGTGCCAGTTTATTTCAGAATGAGATGTAAAAGTGACACCCTAAACCAACACAATGTTTGCCTGTGTGAGAAGAGAGAAAACCGAGGATGTGCGCACACAGAACAAAGACCATTTGAGGACATGGCTAGTAGGTGGCTGTCTTTAAGATGAGCAAAGAGACTCTAGGAGAAACCAAACCTACTGACGTCTCCATTTGTACTTTTGGCCACCAGAACTGTGAGAAGTAAATTTCTGTTCCTTGAGCATGCAATCTGTGGTAATTTCAAGATAGCCTTAGCAGACTAATATACAAGTGAATGTTTCTTATTCTTACAAGATTTGTGCTGAAGTCATTAGAGGTGAAGTTTCATGACATCTACCACAGGTTGTCATAGGGGAAAGAAAAAGGTGGGCCAGCCCCATAGCACAGCGAGTAAGTGCAGTTTCTAGGCAGATGCAGCTCACATGGCTGACTGGAATTTCAATCCCGGTCCTGGAAGCTAGAAAAACACAAGGGTTGTATATGTTTGCCCCAAATCCCGATGGGCTGAAGAAATGGGGGGAAATGTATTGTGGTGTAACCACACCTCTCTCCCTCTCTTTTCCTGGTGAGTGCTTGTGCCCTCTCTCAATAAAAGAAAGAGAGACATTCACACAGAAAAAAAAAAGAGAAGTTGATAATTGATGTGAGTAATTTATAAATATTAGCCGAACTAATTTTTTAACATGCTTACATTTCTTTTGAATAAATGGTAGGAAAAAATAGAAAGAGGTAAGTAAGCTCCTCACTGTTTTTGAAGTGAATTAAACCAAGAATAGGATTCCAAGTAGCACTGACAATCAAATAAGTAGAGAGGAAAGTAGGTTAACAATGGAGACTGAAGACAGCCTATGAGGATGAAATGGACTTAGAAGAAGTGGGCCTAAAGTAAAAATCTCTAAACAAAATTCAAATAAGAGTAGGCATAGAAACATCTAGTAAGTTAAGACCTAAGAAGTCATTGTCAATAATTCTTTTTTATAATTCGTTTAGTTTTACTTATTATTATTATTTTAAATTTGCTATTGGGCACTTGCACTTACTAGAAAGACAGAGAGAGAAGAGAGAGAGAGAGAGAGAGAGAGAGAGAGAGAGAGAGAGAGAGAGAGAGAGAGAAAGCTGGCCACTAGGTCCAGGACTGGAACTGCAGTTGATCATGTTGTAGTCCCTTGCCTTAGCCACCATGCCACCTGTTGGCCTCAACTGTTAGTAAATTTAAGGAGAGTCATTTCAGAGATGGTTGAGTCAAACGTTCTAATGATGTGGGTCCAAGATGGAAGAAAGAGTAAGATAATAACACAAGTTAACATGAATCACTGGTTGGTTTGCTTATTCCAGTAGGGAGACTTTCATGGGACTGCAGGCTTTAACATAGCATCTTGAAGGAGCAAATGAATTTGACTTTATTTGTTTTCTTAGATGGCGGAGAAAACATTTATGCTCTTCAATGAAAGAGTCAGGGCGGAAGAAAGGATAAAAGTACGTAAGAAGGAGAACATCACTAGGGTAGCAAGTCCTATTAGTTGTAGTAAAGTCAAATAAAACACTACAATAATAATATGAAAAAATGTCATTTCCTTTATGCAGAAAATAAAACAGAATGTAAAAGGATCCTATTCAGGCACTAACAAATAGCCCTTGGGTCTGTCTGATTCTGAGCCCATGTTCTTGTTCACTGTATCACTATAACCCCGTCTATTATAAATCCCATTTAAAATACTAACCTGTGTATAGGAAGTAAACAACAATTAAAGAAAATACCATAATTTTGATGATATAAAACTCCAGGGAGTTCCAAGAAGTCATGAATGGCCACTATTATGCTGTGTTAAAGAGTAAACATTTTTGTCCAGACAATCATTGTCAAATGTTTTCAAGCGTAATAGCTGAACACTACTAGAAATTAAATAACACAGATGTTCATGAGTAAACATTAAGAATAAACTAATGAATAGATGTAACTATTTGTATGCAATTTACCATATACTGAAAGCTTTTTAGGATTGTGCTGAAATAAAATTTATTTAGTAGAACAACAAATTGAACTAGAAGTAAATCAACATCTCTTTTGATAGATTGGCCATTGCTCTGTTCATCTAGCTCTTGTTAAGTGTAAATTGTTAAGTAAGACATTTCCACTCAGTACTCCATTTAGGAAGCACTCAACAAACAAATATCAGACTTCATTAGATAATAGATTGTTGATCACGTTTAATGGCATATGGTCTCACAATTCGGAGCTTTGTGTTCTTGTGGGTTTATTATAGTGGGTTTATGAAGTTGTTTGATTTGAACACCTCAGTTATTACTATTGCATATTATCTAGAACCCATACTCATAAGGGTGAGGCAGATAATATAGGGAAATGAAATATCAGATACTGACTGAATGTGTCAGCCATTACTTCTTGCAACTCATGGATGTGATTAGAAAACGAAGAACCAGAGTTGCCCAATCATTGATATTTCAGATTGAATGCAAATTCTAGGTTTTATGCAACATTTCTCAATTTCTATCGTTTTTAGAGAAATTTTTTGCTATAGGGAGCATGCACTTGCAGGAGAGACAGAGAGACAGAAAGCAAGAAATCATCCCTCAGGGGGAATGGCCATGCCACAGTCACTTCTCCTCGATTCTTCTCTCAGGATCTTGGGCATGCATGCACACACACTCAACATGAGTTTTAAGCCACCAGATCTGGGACTTGAATAGCTGTCTACTACATGGGAGTCCAGCAACCTGATCATTACGCCATCCGCTGATACCACATTTCTCAATTATTAATATCTAACAAAAATATTAAAAATTATAGTAAAAGTTCAACGAACTACATATTTTGCATTTGTTACAAATACATGGTTAGTTTGTGCTGGTTTGTTCACTTGGGGTGTCAGGCAACCACTAATGCTGTAAAAACATGAGGGGTTATTGTGACATATACTCCAACATGGGAATAGTGCTAACCCCAAAGCTATTCCACAAGATTACATATGGGGTATTACATTATGATTCTGCAGTTGTGATAAGTTGAGTTACATCCCTCAAAAAATATGTTGAAGTCTTGGGGTTGGTAGGTGGCATGGTGGGTTAAGGTGTTGAATGCCTATACGGAAAACTGTGATTTGAGTACAGTTTTGGTGGCTTGCTTTCTCACTTTCTCTTTCTCTGTCTCTCCCTCACTCTTTGTTGAGTGCGTGTGCCCTATAGCAAATTAAAAATAATAATAATAATAATAATAATAATAATAAAATAAGTAATTATTAAAAATGGGTTGAAGTCTTAACTCTTAATACATGTGACTATAACCTTCACTGAAAATAATATTTTTTATAAATTTAAATATGTTAAGATGAAGTCATTAGGGTGGGTTCTAATCCAATATGACTGATGTTCTTTTAAAACAGAAGAGACGCAGGGCCAGCAGGTAGCATGGTGGTTAAGGATGCTGGACTTCCACATGACTGATTGGTTTCAGTCCCAGACCTGGTGGCTTGCTTTCTGTTTCCCTTTCCCTTTCTCTATCTTGCTCTCTCTGTCCTTTTCTGGTCAAATTAAAAATGAATAAATAAATAAAAGTTAAATAAAATAATTCTTTATTAAAAAAATGAAGTAGAGCTGCAAAGACATACTGGGGTAATAACAGGTAACAAGGGAGGAAGAGATTTTTCAGTGAAGTGTTATAAATCAAGGAACATCAAAGATTGTTCGCAACGCTGAAAGCTCAGACAGGTATGAGAAAGGGCATAATCCTGCCAGCACCATGAGTTTCAATCTTTAGAATCCAGAACTAGAAAAATTAACCAAACAAATGTCCATAAACATATAAATGAATTTACAGAGGTATATCCATATCATGTAATGTCATTTCTCAATAATGGCATGGATTAATCTCCAAATAATTACACTGATTGAAAAAATTTGAAGATCCCCCTCCCTCAGACGATAATCTACTATGGATGTGTGCATGTGTCTATATTATCAAGTTATAAATTTTAAACATGTGCAGCTCAGAGTGTGTCAGCTATACTTGAATAAGCCTATTATTAAAAAAAGGTGTATTTGTCAGATCAAAATTAGGAAGATGAGAATATGGGATTATAATAAGTGCAAGGGCAAAAAAATAAATTCCTCTGTTTTAAAAAAACAATATTCTAGAAAACATTTTCACATGCCTTCAGAACAACTCTTCTGGGATCAACAGTTGGCGTAACGGCTATGTCACTGGACTCCCATGTAGTTGACAGTGGTTCAAGTCCCACACCCGGTGGCTTAAACTCACTCTGGGCACATGTGCATGCGTGCCCAAGATCCCAAGAGGAGAATGGAGGAGAAGGGATTGTGGCATGGCCATCCCCATCTGGGGAGTGATTTCTTGCTTTCTGTCTCTCTGTTTATCTCTGTTTTTCTGATGAGTGCACATGCCCTATAGCAAAACCGTCTCAAAAACAACCAACCAACCAAAAATAACAATTTCTGTCCTTTATAGAACAATATTTGAAAGTATTCATTAAACATTAAAGTTTTTGTTGTTTTCAAATGTAGGATTGAACATATAACAAACTCCTTTGCACTATGATTTCATAAAAGGACTGTCAGGAATGCAACAGTTTTTCTAGCCTTTTGACCATGAACCATTTTTTTTCTTCCAATGTTGTTCTTTCCCCAGAGCTCAACCATTCCAAGGAACAAAGTTTGGAAGACACCAAAGAAAACGAGGCTTACCAATGGATGTTAGAACATATGAGGCCTAGAGAAAACAGAAATGTAAAAACATATTTTTAAGTAAATTTTTATACTCTGAGGAGAAATAATGTTCCAATTTGCTAATATATATTACATTTGATAGTTATATCAGATAAGCACTCCTTATAACATTTTCTATGAAGTTTACTTAATTTCTTTATTCGGGTCTGTTAAGAATGACTAACATGGGACCAGCAGGTGGCGTAGTGGCTAAGGTGCTGGACACTCCCACATGGCCGACCACGGTTCGAGTCCTGGGCCTGGTGGCTTGCTTTCTCGGTTTCCCTCTCTTTTTCTATTTCTCTCTGTGTCTTTCTCTCTTCAAATTAAGAATAAATGAATAAATAAAATTAAATAAAAAAGTAATTATAAAAAAAAGGAATGACTAACGTTATAATTTGGGCCTCTCATATAAATTTGCTAAAAGAAAGAAAACATGCTGATTAGTCCACATGCATATTATTGGCCTCTTGTGAGTTATTTTTTTCCCACTGACATTGGAAAGATTGACATTTGAGCAAGGCCTTATTCTTCTTATGAGTTATGTCAGTCACACCCCTGAGACGAATAAACTTCTATTAAAAAAAAAAAAAAGTTAAATTTTATCCTGCACATTCAACACTCGGTAACATTTAGCTTGAACCCATCAATTAGTGATTTCCACTGAGACTCTGATAATTTAGCCAGTGAGTGCTCTTTTTTAACTAGTTAAACTATGGTCATTCTCACCTCAATTATCAGAAAGTAATTATTATGGAATATCTTGTAGCAAAATGGATGCATGAGAAATCAAATTGCATTTGGGACCAGTTCCTTTAAGGCTTGTTTTCATAGTGTAGAAAGTTAACTCTCAAGGAAAGTCCATGGCTTATCATGTTGTACTATAATTTAATTTTATAGATTACTTGAAAAACTCTTATACATTAAGCTAGCATGAATATGTTATGTTTGACAGTCACTAATATATCATAGAAATTATTTTATCTAGGCAAAAATGTCTACATTTTGTCCAAATGGTTATATCATAACCAACCTTTCTCATGAGTAGGGAACATTTTCTATGTTAATTTTGATTTCCAGGGGTAATTTTTTTTTTTTTTTTTTGAGAGGTTTTTGCTATAGGGCGTGTGCGCTCGCCAGACAGACAGAGAGAGACAGAGAGAAAGAAAGCGAGAAATCACCCCCCAGGGGGGATGGCCACGCCGCAATCCCTTCTCCTCCATTCTCCTCTTGGGATCTTGGGCATGCACGCACACGCGCCTGGCATGAGTTTAAGTCACTGGGTCCGGGACGCAAACCGCGGTCAACTACATGGGAGTCCAGCAACATAGCCATTACGCTAACTGCTGGTTCCCTCCAGGGGTAATTTTTATAAAAATGTAGTTTGCAGACTTCATCTTAATTAATGTGCAAAAATCCCAGTGATAACCTAAAAAACTACAAATAAAGACTTTAAAAGAATAAAATTTTCTGAAGATTAATCTTATATGAGAAAATGAAAATTTGTCTTTCAGTTCTTCAGATTAATCAACCCTCAATGGGCGTAAAAACCCTCTGCATTTTCAAGGCTATTTGGTTGCTTACAGTTGGTCTCTGAAAAAGGGCCACACTGAGAGACATGTTGAAGACCGTTTATTGCAAAGTAAAATATTAAAGCTTACATTTGAAGTTGTGTTATCTCTATTTCAATTTTTTATCTTATGTATATATAAAATATATTTATATATATGAACACAGATAATTTCTAAATTAACAGGTATGCATATATAAGAATGAATACTCAATTTTTCCTTTTTTATAATTTTAGACCAATTTTTTTTTTTTGGGGGGGAGGTTTTCACTATAGGGCGCGTGCACTCGCCAGACAGACAGAGAGAGACATAGAGACAGAAAGGGAGAAATCACCCCCCAGGGGGGACGGTCATGACGCAATCCCTTCTCCTTCATTCTCCTCTTGGGATCTTGGGCACGCACGCACACACGCAGGCCAGGCATGAGTTTTAAGCCACCAGGTCTGGGACGCGAACCGTGGTCGACTACGTGGGAGTCCAGTGACATAGCCATTACGCTAACTGCTGGTTCCCATAGACCAATTATTTATGTATTTATGAAAGATGATTTATTGATATGCAAGAAAAAGTGAAAAATTTTCTGTTTAAACCTACTTTTGACTTAATAAATAATTGACTTTCTAATTAAACTTTTATTTTTTTTGAGAGGGTTTTGCTATAGGGCATGTGAGCTCTCCAGAAAGACAGAGAAAGACAGAAAGTGAGAAGTTACCCCCCAGGGGAGGTGGCCATACTGCAGTCCCTTCTCCACCATTCTCCTCTTGTGATCTTGGGCACGCACACACACATACCCGGCCTGAGTTTAAGCCACCGGGTCTGGGACGAGAACCGCGGTTGACTACAGGGGGGCCAGTAACATAGCCATTTCACCAACTGCCTGTCCCTCTAATTAAATTTTAACAATATTCAGTAAACAGGGGAAGGCTGCTTCTCTCCCATATTGTATTGTCATATACAATATATATTCTTGTTTACTTGAGTGTCCAAAGGGAGAGAGTGAAGTTATTTGTCCACTTTTGTATATGTAGTTTAAATTTATTTAAAAAAAATTAAAAACGTATCCCACATTTTTGCTGATAGTTTCGATGATATGATCAGTGTCTTGGTGTCAAGCACTTTTATTGTAAACAAAAACGGACATAGCTCTTTAAGTATTGACTTTGGGAAGAATCTAATGTGGGCTAACTCTGTGGCCTGGTGGTTAAGCAGTCAGATCCCACACCGGCCAGTCCCATAGTGTGAGACCCAGACCTGGCAGCTTGAGAAACACATTTCTTACGTATGCAACAGTGTCCCAGATCCCAGAAGGATGGAGAGATGGATGAGAAGGGATTATAGTTTGACCATCCTCCAGGACGGTAAATTCAACCTTTTTTTTTTTTTTTTTCTCTGTCTGTCTCTTTGTCTCTTTCTGTTGAGTACACATGCACTTTCAAAAAAAAAAAAAAGGAAAAGAATCTTGCTATAGAGAGAATGAATAAATAACAGCTAGTTCTCATTAGAATCATTAGTATATCTTGCTCAAATCATGTCAATGTGGAGAATTTTTTAAATAAAATTTCAGTGTATTTTAAATGCTTTTTCTACTACATAAAGAAATTTACTCTTAATAGTGCTCAAGTAAAACCTTATTGCTTTTAATAAAAAATGGAAATTACCTACTAGAATTGCATCATCAACAGAAGTGTGCTCACATTTCCTATATTAAGACTGAAAAATTAATTAAAACTGTGATTTTCCCTCTTTAGTTGTACATATTAGTGTGTTATCTTTTATACTATTACAGTATTAAAATTCATTGTCAAAATAAATTAAAAAAAATTTATAGAGATTTTTGCTATAGGTTACATACCAGAGAGACAAAGAGACAAAAAGCAAAAAAAAAAAAATCACCCCACCCAGAGGGTTGGCCACACCATAACATCTTCTCCTCCATTAACCTCTCAGAATTTTGGGCATGTATGCACCTGGCATGAGTTTTGAGCTGCCATGTCTGGGATTCAAACTGTGGTCAACACGTGGGAGTCCAGCGACATAACCATTACACCACCTGCTGGTCCTTTATCCCAATAAATTTAACTTCAGATCCAGAGGCTTTTAGCCCTATAGCTCCTTTAAATCTAAGCTTCTTAAATAAAGTACTAGAAGCTGCTTCATTGAGGCAGGGGGTTTGGTGAAAAAACTTAATAAACACAAAGAATTCACATAAATAAGGGCAAGAGGCTATGAGATGATGTACCACTGCAGAGTAAAATATATGGACAATGTAATACATACACACAATACGTTGTAAGTTTCAATGGTGAAGAAGATGACTATATGAGAATCCTTGATTTGATCGTTGTAGGCTGCATGCATATACTTTACAAATCCATATAGCTTTTGTTACTCACAAAGATATCTATCAAATATATGCAAAGCAGAAATCATAATTTTAAAAGAAGGAATATTTCTAAAAAAGAAAAGGTAACTATTGCTCTCAATAAACTATCCATAATAAGTGTCACCATTAATAATGTAATCTTAGAATGAAAATTGTTTGGGTAATTTTTAATAATATTACCTAAAATTGTAGTAATATATTTCTTTCTTTTTATAGCTTTTAAAGATGTACTTATTTCTTCCATGAATTAGAGAGGGAGAGAGAGCGATAGTACTCTCACAGCATTTCAACCCTGGGATTTATCCACAGCTTCAGCCACCCCCAGATCATGATCACATGCCTGTGTATTCAGAGGGGTGTTAGACACGAACCTGAGGCCTTACCATGAGGTCAGTCTCACAGAGTACAGCATTTTATCACTGTGCCACCACTAGCATTTTATCTGGTCCCTCCACTAACATGTTCATGCTTGTCCTTTTTTTTTTTTTTTGGAGAGGTTTTCGCTATAGGGCACGTGCACTCGCCAGACCAGACAGACAGAGAGAGACATAGAGACGGAAAGCGAGAAATCACCCCCCAGGGGGGATGGTCATACCACAATTCCTTCTCCTCCATTCTCCTCTCAGGATCTTGGGCACGGACGCACACGGGCCTGGCGTGAGTTTTAAGCCACCAGGTCCAGGATGCGAACCACAATCGACTATGTGGGAGTCCAGCTACACAGCCATTACGCTAACTGCTGGTTCCCCTTTTTTTTTTCTTAATGTTTTTTTGCTTTAGAATGCATGTTCTCGCCAGAGAAACAGGCAGGCAAAGAGGGGGAAAATGAGACCCCCCTCCCCTGCCACAACCTGCAGATGGTCATGCCTCTAGAGATTTTGGATATGCACACACCCATGCTCAGTGTATTCTCTAAACCACGGCATCTGGGACTCTGACCGTTCAGTAGAACATGTGGGATCCAATTGCCTTAAACACTATGCTACCAGCCGACTAACCCCATGTTTGTTATATTGTAGCAATACATATCATATATTTTTTATTAATTATAATATACCAGGTATCATAGTTAATGTTAGAAATACAGATATTAATTATATTTCATCTCTAGAATCAAGGGGACCAAACATATATGTCTAATTAAACAGACATATATGTTTGTAAGCAATTTTCAGACATTTGTATAGTCTCTAATAAAAAGTATATGGATAGTGTTTGGGGTGATGGCTCTAAAATGGCATTGTTTATATTGCTACATAATTAGTAAAGCAAGTATTTTATAAATGAAAATCTTAATATTATAAAGACAGACAAGTTCAACATTTGGATAAGTGGTTTATTACAGACATCAGTAGTACTTTTAATGAGACATATGCAAAGGGTCTTCAAAATGTTCATGAAAAATGCATATTACCACAAAAACTATGCATAGATTTTTAAAAATTTTGCACCAACATAAACTTGTACTTACTTCTAATTTTTCACAAACTTTTTAATATACCCAGGTTTATTATTTAACTGCTACTTATGATAGTAGCTAAATGCCATCAACAATTTTTAAACTTCTGTTAAATATAAAATATTGGTCTTTATTATGATAAAAAGACTGGAAAATTGATATATAACCTTATTCTTTGGCCATATTTTATAGTGGAGAAATTTATTCCTTTTTTCTCCCCTTGGGGAGTTCCAAGTTGAAAAAATATTCACAGTTGTGGTGTGCATTAACTTCTTACTAATGTGCCCTCTGTGAACATGGTTGTCTAGATCTACTGCATAGCTATTTATGCATTGCTAACTGTTCTGGGATCCCAGAGAATGGAGTGACTCAGCAAATCAGCTTTCACAGTATTTATTTCCTGCCTTTGTTTCTGGAGACCAAGTTTATGGCCTTGCTCATTGAAACAGAGGATATTGTGTATTCCCTGAACATGGGCTTCAGGAGCTTTGCACCGAGGATAATCATCAGCCAATAAAAGTCATTCACCTTCATCCTAGTGTTCATCACAAACTTTCAATCTGTATTTTGAATTCTTTGTAGTTTCTGTAACCTAGGAAATAATTGTTTATGAGGCTTTTTTTTTTTTTTTGGTTCCACTTAAGTTGAATATGTTCCTTTCAAAATTAAATGAGCAGTGCTCCATTGTAATATTTTATTGCTAATATGAACTACATTTTCACTGTTTTCTTTTGGGGGGAAATATGTTAGACTAGAATTCTTATGCATGAACTGTGATTCTTTGCCTAAGTTGGCTGATGTTTATATTAGGCAAAACGTTGCAATAAAAGTGTGACTTCTTTTTTTTAATTTGTAGAACATTTCATTAATCCTACTATGAAATAATACATAAAAGCTAAACAAAGTATATATCATTTCTTGTTCCCAGATGAGAATCAAGCACAGTCTCTATGTCACTTCAAAATATTACACTCATAGAAAGGTCTAAAAAATATTTATTCAAATTTAGATTGAAGGATAAAATGATGACTCAATCTCTGTAAGTGCCCTGACAAAAATTTTATTGCTCTTCTGTTCATCATAAGTTTCAGAGATAATGTAAAAGTTTTCTGCATCTATCAGAGTCCTAAATATTTTCTCAGATTAAGTATTACAAACAAACTAAATATCATATAAATATTATAACTCACAGTCTCAGAATAATACTGAGAATTACAACGTTTGGATACTAGAATTTTCAGCAGAAATAGTATCTTAGCAGTGTATAGACACACATGTGTGCACACACACACACACACACACACATTTAATTAGGATAAGGTGATAACAGTAATTAGAATATTAGGTAAATCTGATTGGAATCATTAGTTGTTTTGGAAGCTTGAATGAATTTTTCTTAGCAATATAGAACAAGAAGCATTCACATGAAGCCAATTAGCATTATGACATCTCTGTATCACATTGAAAATGTAATAAACTATATCGCGCATTTCTTGTGTCATTAAATAAGAAGAAAAATGGCATTGGTGAAACTGACCTGAGCAACATTTGTTTTCTCAAATTTATCCTTGTGCAAGCAGCCGAAGTTCTCGTAGCAGTTTCTGTATTTGATGTATAAAGCGTTGCATAAGCAAGAAAGCGTTTCACAAGGTCAGAAATGAAACACAACTGAACCTGCTGTTAACATTCAGCAAAATATACTGCAGATATTCAAGGATCATTTTTTTTTCTGTCACTGTGGCTCAGATGCCACACAACCTACTTAGAAAATGAAGGCATAAATTCCATTGCTCTAAGAATATGCTTTGCAATATAAAGAATGAACTCTTACCTATTCAGAGCCAGAATTTCACTGCATTGCATCTTCTCAGATGACTGAAGTCTTTAACTCTAATAGAAATCATTTATGAGGATTTGAGCATCTGTGAAAGTGAAATATACTCAAACTCCTTCATAAAGTACTAACATTTCTTTTCTAATTTCCAAGTGAAAAACGTGACCAGTGATGAAAAAAAAAATGGGCCTTGAGCCAAAACTACATGGACCGAGGCCCATTTTTTTTTTCCCCCTGATCAAATGTTTTATCATTCTTATGCTAGGTCTAGAATAAACCCACTCTAGTTTGATAACACAGAAGCTGGTAAATCATGATATCAAAATATTTTGGCTATCAGGAAAGAGATACTTAAATAAAGAAGAGTGGTTGAAAGGATAAATAAAGGAATATATTTCATTTTATCTTACTACATCCTGTATTGTGATAGTAAAGTAATTTTATTCGAAGTCATAAGAAACCACACACCTCTACCCACACACACCATAAGCATATGGCATATCCCTTTATACTTTAACAACCAAATAATATAGCTGTTTCAGCAAAATGAAAATCTGTGGAACACTTATGCTTTAAAATAAGATACATTATAGGACATATTTAAGACACAAGACTTTTTTAAAGAATAACTTACCATATTTTGTTTTTTATGATTACTTTTTAATGCATTACAGGGCATGTGCACATGCGTGCAAGAGAGAGAGAAAGAGACTGAAAGCGAGAAAGTAAGTCACCATGCTCAGGACTTGAACTGCTGTTTGTCAGGTGGAAGTCTAGTTCCACCTGCTGGCCCCTTAACACACAAAATAATAATAAAAAAAGGTTCTTTACATTTCTTTCTTCCTTTTTTTATTTTACATTTAATCACTGTATATATTTAGAGTGATTTAATCACTGTATATATTTAGAGCATATAAAATGAATTTTCCAATGAGTACACTGCATATTATTTCAAAGATATTAATACACATATTATCAACAGGTGATTTTCCATTTTTGTGTCAGTTACATGTTTTACTGTGTTTTTGCCCCCTTGATTTTCTTTCCCAACCATTGCCCATCCTCCTCATACATTATCTCTAGTAGCCTTAGTTGCTCTCCATGCTTTTATACTTTTTGATCTATGAATTTCTGACATAGATTGCAGACATTTGGTATATATTAAGGGGGGAAATACAATGCCTCTCTTTCCATAGTCTGGCTTGCTTTGCTTAGCTTTAAATCGTACGTATTTGTTCACTTTCTATCAAATGCTAGGAAGCCATTATTGTTTATAGCTGAGTAATATTTCATACTGTGTAGGTACCACTTTTTAAAAATTTATTCATCTGTTCTTGGACATTTGGGTTGATTCAATGTCTTAGCAATTGTGAATAAAGCTGCCGTAAAATGAACGTGCAAGTGTTTTTTCATACTGAGTTTATTCCTATCCTTTGGGTAGATACACAGGAGTGGAATTACTACATTTTAATCAGTGGTATTATATTGTGATTCCCAATAATTAAATTCTTTCCTTCTCACATTTACTCATTTTTTTGGCTAACATTTTTTATACACAAAAGGTATATTCTGGGATGCAATATAACATTAAATGTGTCATAACTCATTCACTATTTAGTGTATAGTAATTTAATAGTCAAAGCAACCTGTATTTCCACTTTTAAAATTATAATTATGATTTGATAATTAATAGATAATAATGAGATCTTTACTCACTTCTCTCATTACATGCAGTCAGTAGTGGATCATGAGCTTAAAACATGAGTCGGGAAAAAAAATAAATAAAAAAAAAAAAAAAAAAAAAAAAAAAAAACATGAGTCGGAGAAGTCTCACTATAAAAGCCCTGATGCCTTGTGGTGAAGGAAACCAGATCATGCCCCCAAGGAGAGGTACTTTCTCTTGCTCTTTCTCTCTGTGTCTTTCTGGCAAGCACATATGCACTCTGGAAATAAAAAACATAAAATAAAAAGCTATGTTCTTCACAACTAAAAATGTTCTCTCTGGGTGGTATTGTCAGCAATGACCCGTGGCCACTTGGATCTTTGTATTATTCATGGAAATCTATGTTGTGGCATGGGCTGTGTATTGGAAAGCCCCTATCCTACAGTACATGACAGACTACACATTTGGTACCCGCTTTGGCACTTTCAACCATGGGACCAAAATTATCTTTGTTTCCATGAATCTCAGTTTTCTTATGGGTGAAATGAACATACAACAATCATATTCAATGATTATGATGGCAGATGCATTTGCTGAAAACAGGTAGAGAAAGACAGTGAGAGAGAAAGTGAGAAATCATCCCCCGGGGGGATGACTACACTGCAATCCCTGCTTCTCCATTCTTCTCCTGGTATTTTGGACACACATGAACATACACCTGGCATGGAGAGCAACACTCTGTAATGCTAGAAGAGAAGTGTGCTGGTCTAGGGTTGGGTTTGTGGGTAGATATCCACACATCCGGCTGAAGTGTGATGCGGGCAGAACCGAAGCTTGAGACCCCATAGAGAGTGCTTGTTTCTCTCTCTTAAATAAATAGACTTTAAATAAATAAAAATAAGCAGCTATACAACCAACAGTCCATAAAAAAGTTATTATCAACTATTTTTCTATTTTCCTTGCACATGATTAAACCTCAAAGATAAATTACTGTGCCCTGCTTGTCCATGACAGGAAAGCAATAATGGGTATCACCCAAGCACTGACCACCACCAATATAATGGGCTTTGTAGGTTTAGATCTGGCTTTTCCTTAAAGGAGAGATGGTAAACTGGTGGTCTCCTTACTGTATAATAGTTAGACGTAATGGCAAGCAGGGATTCATGAATGAGAATAGAATCTCTGGACTAGGAAAAGTAGATTATAGACCCCAACAAAAGTTTTATATCAATTTATTTCATTTAAATTGATAAATATATCCATATTGTGTTTCATCTGAATTCATCCTTTCATCCAGCTCTGGTTTTCCATGTCTTCTGATGTAATCGTATCTAAAATTTTTCTGCCATATATACTTTTGGAAAGGTGTACGCATTCTCTAGAAGAGGATGGCTTGCAAAACAAATAAATAAAAGAGCATTTACTTAAATGTGTTTATTCCAGTTAGATTAACTAATTAATTGTGTGTGTGTGTGTGTGTGTGTGTACAATGTGTGTATAATATATAAACATAGGTATAGTAAATATTTTTTTACAGAAAATACCAAGTCATCACACTAACTTAACGGATATATTTCATGTTGGATGTTGTACATAATCCACATGTGAAACATATTTAAAAAATGAGACTTAAACTTTGTGCATGTCTATGTGTGTCCATGTAATTTTGCATAATAAAAGTTATGTTAGAAAAGGATAATGTAGAAAATAAAAATTTAGTATTTTAGATGTCTACTAATTACAGTTGTCACAAGGCAAATTTTCTCCACTGTTTTAGGAATGATTGCAACATAAGCATACACCAAAACGTCCATTGGTCATTTACATAATTATCTTAGAATAATATGGATTAAAAACAAATGTCTATAATTGTATATTATCTCATATCAAATTTCATATTACACTCCAATACCACAGACTTTCACATCTCTGGTCTGGAGTTATAATGTCAGCATTTATGATTATAAGGTAAACAAACAAAAAAAAGATTTTGGCTAGAAGGAAGGAAGAAGATGCATAAGAATCTTTTTCAGAGAGTTACCAGTTACATAAGGATCATAAAGAAGTTAAGTACCAGCACCTCAGATACACTGATTTTTACCGTGAATTATTTTCTTTACTTTTATCATCATATTTGACAAGAGAAAGTAATCTGCTGATGGATTTTTATAATAGAGTATAACGGTACTAAATCACAAGACTCTCACTAAGTTTTATACTAATATATATTACCAAATAACCTCAAAAAAGCATTTTTTAGACATAAAATATATTCAAAATTTGATAAAGGCTAATTAATTTATAATTTATAATAGACATAATATATTAATTTTTAAATGGAATTATGAAATATCAACTTACATTTTGGTACATATTTTAAAGATTTGATTCCAGAATATGACTTCAAAAAGCAGAATCATTCTTCCCTGGCTTGAAAAAATAATAGCACTATGCTATCTAGATATTCACCATTTTGCTTAAAATGAGATAAATGAATAAAGAAATTCTTAAGTTTATTTATGCAAACACATAAGTATATGTTCTCAACATATATTCTTTTATCACAATAGATATTGAATTATTATTATTATATAAAAACATTTTATATTTCTTTTGTTATTGATAAATGGACAAACATCAATTCATATATATATATTTTTTTTGGATAGGTTTTTGCTATAGGGTGCATACAACTTGCCAGAAATACAGAGAGAAACAGAGAGACGGAAAGGGAGAAATCACCCATCCCCAGGTGGTATGGCCATGCCGCAATCCCTTTTCCTCCATTCTCTTCTCCGGATCCTGGCCATGCATGCACATGCACCCTATGTGAGTTTAAGCCACCTGGTCTGAGACTCGAACCACAGTTGACTACATGGGAGTCCAGTGACATAGCCGTTATGCCAACTACTGGTCCATATCTATTTTATTATATCTTGTCTTGCCAGAAAGAATGTAATGTAGTCTTTAAAAATTAATAAGTGTTTCTATGCATAGTATGCTTTGCATAATAAATTATTTTTAAAAATTAAATGAAAAGGGGCTGGCAGGTAGCCTGGTGGTTAAAGCACTGGACTCCTATATGGCCAACAATGGCTTGAGTCCTGGACCAGATGGTTTCCTTTTGGACTGTCCCTCTTGTCTCTCTGGTCAAATTAAAAACTAACAGTAATAACAATAAATAAAATGAAATAATTTTAAAAAGTAATTAAAAAAATCAGAGCAAAATAAAAACAAAGTAGTGAAATGTTGTACAATTCATGGTGTTAGCATATAAAATACAGGGTAAGGATCCTATAGACTTTTCTTTCACCAATGTGTTTTCGAGCATGGTTTAAAGCAATTTCTTGAAATGCCACATACCATCATAATAACTTCCTCTGCTAAAAGAACTACTCTTCCTCACTTAAGATGAGGAAACTGGTGCACAGAAGGCTGGGTCACTGGCTAGTGCCATGCTGCTGGCAGGGGGGAGAGGGTATTTTTTAATTCGGCAAGACTGACTCCAAAGCGTGAACTCTGTCAGTACGGACACTTCCAGACTTTTTCCTAGAGAAATACATTGGCTTTGGCTTTAGTTTTCTTTGCAGCCTGTGCAACAAAAGAAACAATCAATTTAATGAGTCACAGCATTCATAATGAAAAAGCAGGCCAGGACCAGCAGTTAGCATAATGGCTATGTCGCTGGACTCCCATGTAGTTGACCGGGTTCACGTTCCGGACCCGGTGGCTTAAAACTCACGCTGGGCACATGTGTGTTCGTGCCCAAGATCCCAAGAGGAAAATGTGAGGAGAAGGGATTGCGGCGTGGCCATCCTCCCTGGGGGGTGATTTCTCACTTTCTGTCTCTCTTTCTCTCTATGTCTGGTGAGTGCACGTGCCCTATAGCAAAAAACCTCTCCAAAAAAAAAAAAAAAAAAAGGAAAGAAAAAAAAAAGCAGGCCAGTTGCACAAGTGGATGATGAAGATCATGCAAATCATCCTGTGAGTCTCTTGAAATTGGACTTCCACTTAACTGCTTTATGTCATGGAAAGATTCTCAATATACTTCTAAGGTCCAAATAACTAGTGTCATATTGTTTCTTTCTTATTCTAAATATTTTTGTATTTAATTTTGTCAGAGGGCATATGTGTTAACTGGGGCAAGGTGTCTGTGTGGGGGGTATATAAGGAACGAGCACTTACTGGAGAGTCAGAGAGACAGTAAGCAAGAAATAACCCCTTGCCCCCAAGGGTAGATGATCATGTTGCAAGCTCTTCTTCTCCATTCTCCTTTTGGGATATTGGGCATGCATGCACATGTGCCCAGGTTGGGCTTTAAGCCACTGAATCCAGGACTCCAGCTGTTATCAGCAACATGGAATTCCAGTGTCTTAATTACTTTGCCACTTAAGGGCCCTCAGAATGTTTTTTCAAGCTATTGGATATAGGATTAGAATCATGCAGTCAGTCATGTGGAATCCAGTCCTCTTAACCACCAGGCAGAGAGAAATCACCTTGACAGGTTTTTTGTTTGGGTCTTTTGGCCGGTTGGCATGTGTGCTTACCAGAGATAGAGAGAAGAGGGAGAAAGCACTCACCAGTGGGGCATGGTCATACCATAACATAATCTTTTCTCCTGCATTTCTTCATTTCGTCATGATTAGAGGCACCAATACACTAGCCCCCTGAACAACTTGCAAGCTGCTGGTCTGAGATTCCAACCACACAATCGGCGATGTAGACTCTGGTTCCCTTAACCACACCATGATCTCCTTTCCCCAACCCTTCAGAGACTCAGGATCCTGTATGTGCATGGATATGCTAGTCATGCTCTCAGGTCAACCCTGGCTTCCAAGACTGACCATGTGGTTTCCTGCTTTGCAGGGTACTGTGTTATTGCTCTGCCCCAGTGCCTGGACCTTTAATACTTATATTCAGATAAGTAACTAGATGGCATTTATTTTGCCAACTTACTGAAGCAAAATATTTTCTATTATCATCTGAGTTAACCAACTGTGGTACTGTTTTTCCTCCTTTGGAAAATGGAACAGAAGTAGACTTGCCTACCTAGAAAATTAGCTTACCTTTGCAATGGGGTATCCCTATAGCAGGGTCAGGATCCTCCTTTAAAAAATTTTTGAGGGGCCAGCAGTTGGGTAGTGGTTAAGGTGCTGGATTCTCACATTGTCAACCATGTTTCAACCTAGGCCTGATGACTTGCTTTCTCACTTTCCCTTTCTCTCTCATCTCTCTCTCTCATCAAATTAAATAATAATAATAATAATAATAATAATAACAATAAATTGAATTAAATAATTCTTTTTAAAAAAAGAAAGACCTTTTCGAGTTATTAGGTAAAGATGGGTACTCCAAAAAGTCACAACTTAATGCCATAAAGAAAGAAGCACGCCATTTATGTTGTAAAAACTCCCAGTTACCTAAATTTCAAAAGAAGCTACAGAAGATACCACCTAAAAATATACTTGTGCTTTTTTATGCCCCATCAAATAATTGAATGAAATATATTAAGTGTTAGTACTATAAAAAATCATAAAAGAGAAACCAAGTTGATTTTTAGTGATTGCTACCAAAACTGAGGATTTTGGAGGAATTTGAAAGAGTGGGGTTCTAAAAAAATTGATTGACAGCCCTTCCTTTGAGCATGTCATCTATACAATGAAGCAGGTTGCCTCCTTCTTTTCTTTGTGGACTTTCCCCCTAATTGACATTTAATAATTGTACACACTTGTGAGTTACAATGTGATTTTTCAGCATAATAACAAAACATATAATGATTAAATCAGGGTGATTTGTATATCTATCACCATTTGTCATTGCTTTTTGTTGAGGAACATTCAAGGTCCTCTTTGGGCCAGTGGTATGGTGGTTGGGATGACTGGATCCCATGCAACCAACTACATGGTTCAAGCCCCAAATCTGGTGGCTTGAAAAACATGTCATGTATGTGTATGAGCATCCTCGAAACCCCAAGAGAAGAATGGAGGATAAGGGACTGCAGCTTGACTATCTTTCCTGGGTCTTGTTTTCTCACTTTCCTTCTCTCTCTCTCTGTCTCTATCTGGCAAGCATCTTCCCACTGTAGCAAAAATTTTAAAAAATTTCTTTTCAGTAACTCTGAGATATACAGTAAAGTGTTAACTCTATTCATCATACTGTATTTTATTTATTTATTTATTTATTTATTTATTTATTTATTTATTTATTTATGGAGAGGTTTTCTCTATAGGGCGCGTGCGCTTGCCAGACAGAGAGAGACAGAGAGACAGAAAGTGAGAAATCACCCCCCAGAGGGGATGGTCATGCCGTAATCCCTTCTCCTCCATTCTCCTCTTGGGATCTTGGGCACACACGCACACGCACCCAGCGTGAGTTTTAAGCCACCGGGTCTGGGACGCGAACCACTGTCGACTACATGGGAGTCTAGCAACATAGCCATTATGCTAACTGCTGGTTCCCACATACTGTATTTTATAATGCTAGGAATTGTTCCTCTTATCTATGACTTTGTTTCTGACCATCAAATTACTCTATTCTCCCATCTTTCTCACTCCCTAGCAGTAATTTCTCAACATTCTACTTTCGTGAGGTTTTTTTTCAATATGAGTGAGAACTCAATACTTTTCTTCCTGTTTCTGACTCACTTCATTTAAAATAATATCCTCCAGGCTTGCCCCATTACCCTTAAATGACAGGACTTTATAGTTCACAATGGCTAAGTAGTATTTCAGCATGTTGGGTGTATCACATTTCCTTTATCCATTCACCTGTTGCTAGACACTTTGGTTGATTCTGTCCTTCAGTTATTGTGGATAGGGCTCCAATAAACATTGAAATGCAGATATTTTAGTGACATGTAGATTTCCTTTCCTTTGTACATGTGCCTAGTAGAGAGATTACTTAATCACAGGGAAGCTCTACTTTTAGATTCCTGAGTAACTGACATATTTATTTCCATAATGTATATACTATATTTTAAAAAAACTAACTCATTGAGATTAACATTAAGATAATAAACTTCAAATTTAAAAAGCAAAATGAAGAGTACATGCTCATTTTTTTAAGAGATATTTTTGTTATGGGGCATGTGCATTCACTGGAGATACAGAGAGAGAGAGACAGAGACCAAGTGAGAAATCACCCCATAGGGGGAATGGACATGCCACAATCCCTTCTCCTCCTCTCAGGATTTTAGGCGCACACTTGCACACCCGTCCAGAGTTTCAAGCCTCCAGGTTTGAGACTCCGTCCATGGTCAGCCATGTGGGAGTCCAGAGCTTTAACCACCCAGCTACCTGCTGGCCTCCATGCTCATATACTTGACTCTCAAAATAGCATTATGATCCTGAGAATTCAGAAATGTGAATAACCAGGTGTCATGTATTTGACACATATTTATTAGATGCATACATTATGCCAGGAACTGTTCCAAAGTCATGGAAGTAACTAAAACAAACTGAAATATCCCATATAATCTAGGAAGAAACATGAATAATAAAAAAATATAAAAATAATATTATAAAGTATTATACATTGACACATTCACAAAGGGAATATAAAATGTCAGGGAAGGCACAATATTGGATATGAAGGACACTGAGGAGCTGAAGAAGGAATCAATTAGGATGAGGGAAAATAATCTCGGGAAAGGGATCAAGAAGCACAAAGAGATTGAGATAGGTATCTCCGTGTTTCTGGAGAAAAATTAGGAGTGTCTCTGGAGCAGAGTGAATAAGGTGGAGAAAAGAAAGAGAGAAGTAGCAGATAAAACTTAGAAACACAGGAGTGGAAGGGTAGTGCCAAGCATTTTAAATCACATGATGCAGTTTTAATTTTACTCTGGGATGGAAATTATTGGCTGGTCTTGAAGAGGGTCTTAACACTGTGTGAAGTTAGTTTAAGTAAATCTCCACTGACAATAGGGGAACATGGAGGTCCATTAGGAGGTTGGTGCAGCAGTAAAAGTGAGAATTAATGGTGGAAAGCTGAGTGCAAAAATGTTATCAGATTCTCAATAAAATGGTTGTGGTTTGTCTTCAAGTGAGAGGTGTCAGTAATGATTCCAAGGTAATTGGCCTGAGAAATTAAAAAAGGGGAATAGACTCCTTAAATCAAAAGCCCAAAAATCGGGGACCAGCAGGTGGCGTGGTGGTTAAGGTGCTGGCCACTCCCACATGGCCAACCGCGGTTCGAGTCCCGGACCTGGCGGCTTCCTTTCTCCCTTTCCCTCTCTCTCTCTCTCTCGCTCTCTCTCTCTCTGTGCCTCTCTCTGGTCAAATTAAAATTAAATGAATGAATAAATAAAGTTAAATAAATAATAACTATTTTTAAAAAAGTCCAAAAATGTCAACATGTCATACACACACACACACACACACACACATACACACACACAGTCACTTTCAGATTTTGCCTCAAAATGGACAGAACATAAGAAGGTTCAGAGATGAAATGTCTGTACTCACGGTTCAACACTTTTTTTTTTTTTCACTAAAATAACCTGAGAACCTTAGATTTGGAAATAGTCAAGAATGAAGTTGGAATACAATTTAAATGAAATATCTTGTACGTTAAAGCATCTTTATTTAAAGGGAATAGATATAAATGTGTTTTTCTAGAACTGGGATCTAGGTTGACAGGACCATTCTATGTTAACTGATAAAAGTAAAAAATTATCAAAGATTGAATTTCATCATCAATTTTTTAGAGAATTATTTATTTCATTTTATTTATTGTTATAATTATTCAAGTTGACTAGTGAAAGACGAGAGAGAGGGTGAGAGAGAGCAAGAGAGAGAAAGCAAGTCATCAAGTCTGGGAATTGATCCATGGCCAGCCACGTGGGAGTTCAGCACCTTAACCATCGTGCCACCTGACAGGACCTACCATCAATTTTTAAAAGTATTTGCAGTTTGAGTTGGGGTTTTAATGTTTTGTTTTGTTTTCTCTTGCTTGTTTGTTTTTATTGTCAGAGGGTTTGTGTGCTCACACGAGAGAAAGAGAGACATAGAGAGAGTGACAGGAAGGAGTCCCCCTCTAGTGGGGTGTGGTCTCTCTTCTCCATTTGTCCAACCTGTAGGAACTTGGAGCATAAAAGCACGTGCACATGCATCAGATGTGTTTTCTGTTCATCTGTTTTTAATAATCTCTGTAATACAATGCTGAAAAGAAATAATAATCCTGGAATCTTTTTCTGTCAGAGGAACTAAATTTTAGTTTCTAGAGCAGGGTAATGTGAGCTGCCTTGTGGTTAACAGAGCTTCCACTCTCCCATCTCATTCACACTGAACATATAATCAATGGAACAATTTGAGCCACTCAGACACTTCTACATGGATTAAGTAGTGTGCATGTGTGCATGTGTGTGTGTAGAGAGTAAAGTATATGAAGAGTCTTTTCTCTTTTTCTTCCTGCTATCTATCCTTACATTAAAAAGACCAGGCTAGGGCCATGGGGTGACATAGTGCTTAAGACACTGGACTCTCACATGGCCAACCATGGTCCAAGTCCTGAACTTGGCTTGAAACTCACACCAGGCATATGTGTGTGTGTGTGTGTGTGTGTGTGTGTGTGCATGTATGCGTGCACACGCGCATGCCCAAAATCCCAGGAGAAAAGATTGTGGCATGGCCATCCTCCTTGGGGATTTCTTCTTTTTTTCTCTATCTGTCTTTCTGGTGAACACGCATGCTGTATAGAAAAAATATTTCTCTGAAAACAAAGATCAGCCTATAGTTTTTTCAGCCTGGAGCTTTTGTGCCACTAGTTTTTGGCACAACATTTTCTAACATATTTTGTAGGACAGGTGGGGACTGGAATTAGCTTTACGATACTGCTGTGATGAGTAGTGAGAGAAAGAACATTTCCATTCAGTGTCAGGTATTGAGAATTTTCCTATCCTCAAGAATAAATCAGTCAATAATTATGAGAATATGAATTCTTCTCAAGCTCTCTTCATCTTCACAACAGGCTAACCTCCCTGGTCTGACAAATAGAGTATTTAGTCTATGAGATGCCTGTGCTTTTGAACTGACTTTTGTTAAATCAATATTAGTTCCTAACATCTGAATAATTCAAGGTTTGTGTCACGTGTTTCCATTCAACAAAACTCTTTTTCATTACAATAAATTATTTTTGTCTGCACTCTATGACCGAAACTGATTGACTAAAAGATATAGAAACACAGTATATGGATGTAAATACCAGGTATGGTGTGTGTGAAAGAGCAGTGTCTGAGGAAGGACATTTAGAAGAAAAATAGGGAGACAAAGCATTAATGGGACAAAGAAATGTGATAGTATCTGTTGAAGATATTTTATAGTTTTATCAACTGTCCTAAGGAGAAATGTTCACCTGTTGAAATATCCATTTTGTAAGCCAAATAATGTGATTGAATGTATAAAAAAAATGAAATAAAAAATAAATTATTTTCAACAAATTTAAAGTGACTTTTTTCCCGATCTGAGGCCTAAAGCCATAGGAAAAAAAAAATAGTGTTTCATGTAGTGTATAGATAAAAATAAGTTAAAACTCTACACGATTATTCTAAGCTCACATCATTCACCTTAATAAAGAAAATTAGATGAAATACAGCAGAAATAAGTTTTTAGGATCCTGAAAAAAAGAGGAGATGGAAAAACCAGAAATGGGTTATTAAGTATAGGTTGATATGGTTCCAAGGTTTTGATGGGGACATTTTCTACTCTACTGTGTCTCCTTCCATGAGAGTCTATTGGGAAGCATAATATTTGCTTCTTCACAAGGTTAGGCCAGAGTAAATTGTACAGATGGTTTTTGGAATTGGGTTGAGCACAGCAGGGGATATTAAAATTTTCCACCGGTGTGCAGGAAAATATATTAGAACTTCAACTTATATTTAGCTTGATTCGTCGTTTAACATTTCTACTTTAGTGTGTGTAAGGTCTCTAAAACACACATGGAAAATGAGTATTATGAGAAAACTATTCATGGATTTCAAAAATGCTTTGCACCAAAATAAACTCATACTTTAATTCTAGTTTTCCACAAACTTGTTGAAGTCTCCTTGTGTGCTATGTAAAGTGGATACTAAGTTTGTATAGCTGCATATGTCTATGTATAATTTATTATTACAAAATGTGCATGTTTTAGGAAGCATGTTAAGTTTTGTCTGGTCCAAAGGGATCAAGAGGTAGATTAAAACATGCTTCAATGTAAAGAGCTCTTCTGTGATTGTACTTTTATAGGTTTTAGGTATTAAATGTTCATTGTCTATGAGATCATGGTCATATTCAACGATGTGAGATTGTTCACATTTTAATTTTTCTCTTGAGCAAATTAATTGTACTGACATTATTTCTATTAGTAATGTCATTAAGAATGTTCTTTAGAAATTTCTTGGTCTGTGAATTCAAAAGACAAGAAACTTTTGGCACATGTCATCATTTCAGTTTTCTTTCTCTCATCTACCATTCTTCTCCATACACTTGGTTTTGGATAGTTTACCTCATCCAACTACAATGTACATGTGCTGGAGACCATGCACTTTAAAGTACTAAAAAAGTAGTTTGAGGCTTGAATGATTTGATATCTTAAGAATTCTTGTAAATCAAAGATGATGTCTATGTTGAAAAAATTTTTAACTGGAGAAACAGTTCATCTCTGGTTCCATCAGATTTTCTGGTGTAGAGAACTTTGTAGAGTCATGTTCAAAAGGGCTCAGGAGGGACTGTAAAGGTATGATTTTTAACAGTGGGATTGAATAATGTCTTAAAGACTTCAATTTAATTAGTTTATTTTCCCTGTGTGTTGAACATAAAGCTCTGGAATTGATGTGTTACTTTCTATTTTTCAAAGCTCCTGTTTAGATAGGGGATAATTGGATTGGTTGAATAAACCCAAAACAAGAATTGTAATTGTTTAAGAATTGATGTGGTTCACAACTCAGATTTCATTACGTTTGATTTTCTATCAAGCTAGAATATACAGTTGATATACAAGTCCATGGAAGGAGTAGGGGATCCCTGGTATTTTTCTTATTCTTCTTGGAGGTGTGACTATGTTTTTTAGTCCCAACTCCTGCCCCCATGTCTAGAAGGGTCTTCAATGATGAACTAGCTACCTTCAGAGTACTTTAGTATAAAGATACAATGTGGTCAATGCAAGAAAAATCTTTTTGTTTTTATTTTTTAATTTTTATTACTCTTATTATTTCTAATTATTTGATTGCTATACATTGTTTGATTTGTAGAGAGAATTTACCCAACATGAAACAGATCTCAGACCAGTCCATCTGAGAATATTATATATGTTATCATCAACAGGTCATAAACCATTTCTGTGTCCCCCAAATGTCTTGCCTATTTTTTCTCCCTGATTTCCTTCCCTATTCTCTTCCCTTTTCCCACCCTCCTCCTCCACCGTCTCCAGAATGGTCGAAGATTTGTTGCTGAGTGAAGCAAGCCAGGATATGAAGGAAAGATATTATATGTCTCCATTTAATATATACCAAGTGCCCATACACTATGATAGAGATTAAAATATTGGAAGACATTAAAAAATAGTGAAAAAAATTTAAGATGTTTTTGCTATAGGACACGTGCACTCGCCAGAAAGACAGAGAGACAGAGAGACAGAAAGTGAGGAATCACCCCCCAGGGGGATTGGCCATGCCGCAATCCCTTCTCCTCCATTCTCCTCTTGGGATCTTGGGCACGCACGCACATGTGACGGGTGTAAGTTTAAGCCACCGGGTCCTGGACTTGAACCACAGTCGACTACATGGGAGTTCAGTGACATAGCCATTACACCAACTTCTGGTCCCGAAAAAAAAATTTTAATGACAAAATTACTTCCAATCTCTACTGCTTATTCAATCTTGTTTGTTTTGGGGTAACAGGCAGGGTGACACACTGTATATGTGGGTAAGTTGTTCCCTAAGCAGGTTCCATGGGGATATGGCCCTTATCTGTTCTCAGATTGCTCCTCTGAGAACATTATGCTTGGGACACAAGGACAGCACAGTTGTACTAGAATGACATCAAGTTTATTCACTCCTGTGAAGAACCCAAATCCAGTCAGGGCAATGAAGATAGTTATTTAAAAGAAATACTAGGTGATCATGAAAATTATATTATAGTAGTGAACTCTATGGTTGTCATATTTATGTGTGTCAAAATATGCTTTTTAAGACTTTTTTTAGGTCATATTAAATTTCATTGCAAATGCAACTTATGGCTGTGCATGCTAAAAGGAATATTATCTATCTAAAGAAGATGTTTTAATATTCATAACACTTTCTCCTGATGATCTACAATGCAGCTGACGTACCCTCTTCCCAACATGTTATAATTTTTACCTTTTAATGATTAGTTTTCTTAAAAGAGCATATGAAAATGGTTCTACATAAAGACAAAATTCAGAGAAAACATGTTGTTTTAAAAAAATGAAGTTACCTAGCTATAAGGCATAAAAGAAACTTTGTTCACAAATCCATATAAAAATAGAAACAGAAAGTGCAGGGCTGGCCCCAAAACACAGTGGTTAAGTGCTGTATACTGGAGTTGGATTTCAAGTAGCCAATAGCAGTTTGAATACGTGCCTTCGAAGTCTGTAAAACACACTGAGAACGTGTGTGCTTGCTCAAGATCCTGATGAAGCAATGGAGGAAAAAAGGATTGCAGCATGATTTCACCTCATTGAGGAGTGCTTTATTTTTCTTTCTCTCTCCACTGCCTGTGTATATTCTCTGGCAATTCAAAATAAAAAAGACAGGCTAGCAGGTGGTGTGGTGATTAAGGTACTGGATTCCCACATGACGGATCACGGTTCAAGTTCCAGACCTGGTGGCTTGAAACACAAGCTGGGAGCGTGAGTGTGCCCCCAAAACCTCAAGAGAAGAGTGAAGGAAAAGCAACTCTTGTACATGGTCATCCCCCTGGGAAGTGATTTCTCACTTTTCCTCTCTGTTTCTCCAACAGTGCATGTGACAGAAACCAAAAATATAAATAAATAAAAAAAATAAAAAAAGAAGAAAGAGATTAACATATCACAACATATGTAACATGACACATACATTTAAGCACAAAATAAATATCCCTAGCCACTTCTCAATATTAATTTACTCAAGTCACACTGAAATCTCTTCATTTACTTCAAGAAATCGTAGATAGATAGAAATGAAATGTGTGAGCAGGTTTTTTTGTTTTGTTTTGTTTTGTTTTGTTTTGTTTTTGAGGTTTTTGCTATAGGGCTTGTGTGCTCACTAGAGAGAGATAGAAAGAAAGAAACAGTGAGAGGGAAAGTGAGAAGTCAACCCCGAAGGAGGAATGGTCATGCCACAATCCCTCCTCCATTCTCCTCCTGAGATCTTGGGCATGCATACACACATGCCCAGCATGATATTCAAATCATCAAGTCTGGGACTCAAACCACAGTCAGCCAGTGGGAACCCAGCAACATAACCACTACACTATCTGTTGGTCCCATGAGGCTGGGTTTATTACTGCTATTAATTTTCTTTGTATTCTAATATTTACCCATTATCCTTTTTAAATATTTTTTATTTCAATTTATGTTATACTTTCAATCACATTTGTGACTTAGCTTGAAAAGTGAATATTCCAACATGTATACATTTCTCACCAATCCAGTTGAGAAAAGTATACAAATTATCTTCAACAGATAATAACCCATTTCTTTGTCGCATAAATGCTTTGCCTCTATATTTTTATATTTTACTGAATTCTTTTATTTATACCTAATTTTTCTCTATTCCTTTATTGAACACATAAAGATGTTTATTGTTTCTAATATTTTTTTCTCTGTGTTTCCTCTGAAATGGATATAGACTCTGAAGCCAAAGCAATCTGGATATGAACTGTGATACTGTCACTTAATTATCCTTTAAATTGAGGAAGGTATCTAACACTTCAACAAATAAGGAAACACTTATCAAATGTATTTGACTCCAAATAGATGAATATAGAAAATTTAATGCTGAGTGAAGTGACCCAGACTATGAAAAACAAACACTGTATATCCCTGTTCAATATGTAATGAACATCTGCACCCTATAGTAGAAATAGAAAAATCTGATGATGTAATAGTAGGGAGAATAAGTATAGATAGCAGAGGCTGTATGGGAGGGGAGTAGAGGGTCTTTGGGAGGAGCAAAGGGAAGAAACACTTAGACACAGAATGTAAAGTTCTCAATTGAAAATGATGTATATGGTAATATATTTGATTTGACTATCAGGTACTGCATGCATACTCTGAAAAAAAAGCATACTGTGCATATAGAGATGTGCAATTATTGAATATAAACAAAAAATAATAAAATAACATATATATATACACATTTATATATATATATATATATATATATATATATATATATATATACAGAGAGAGAGAGAGACAATATAAAGGATATGCATGTTGTGCTTAATTATATACACTATAAATAGTAGGTATTCTACAAAGTTGAACTCACTTTTCTCCCTTTTTCACTTATCATGTTTAAATATTTTACATTTTAAAAATAAACTGGTCAAAAAAAAATCTCAATCTTACCTTACAACAGCCTTCATTCAATAATATACAAATACTTTGTGCTATTTTATCTTTAAACTTCTCAAGCACATAGACTATACTTGTTTTTATGCCCCATTTACCATTATTACTATTTAGAAATTCAGATTTATTTTTGTCCTTTATTTGTGGGAAAAAATGCCTGAAAACTCACAGTAAAATATAGAGTAGTGATTAGGAGCAGACAAGGAATCGTAGCCAGAATGTCTGGTTCAAATCCTGTCTACAACTTACTAGTGATATGATTCCAGGTATTCTTTCTCACTCATTCACTGTATCTTTTCTCTCATAAGAGATAAGAGAATGTCACAAAATAATGTACATAAACCTCAGAAATCAGAGTTTGGCACAGAGTAAACATTGATTGTATGGTAGGCAATATTATAATTACATTAATTGCAATGACATTTTTTCTTTTATTTATTGTGCTTTTAGTCTTTGACATACTTTGTCATCTACTTCTTTTACAAACAGACTTGCATTACAATAATTGTCTCCTAATTTTTTCTTTCTATTTTATCTCCTCTTCTGGTTACTTGACTTCTTCTTCCCTAATCTAACACCAGCTACTGATAATCTGCCCTTGCCTTTCTGTTGGCCTCTGAATTCTCATGACCTCGGCAAAATCCCATACTGTAGCTCTATCTATGTATTCTAGCCAGTGAAACTAAATAGCAGGTTAGAACTCTCTCGTGCCTGTATTAATAACAGCATTCAAGTTATTCTTCCTCAGTTGCTTTAAATAGCTGCAATTCATCAGACATCAAACTCAGTATTTTATATATCCCTGTACCTTAAAAAAAAAAATAAAGCAAAGCAAAACAAAACAAAACAAAACAAAAAAACAGAAAATCCTCTCACTAGTTGCATTTAGTTCAAGGAGTCTTTCTCTCTCTGTAGAAACCATGTGGAGTATTTCCAGCAGTCTGATTACTGAACACGTGGTAGAGTTACACTACCCTGATCACTTGTATATGGGTGCCTTGTGTATAGTGGATATAGCTAGTCATACACAGTAAGTTTTGAGTAGCTGTGACATGTTATACTTAAGTGTCAGTATTTTCCACCCCTGTTAGAGCAACTGTCAACTTGCAAGATGGCAGCTGCTTCATTAGCTAGGCTAACAGCATAACACAGGGACCAGAGTCCTCAGTTAAGAGAATGAACATGTACTGAGCAAGATTTAAACATTTATTGTAAGTAAGTTGTTGTGATTTTGAGGTTGTTTTGTTTTAACAGCAGTCTCTAGCTCTCTGACCTACCTTGACTTTCTTGTATTCCTTTCTCATGGTTAACTTCTATAATTAATTAAGTTGGTGAGATGTCACATTATGTCTTCCTTTTAAATTAAATTTACAAAATGTTAAAAATATAAGCAGACAAATAAAAGGTAAAAAGACACAGGGATTGGTCTTTGACTCTGCATCTTTAGCACTCATCAGGCTATTGGCACTTGGATAAAGAAATGACAACTGTTCATCTGTTTGTTTATACAACAGCCATTTAGCACTTGATTTCTACATTCACCTTTTCTCTGCCCATCACTGACCCATATATTCCCTCCCTGAGAAACTGCCCAGGTCTCTCTAAAGTCTCCCATATCAAAGCTAAAATCCTGTGCATGGCTGTTAGTAACTTTTTTTAGGTTTATTTATTCATTGCCTTTATAAGTAAGAGGGAAAGAGACAGAGAGAGAGAAAGAGACAGAGAGAGAGAGAGAGACAGAGAGAGAGAGAACCTCCTAAGGTCTTCATGCTGTGATGTAGTTCTGGCCTCAGCCTGGGCTGGATCAAGGCCATGCCCAGGAAGGTCTCTAGATGTGGACTGGGAACCTTCTCTGTGTATCTACTTTGTGAATCATCACTATTTACTGCTGAACCCCTTTCCAACCTCTGCTAGGCCTTTAATAATCTCTTAGAAATTTATATCCTGATACTACCCAACATTTTTATCACAAGCTCTTCCAAATCTACATGTTTAATGCAATTCCAATCAAAATACCAGAGATATTCTTCAGAGATCTAGAAAAGGCAATCATAGAATTTGTCTGGAACCATAAAGACCTCATATTGCAAAAGCAATCCTGCGCAAGAAGAATGGAGTAGGAGGCATATCACTCCCTGATCCCAAGATATACTATAAAGCTGTGGTCATCAAAACAGCATGGTATTGGCATAAAAACAGACAAGTGGACCAATGGAAGAGAATAGAGACCCCAGAAATAACCCCCAAAGCTTACAGCCAACTGATCTTTGACAAAGGATATCAGTCAATCCATTGGGAAAAGGAAAACATCTTTAGTAAATGGTTTAGCATTACTTTTTATGTTTCCAAATTTGAGCCATACTTCATCTCATTTTCAACTCTCTTCTTTTTTAAATAAATTCTTCTTCTGATTTATATCAATGATAGAGAAGGCAATTATTTAAAATATAAAATGCTAAAATAATTCTTTATACATAGCAGATGTTAAAAAATTGTTGAAAAAAAGAATTAATTTGTACCATTGTTTAGGAGATTCTTATAGTTATGCATGTAGTAGATACATTCTTGGCGAAAACTAAGGATAATTTTGTGTTTTAAAACAATTTATTGCTGGGACCAGCAGCTGGCATAATGGCTATGTTGCTGGACTCCCATGTAGTCGACTGCAGTTTGAGTCCTGGACATGGTAGCTTAAATTCATGCTGGGCACGTGTTAGTGTATGCCCAAGATCCCGAGCGGAAAATGGAGGAGAAGGGATTGTGGCATCGCCATCCCTCCCTGGGGGGCGATTTCTCACTTTCTGTCTTTCTGTTAAGTGCATGTGCCCTACAGGGAAACGCCCCCCCCAAAAAAAATACTGCTTTCCTTCAATAACATGAAAAAATTTTCAGTATAATTAGGACACACAGTGAATACACACAACAAATACCAGATTCTGAAGAATTCAATTGGGTGTTAGACTATGTTTTCTATGGACTCTATTAACTCACTCAACTAATGCATGTTGCTTCACTGAATTAAAGTTTTAGTTGTAGATGAGAGGGTTCTCATTTTGCTATGCTTCCACTTAATCCCTCTCCCCTTTTCTTGAATAATAATGCTAGAATTATGATAGAAATCTATTTTTCTGTCATTGATTTATCTTCATTTGATTTGATTAGTTTTGAGACTAAATAACCTTTCTTCTTGGGAACCAGCAGTTAGCGTAATGGCTATGTCGCTGGACTCCCACGTAGTCGACCGCGGTTCGCGTCTCGGACCCGGTGGCTTACAACTCACGCCGGGCGCGTGTGCGTGCGTGCCCAAGATCCCGAGAGGAGAATGGAGGAGAAGGGATTGCGGCGTGACCATCCCCCCTGGGGGGTGATTTCTCGCTTTCTGTCTCTATGTCTCTCTCTGTCTGGCGAGCGCACGCGCCCTATAGTGAAAAACCTCTCCAAAAAAAAAAAATAAAAAAAAAAAAAAAATAACCTTTCTTCTTTGTCTGTTCTCCTTCTGGAACTCCCATAATGTGAATGTTTGTTTGCTTTATGCTATTTCATAAGTCCTATAGACCATGCATCCTTCATTTTTTCTTCCTTTTTCTTTTTTCTGTAACTGGATGATCTCAAAAGATTTATCTTTTGGGCCCAGATGGTGCAGTGGTGGCATAGCCTGACCAATACAAGTACTGTGTTCACATCCTAGAACCTCCCTGAGCATGCTGCATGCCCATGTGTGCTCATGATCTGAGGTATCTGGGGCTGGAAGTGGATCATGGCATGAAGACTCTGTTTTTCTCTGTCTACCGGTTTTTCTCTCTCTCTCGTAGCATAAATAAATAAATAAATAAATAAACAAAAACATGTATCTTCAAGGTCAGAGATTCTTTTCTATTTGATCTAGTCTTCTGTATAAGCATTCTGCTGTATTTTTTATTTAATTTATTGAGTTAATCAGATTTAATAATTCTATTTGGTTCTGTTTATGTATGCCATTTATTTTATTTTCCATTCTGGCCATGGATTTCTTTTTTTTTTTTTTTTCTGACTTCATTTAATCATCCATCTGCATTTGTTTTCTTTTGTGTCTCACTGAGTTTTCTTAGAATTTGAAATAATTTTTAGACATTTTAGAGTTTTCCTTTTGTTTGGGCTATATTACTGGAGAATTATTGCTTTCTTGGAGGTGCCATGTTTCTTACTTTTTCATGATTCTGTGTTCCTACGCTTATATTCATACACCTGAGGGATAGTTGCCTTTTGATTTTATGAAGGAGTGTTTTTGGAGAAAGACAGTCTTAAAGATGTGTACTATATTGTCAGTGTAGTTGAGTTTTGGTTCTGGGTGGGATTAGTAGTATAGTCTCCTGAGATTTTTTTGCTGTAATCAGTGATATCTACAAGTTCCTCAGTGTTCTAAACTGTAAGTGGTTGTGGTGCAATTTTGCTAGGGGTGGAGGTTGTTAAGTGGTCCTATTGGATGCCAATAGCACTAGGGGCTGTGGGTGTTGGCCTTCAGTTTTGGGAGAGCAAATGGGCCTCTGTGGTGGAGGTGGGTGTTCACCCTGGGTGGTGGGAGCCAGGAGTGCAATAGCTCATTCATCGTCTCTTTGAACTAACATTGTTTTACCTAAAATCCATTCTTGGGACCAGCAGGTGCGAAGTGGTTAAGAGTGTTGGACTCTCACATGGCTGACAACAGTTTGAGGCTCGGACTTGGTGGCTTGCCTTCTCACTTTCTTTCTCTCTCTCTCTCTCACTCTGTCCCTCTCTGGTCAAATTTAAATTAATTAATTAATTAATTAATTCAAAAAAGGCCATTCTTCAGGTACTAGTCAATGATCTTTTAGAAGTACTGTTGCTTTGTACTTAGTATTCTTGTTAATGCATAGAGAAAAACTCTATAGTAAATCATACAGCACTGAAGTTAAACTTTTAAATAGGTTTTACAGAGCCTACGTGTTCTGCATCCTGTGTCCTTTCTCTGACTTAACTTCTTTGCCAATCTTCTAATGCTTACAATATCAGACTCGACAATATTTTTCCTATAAAATAAACATGCCAATCTCCTTCCCACCCCATGGATTCTGCATTTGAAGTTAGTTCTTTCTACTTCTAACATTCATGCTCGAGATCTAGGCTTGACTGCCATATTTTCATAATTTAGGTCTTAATAACAATCACTACTTCACAGAGAACAGAGAACAGTGCTTCTCTTCTTTTTTTATTTTTTACAAATTATTTATTTATATTTTAATCTTAGGGTATGTGCAGACAACAGAGACAGAGACAGAGACAGTGAGAGGGAAAGTGAGAAATCACCCCCCGGAGGGATGGCCTTTTTCCTCCATTCTAACAGAGGACACTTCAATAAGCAGTAACACTGGGTCATGTGACTATGTCTAGGTGCTTATCACTTATATCTCTAAAAGTTCTCTTATTTTGGGGACCATTTGCTGTTCATTTTTCTATTCCTCCAAGAACATAATCAGCTGAAGCACATTTTTTTTTTTATGACCTTATTACTAGGTCTAAGAACAGTGCCTGTCATATACTAGGGTCTCAATGGATACTTGTTAAAAGAATTAATAAAATAAAGAAAAGAATGACAATTAAAACTGAAATTAAAATATATTACCATGTTCTCTCTGACTTTTGTAACAGTGTGAACCTTGGTACAACTCACAAACCCTCTAGAGATTCAATTTTCTCTTCAATAAAATTAGGTAGTTGAGTAGCTACATAGCTGTTATGTCACTGGACTCCCACATGGTCGACCATGGTTTGAGTCCCAGAACCAGTCGCTTGAAACTCATGCTGGGCATGTATGCATGTGTGCCCAAGATCCCAGGAGGGGAATGGAGAAGGTATTGCTGGCCACCCCCTGAGGGGTGATTTCTCACTTTCCCTCTCACTATCTGACTCTCTCTCTCTCCAGCCAGTGCATGCACCCTAAGGCAAAAACCTATAACAAAAAAAGTATTTAACACAATCATAATATACAGTCATTACATTCTTTCTTTTGAAAATTGTATAATTCATAAGCTTTACTAATATTCAATTGTTTTTTGACTAAAAATTTCTAAATTTGTACAAATTAAATTATTAAAATAGAAAGTGACTTTTAAAAGCTGAGAAAATGTAGAGAAACAGCTGAAAATAGTAATTTGAATCATCTCACATTTAAGTGATATGATACCGTGGCTGCAAATACATATTGTAATTTCATATTATCCAGATTATTCTGATGGTGGCTAGTATATTCTTTAAAAATTAAAATATTGGGACAAGTAGATGACATAGTGGTTACGTTGCTGGACTCCCACATGACCAACTGTGATTCAAGTCCTGGACCCAGTGGAGTGAAAATCACACTGGGAGCGTGTGTGTGTGCCCAAGATCCCAGAAAGAGAATGGAGAAGAAGGGATTACAATGGGCCATTCCCCTGGGGGGAGGGGTGATTTCTCACTTTCCCTCTCACAGTTTCACAGTTTCTGTCTCTCTCTAGTGAGCGCATACACCCTATGGCCAAAACCTCTAAAAAGATTAAAGTTTTTTTTTTTTTTTTTTGGCTGAATGAACATAATTACTTAAATTTAATGAAAAATATGGTGGTAATTTAAAGCAGTTCTGTCTCTGAGTAGAAGCTATCAAGTTTATTAAGTTTGAATTAATTGGAAGTTTTTGTCTTTATAATGAAATAAGCCACTAATTAGAAACTTATATTTAACTTGGAAATTATTTGACCTTGATAAAGAGAGGAGAGAAAAAAGAAGAATATAAAAAAAGCAATAAGATAGCAAAGAGAGAGATAGAAGGAAAAAACTAAAAGAAAGAAAAATGGCTAGCATTTCATTTTTTAAATTATTTTTGAAATTTTTTAGCATACATTCATATTTTAGCATATACACTTAATTTTTCTTTTGTATTTTCCCTTGGAGAGAATATTTGAAAACAGGTATGATGTATTATATTTCTGTTGCTAAATATTTAGTGAACTGAGTGAGGTGTTTTTTTTTTATAATTAAGCTTTTGATAATTTCCTTTTTATGAACTGGGTTTGTAAATATCAAAAATACTGTGAATTATATGGGGGCCATGACTTTAAAAAAAAGAGAATTAAACCAATGTTAGAAAATAGAAAAAAAATATTTTATAACAGTAGAACATACAATAAATTATTAATCTACTTTTTTTTCTGTGTTATACTATGCCAAATCATTTAAGTTCTTTTTGCTTTTAGAATTTCACATCTTTTTCTGAGATGTTTGTAATCAGTACAATAAATGTCCAGGCATACCTTTAAATTTCAGCAAATGTCAGAGCAGAATAAATTCTAGGTGAAGCATAAGTCCTTACTCACAGCTAAGTAAAGAAACATTTATTTAAATGCAATTTCATATTCTTTGACTTGGAAGTACAATTGAGTTTTTTTCAAAATACAGATACCTCTTTAAAATTTTATATCGAGAATAAATCTTTCCCTCTCTTTTATTTATTTATTTTTGTTGTTGTTTTTCCATCTTAGAAAGGCAAGTTATTTCTACTCTCTGGGTTTTAAAAAGGAACAATGTACAATTATACAATTAAGTGTTAAATGTATTGTACATTTACTAATGTAAATACCTATGGTTCAAAATGATCTTCACAGTTTTAATTTAACAATTTCCAAGAGAATATAGTTAATCAAGATAGATGGGGCCAGATCTTTGGCCTGGTGTTTACTGTGACTGGATCCCACACATGGCCAACTCTGTGGTTTCAGTCCTGGACCTGGCAGCTTAAGAAACATACCAGGTGCATGTGCATATGAGTCCTAAATCCCAACAGGATGGTAATATAAAGATAGTAGGACCATTCCCAAACGTGGGTGCTTTTTTTCCCCTCTCCCTCTCTGTTTCTGTGTCTCTCTCTGACACTCTCTCTAGTGAGCACATGAGCACTCTGCCAAAATTAATAAAAGATATAAGTAACAAACTTAATTTTAATTCTAATGCTTACAAATGGCATTCAATAGTAGCTTTTATCGCATATTACAAAATTATAGTTTTATATGACAATTATATATTTTCCTTACAATATAATATTACATAGTTGGGTGATCATATGGTGTGTTTTGAATTTTATTGTTAACATGCATTGTAGTTACTCACAAATGTAAAATAAGCATCATCCCATAAGAATGATAAGAATGCCAGAAAGTTTTAAATGTCCAAAAAATGTTGAGAATTTCTAGCCCTATGCAATACTCTTTTTAAAAATGAAAGAAAATTACCTCTATGTTCAAATAATTTTGAAAACTACTGCATGGTATTTTCTCTACTTAAACCTTAAAATGCAAAGTAGTTTATTAAAAGCATTGAAAATGCTGCAGTAATGGAATCTATTTAGTTTTTTTAACTCACAGTTTCCACAACTTTATTGACCATGGAGGGGCTATTATTGCTGCAGTTATTGTTTTCTTTGATGTGCTTTATTTTGTAACACCTATTAACACCATTAGGAACACCAATAGACCTCTGGGAAATGCTGATCTAACTTAAAGTAAGGAAATAGAGAATTCAAGTTTACCAAGTACAAAAGAAAGCGACCCGAGAAAAATAAATTATAGGATCTTATTTTTTCCTTTTTCCCTTTCATTTTTGCCACCCCAAAAAGGAATTTATTTACAAACTTCCAATAGAGCCACTGATACTTGGTCGTACAAGTTTGTATAAAAAAGACCATATTCCAAGACCCCCAGTAAAAATGACAAAACAGCAAGAATTCCCTAAGTGCCTTTTCACTATCAGAATTTCTGTTTCCTCCAAGGTTCTCTTTTCACACAAAGCCTTTGGACCCTTGTAAATTTCCATATGGTGCCCTAGGTTGCTCTGCTTGGAAAGACACCTCATCCTCAGAACCTCCACTACTAGTTATCTCATGAAACCTCCATCTGCTCAGTTTCACTACTTCCTCATAATAATGCCATCATTTTCTGACTTCTAGACATCAAGTTTACTTTACCTTTTATCCTCTGTCATGACTTTATTAGAGATGCTTCAGTTGTTCCCTTTTTAGTAGATGATGTACACATGTTAATCTGACACTTAAAGACCCTCAAGTTTGACCAACTGCCTACTACTTTATATTTTATGATGAATGATCGAGTTAAAACCGAAGTACCACTTTCCCAAATTAATTACACATGTTAAGTAACTTTAATAAAGACATGACTAACTTGGGCCTTTGATACATATCCACATGAGTGTTATGTTCTCTCTCATTTCAAAACCTCATTCCACGAAATATACCAGAACACTAAGGAGACAAAGTTGGTTTGCAATTATGAATTGTGCCATGTCAGTGTTGCCCATATTTTGTTGACATCGTTACTCCATGGCACATTGGTGATTTTCTACATTTGCCGTACCATAAATATCTGAAGGTACATTGTTGATGGAGAAAGATATACTTTTAAATATTGAAGACATATTTTCATATAACAAAATCAAGAGCCAAGTAGACTCTAAAACTTTTTACTTCTCTTTTATCTACAGGCACTTTTGTTTAGAACCTGTTTCTGCCCCCAAGAAAACACAAAGAATAAGATTATTTCTATAATCTCACACCAAAAGTACTGTCACATATTGCTGAGGTGAGCCAAAGAAATGTATCTATGTATAATAGTCAGAAACAAAAGCGTGGCGCCTAAATCTCTGCTTTTCTAATGGAAACTAATTTTCTCTTTGGAGTCCCATTTCTGCTTGGCAAGGGAAAACATAATGAGGTCATTTTCAGATATTCTAGTCATTCTCATTCTGAAACAATTTTAGTCAGCAATGTAGTTAGTCAACTTCAAGTATCATTAACTTACTCACTGTTCCCAAACGTCTCCCTGAGACTCCTCTGTCTCTCCAAGATCCTTCCACTCTGAGAGGTTTGTTGTATAGAATAGGGGTGAGCATACCTTAATCTCAGGCAGGATCCCACTGCCCACGTGCAGCAGACACTTCTCTCCTCTGATACTATGATCCTGGTGTTTTTCTGTGGCCTGTGTGGGACTGATGGGGAATGACAGCTGCTTCTTTTCAGCCATCTCAGCTGCAGGCAGCTCTAGTGCTCCCTGTTCCACACAGCCACACAGGGATTCTCTCTGTCTCTGTAGAAGTCTACTGAAATTACCTGGGGTGATTCATGGGAAGCTGGCTGTGGCTTACAGAAACTCACCCATTTCTGGTAATGTATTTATAGATGCCCACAGTGCCATTCTTTCTTACCCAGTGTTCCCTCTCTCTCCTTGGCTTTCTTTATCTTCCCTGGAAACACCAGTCATATTCTAAATGTTCTTTAACTCAGCCAACTCAACAAGATGTTATTAATTTCTTACATTTAGAATCACATTCCAATGTTAAAACAAGATTTTCCTTAGAGTCTTCTCCAACCTGCAAGAGGGAAGGGTAGATCTCCTTGCTTGAGACTATGAAGAGGGGCTTTCCCAAACAATTTCCTAAACTTCTTTTCCAAACTCAAATCGTTTATTTTAAATATTTATTTTTTTAACTTTATTTGTTATTATTTTTTAATTTGACCAGAGAAAGGCAGAGAAACAGAGAGAAAGGGAAAGTGAAAAAGCAAGTCACCAGGTCCTGGACTTGAACTGCACTCGGCCATGTGGGAGTTCAGAGCCCTTAACTACCACACCACCTGCTGGGCCCCCAAAACTCAAATCTTTTAAACCCTTTCTATGTTCAATTTTTTTTTTTAATTGGATAGATTTACCATATCAGATACCCAAAACAAGGTGACATTTGGGATTTGGTGTCTTGGTTTTCAACTGGTAAACTCTTCCAGCTGCCCACTCTCCTTCAGGTTGGAAAAAATTGAAATTAACATCAAGCAGAAACTCAGGGAGAAGGAAAATGTAAATGTTATTTTACATTAATATACAAAAACCTTGTATTGTTAGACAAAAAGTACTGTCCCCTTTTTTAATTGTATCTCTGTGATTATCAAAAATTGCTGTTTCAAGGGAATCTCCTTCCTCTCATAAAACTATGCTGATCATTTCTTCCTTTTCTCTCTTCTTCTCAACTTTATTTGCTCTTCTAACTTTTTCTTTATATATTTATTGTTGAGGGAATCATTTCTGTGATCCCCTATTGATTGCAAGAAACCAAACAAAAGAAATAGGTTGCCTTCAAATTAATTGATAAAAAATGTAATAATGTCCCAAAGATTATTTACTGAAAATCAGATAATACCAGCCCTCCCAGTCCTCATCCTCTCTGTATAACATTTCCAAAAGAAATCCTTGTTTTCACAAATTAACCTAAAGCCTTATTTTTTAACAAATTTACATTTCAGGGCCAGTAGGTATCATGGTTGTTTAGATGTTGAACTCCCCAAAATGCTCGATCATGGTTTGAGTCGCAGACCTGGTGGCTTGCCTTCTCACTTTCCTTCTCTCTATGGTGAGTATGCACACCCTATAGTAATTTTTCAATGATGATAATATTCAATAAGCTTGTTTAAAAATAAAATAAAAATTCAGGATTTACTTGATATATATTTCAAATTCATTTTATGGAAGCATAGAGATTCTGTAATTGATAGGCATCTTCAGACTTTAGGCTTTATCAGCAAAGAAGCAACCACAAAAAAATCCCCTGGCTAAATAGGACTTTACACAGGGAAAAGGGGCAGGATTGGAATGTGTATCCCATCTTCCTGTCACAAACCTAGAGGGTAACTAAATATGTATCTTGCACCACTGAATAGCATTGAGTCCCCATGAGCAGGCTGCACTCAAAACACAGACTATTTACAGTAATTATAATTACTTTTAAAGTGATTACTATCTATAGTAATCACTACACACAATAGGGAAGAGAAAACTAAAATTGAAATTGCATAAAATTCCAGAAAATAAATGTAGATTGATTATTTATGATTGCATATAATTTAACCAGGGAGATACAGGTTTTTTTTTTTTTTTTTTTTTTTTTTTTTTTTTTTTTTTTTGGTTTGGTGTATACAAATGGAGTCTCAGTTTCATCATTTCACATTACATTACTTTGAGAAATTTGCATAAGGTCTCAAAGCTTCATTTTTGTTCCTTTTCGTTTTATATTTTAACATTATGTCATAGTGTCATGGTCAGAATTAAATGGTTTCAGTCTGCTTTTGAGTTGTTAACAGAAATACCTGAGACTAGGTAGTTTACTAAGAAATAGGTTATTAACTCACAATTCGGGCAGCTGGAAAATCCAAAGGCATAGGCTGGCATCAGGTCAGTCTACAATATGACCTATGGAACAAATGAAGGCAGACACATGGAGAAAGAAAAAATAAGCAGCTTGTGTTCTCTCTCTTTCTTAATTGCAATAGCGGACATGCTCTGGCTAGAGAAAGTGAAACAGAAAGGGAGAGAAAAGGAGAAAGCATTTCCCAATGAGGTGTGGCCATGCCACAATTCCTTCGCCCTTCCTCTATCCCATCAAGATTGTTTTCCATCAAAGATATTATCATGCATATTATCTTCAATGAATAATTTTCCATTTTGTGTTTCTTTTATGTTTTCCTTTTTGCCCCCCCTCGATTGCTTTCTTCTCACCCTCTTGTCATTTCCCACCCTCTTCTCACACTGTCTCTGGTGTCCACAGTTGCCCTCCATGCCAATCATTGATTGAGTCAATATATAGCGTATTGTGAATGAGAAATTCATTTTGTATGCTGCAATGATAAACAGTCAATGAATGCACAACAACAACAACAACAACAATTATTTGCCAGGGTGCTGGGGCTGGGATCTGTGGGATTTGAATCACCGTCAGCCATGTAGGATCTGGTTACCTTAATTACTAGGGTATGGGGCCAACCCAGCTGGCTCTCTTTTTTAGCAACCAGCTCTCATGAGAACTAACCTTTTCTCATGAGATCTGAAACTCATTATGTCTTGTGAGAGACTTCACTAATCTAATCATAAGGGTGTTGCCTCTGCAACATGATCACCATGCACCAATCACTTCCCACTGTGGGCCTACCCACATTCCGACATCATGGTTTAAAACATGAAACTTTGAATTAACAAAACTGTGATCCAAACTATAAAAAGTGGGATTGTTTACATTAAATACTAATCAGTGTCCTGTACAGAAATGCTCAATAAATGCCAACCATATTGAATTAGTCTTAGTGAAATTAAGGCTGATTTATTTATTAGAAGATTCCAAACTAAAACTGAGAATAAGAGAAAAATAATTCTTCAAAGAATACATTGAATATACAAAAAGCAGCTTGACAGAGCAATTCTTTTTTTTTTTTTTTGAGAGGTTTTTTTTTTTTTTGCTATAGGGCGCGTGCGCTCGCCAGACAGACAGAGAGAGACAGAGAGATAGAAAGCGAGAAATCACCCCCCAGAGGGGATGGCCACGCCGCAATCCCTTCTCCTCCATTCTCTTCTCGGGATCTTGGGCATGCACACACACTCACCCAGCGTGAGTTTAAGCCACCGGGTCTGGGACTCGAACCGCGGTTGACTACGTGGGAGTCCAGCGACATAGCCATTACGCTAACTGCTGGTCCCGACAGAGCAATTCTATCTACTCTTTTTTTAGTTTTCATGGAGACACTTTGAAATTACAGGCTTTATAAAGAAATGTGTTATGCTAACCATCTAAAGAAAATAGAATCATTGAGACAATTTCTGAGACATTTGCCTATGACTTTGATTCCTTTTGAAACTCTACATCCAAAACAATAAAAGTAAACCTTAATTATAATTAACATAAAACTCTAGATGGAATATTTTTTGGTGTAATGAATATGGTCTTGACAGGATGGGTTAAAAAAATGTGGATTGTAATGACATGGCATGGATGATCTGTGTTATATGGACTGCATTCGATCAAAGATGTGACTAAGTAGTTAAAGGTACTTCATGTGGTAAATGAAAAGGATCAAGCACTTTTGAACAAGCCAAGCATGGGGAAAATTAACAGATTTTAGGGCTAGTTGTAATCCTTGTGATGACATATCCTACATCCGGTATTTGGTCTTAACTATACAACATTTCCTGAATTATACTATTAGTAGATGAGCCCTTTCTCTGTAGGCCTAAGAATTATGTGAAAGGGTACTCTGTTAAGGACGATCTCAAGATTTATTTTTTCTTTAGTCCTTAACTTGGGTCCTTCATCCATAATGCATGCGACTGACACAGCGTTTTCTTTTAAGAGACTATATTATACATTTTTAAAAGCAAGTGATTTCATTCTGTTTCGAGAGACTGCACTTGGCATTAAACAGTGCAAGGGCTGCTTTTATCAGGAGTATTGTTTTGTTTGTTCTATGTGCTTAAAATTCAGTGGCTTACACAGATCATACGATATGTTTTCCAACTCAGTTTAAATAAAAAATCGTATCTACCAGACTACATTCTTACCTTCTGATTTTAATATACAACTTATCCAGACAAAAAATCCTTTTTCTCACATTTCAGTAGCTATCGTGACAATAGACTACTTTAGTTCTTTTGCATTTATGCATTTGCAATGCCTCCTATATTTTTTTTCCTCTAAATGCTATAGTAAGAAACAGCTGTTCTAAATATTTTTTGTTGTAATTGTTCCAAGTACCAGGGGACAACATAGAAAATGTATAATGCAAATACAGGAATTCATTTTTTCTTTCACAAAATCCAGAATTCTGGTGCTTGAGTCTGTCATCAGATTTTAAAATCAACTAGCTTCTTTCCAAATATATTATGTTAAATTAAAAGGGAAATGCAAACCCACTACCACTCAATGTTTGAGATGGTAAGTCCATGCAAATAAAAGTTAGCATTTGTGGATATTCATTTTAGAAAGCAGATTCAAATCTCTGGATGCTGAACAATTCATTTATAAGTGAAAAAAAATGTCAGATTTTTAATTGAACGAAAATAGTACCAGGTGTCTCCAATAGAAAATATGACATTGTCAGCATAATCTTTCAATTATTTGATTCTAAGTGGGGCAGGAGTGAGGGATGAGGGATATCCTATGTTTGTGTGTAGTCTAAAGACCTACAGATTCTACCTGGTGAAGGGACTCTCAATCTAATACCAAAAAAATATTTAATTAAATCAAAATCAAATGAATATATTTAAAAGGCAACTAACCATCTGTGTAAACACTTATTTCAGTATTTCTAATTTATATGTGTGTGTTTCTATATGCATAAAACTGAATTCTCTTTGAGGTTGTAAATGACTTACCAGTTCCCTTACTAATTAGTGAATAAAAATATTCAGAATGTATTTGTTTGAAATTTGTATAAGAATTGTAATTTTACTGTTAAAAATTACATCCTTTACTTTATCTGAAGCCAAGTGTCCTTCACCTATAATTTGGGAATAATAATACCAACTTCATGGCATTCAAAAAATTAATGCTTCCAAGGTACATAAAGTTCCTAGTTCCCTATGGTCAAAGGTTGGACATTCAAAAATGGTTATTAATTTTGTTCTCTTTTTTTTTTTTTTTTGAGAGGTTTTTGCTATAGGGCACGTGCACTCGCCAGAAAGACAGAGACAGAGAGACAGAAAGTGAGAAATCACCCCCCAGGGGGAATGGCCACGCTGCAATCCCTTCTCCTCCATTCTCCTCTTGGGATCTTGGGCATGCACGCAAATGCGCCCAGGGTGAGTTTAAGCTACCGGGTCTGGGACTTGAACTGTGGTCTACTACATGGGAGTCCAACGACATAGCCATTGCGCCAATTGCTGGTCTCAATATTTTTGTTCTCTTTCATGAATGACCCTATTTGATTTATTTTTTAATGAACTATTTTTTTAATAATTATTTATTTAATTTTATTTATTCATTTATTTATTTTAACTTGACCAGAGAGAGACCCAAAGAGAGAGAGAAAGGGAAAGTGAGAGAACAAGCCACCAGGTCTGGGACTCAAACCCTGGTTGGCTATGTGGGAGCGCCCAGTGTTTCAACCACCACACCACCTGCTGGCCCTGAACTAGTCTTTAAGATACCTTTTCTATGATCATCCTGAACACCTCCCAGAATGGAATCCTTCCGTCTTTCTGACTTCTATTATAACCCAAAGCATATCACCATAACAGGTTCCAGTATCTACCTTTTCTAGTGTATTGTATCCTACTTGAGAACAGGGACAAGACAATGTTTCCTTTTTCTTTTATTTGCTCCATAATCTGCACACAAACTATACTATTATATCTGAGATGTTTGATCTACAGAACACCAAAATGGCAAAGCATAAATTACTAGAGAAAAAACTATTTTTCGACCTTCACTTTCATCCACCATGATGACACCCTTCCTTCTAGACTATTAGCTTTCTTAGAAATCTGTTCACTAACATATTTATGCTCCCTCTTTTTCATCTGAAATTCATTAGATCCCTCATTCAGCATTTAAATATGTTTATTTGTCCATCCTAAAAAAAATTATCTTTTGAAGACTCCACTTCCTCAGCTGAATGAAATGTGATTTCCTTCTTCTCCTCTATAATCAGACTTCACACTGTTGCCTACCTTTGCTGTTCTTCCCCTTTTATATCCTCTGATATCTGGTTTCTGCTCCCAATAATATAGTTATTCCTAGGCCATCTATGTGGGCCCTCATTTTTTCTTTTGAGGGATTTTTGATAGAAGACAGGTGCACTCACTCTCTTTTGAAAGAGACAGTGAGAAATCACCCCCAGGGGAAATGGCCACATTGCAATCTCTACTCCTCCATTCTCCTTTTGGGATCTTGGGCACACACACATACACACTTGGCATAAGTTTTAAGCCACCGGTTCCAGGACTCGAACCATGGTCAACTACATGGGAGTCTAGCAATGTAACCATTACACTATCTGATAGTCCTGTGTGCCCTAGTCATCAGTGCTTTCTCATTCTTCTCTTGTATTTTAAATGCTTAGGCACATTTCTAAATCTTCTCCATATTGTACTCTAGATATTCTGCCTAAGGGATTTCACTTTCAGTAGTAGCATCAGTTACAATCTACGAACTCATTTAAATAGCTGGTTCTCAAATTTATCTACACTTTAGAGTTGCTCAGAATGCATTTACATAGCACTTATGGGTGGGTCTCCTCAAGGACATTTATGTCTTTATCTGCATTTTATAGGGGATGTCTATTTTTGTGAAGTATTCTAAATAATATTAATACACAAATATATTTGAGAATTTCTAGCCTAGATGATCATCTATTCTAATGACTTAACATTTATGTATTTAAAAGTTTCACTTATTATTTCTAAAATTATCATATTCCCAAGTTTTTACACTAACCCTTGGAAATCTTATTCAACTCTCTAAATCCAAACTTAAATTCAGCTACAAAGAAATGTGATAGCAAAAAGGATACATAATTAGAGACAAAAATTGACAATGCACATAAAGATACTCTTATAGTCTATATACATCCTGTTATTTGAGTTTTGAAATTGAACTTAAGTGTATGAAATGGTTAAAAAATTGACCATAATCTAGTTAAGTATTACTCTCTGTAAATGACTGAAAGAATTCTAACCCATACCAAAAACACTGAGCTAAATATAGTAGCCCCACAGCTTTATGTGAGATTAGCATCACATTATATCCATAGATGTATAGCCCCCTTTACCTTTTAAATTAAGATTCAGAGAGCTACAAATATGTATGCACTTACAATTTTGTAAAGATAGGTCCCCTTTAAAAAAACAAAAAAGTCAGAGCCATCAAGAGTGAGCAATGTTAGCTATTTACTCTATCATGTTTATCTTTACAATCATAAACTGCTTTCATATCTATCCCCTCAAAAAAGAAGCCAACAGCTAGAAAACATATCTGAGGGCATCAGTGAAAAGGAGGAAATGAATTGGGCCTTGAATAATGGATATAAGTCAGAGAGACAGTGAATGCAGAAGGTGTTAAGAGAGGAACAAAAGGAATGAACAAAGGCACCTAAATAACAGATCGTTATTGATCTACTCTTTTGAAGTCATATTGAATTTTAGGTGGTTCCAATATCTGCATTTTAAAACTTTCAGCTGATGAAAGTTTCTGTTTGATCAAACTCGACAGGTGACCAAATAACATTAGAAGAACTGATGTTGAATTTAAAAAAAATTGGCTTAAATATTCCACAAATTAACCTATAAAAAAAAGCACTGATAAAGGGGGAGACTTAATTTTTATTCTGCCTATATACTATATTTTCAGACAAGTAATGTATATTATTTCAGAAAGATTATTGTGTTTCAGGTAGCACATGCCATTGAAGCAAAAGGGATTCTGGATATTTTTGCTAATATTAATATTATTACTTCTAAATAAAGATAAAATTTTCAATTGAAATTTAGTTACAAATAATAAAAAAATAGATATTTCCGTTATACCAAAAATTTACAAAATTAAAATAATATGATAAATATCATTTTATCATAAAAATGTATGTTTTCATTGTAACAAAATTTTATTACCTTTAAAATTAAATTATTGTAAGTTTTTAATGGCTGTTTACATTTATTAGATTTTTTTCAGTGGAAAACTATCGCTTAAAAAACAGTTTTGGCTAATATAATTATATAATCAAAGGAAAATGTTGTAAATGCTATTGATATATAATAGAAGTAGCATCAGACGATCAATTTAGAAGTGAAATATTAGTTTCTACATCATTCTCCATAGTGTGGTTCATGACAAAGTACAATGAACAGTGTCGTACAATACAGCACACCTTCTACAAAGTATACTATGAGAAATTCTGGTCCAGTGATACAATATTTTTGTAAAAGGCTAAGAATTAAGAAATATGAATAAGGAAAATACTAATAATAGAACGTATTTTTCTTTTTCTATGCTTCTTGAGAAATTTAAACATAATAGAGTTGAGCTTGGGATATTTAGAATTTGAATGTTCTTGTTTGTCCTTTTATGTGTAACAAAATAGAGTATCTATATGTTTAGTTACTTTTGTTATTTTCTTCTTCCTTCTTTCCTTTATTCTATCCCTCCCTTCTTTTACTTCTTTTATTGTTTCCTTTCTTTCTTCCTACACATTTCCAAGAGTTCATCCATGATTACATAGAAGAAAACACAAATTTTCATTTCTCTTCATGGTTCTGATATTGATTTAGTCACTGAGTGATATTTTTGGCAAGCATTTTAACTATTTCAGCCTGTAAAAATAAGAAATACAGTTTTTGAAAGTCCTATTCTACATTTAAAATTTCATGATACTTACGGTTTTCTTATTTTGCAGTTTGATTATTATAACAGGCATTAACTTTGACTCTGTGACATTTCATCTGGGACACTTCATAACTGTTAGGCAGGATTTTCCAAGAATGCCCATGGGAGTACTCCCCTGACTATGTAGTAGGTGAGACTGAGGTCTACCCCTCTCTCCAGCTGAACTAGGTATATCCGAGCCCAATTTTCCCTAGTCCCAAGATCCAGTGCATCTGTGCATCTGATATTCTCTGTAATGTTTTTAAGGATTTTATATATAAGTTCAAATTATTTGGGGGTAAAATATACTCTCAAGCTTTTCTTACAAAAAATAAAAAGAAAATTCTCTCAGCTGGAAGGGGAGCCTATGTAGTGTCCAGTCCTAATTGTTTTAATTTGTGCTGTAAATCAGTCACATTTCTCAAATGGTGGCCTAAATAGATTCACAGACATGCAAGCTCTTCTGCCCATGAGTTCTAGCCTTCAATGGGTGAAGTTCATTTTTGTCTAGCCAAGTCCTTTATTTGCCATTCTTATTATCTAAGTTTGTTTCTAAACATGATTATTTGATTTTTATTCAACAAATTTGATCTCAGTTAAGCCTGGAATTGCAATTTTTTTAAGTTAGAGTATTCATCTTAAATATTATTTAAAAGTTATATACTTTTTTCATAATGGGCCCTAACAACATTTAAAGCAGCAGGGCATTTGCTATTTTTTATGCTCTCAAAATGGACATAATGTCTTTTTATCTTGTTTTATCCTGACTGCTCCAACTGTGTCATTTACTTTGTCTTTTCACCTTCCCTAAATGTGTTTATTGATTTTTTTTTACTCCTTTAAGACTAAGTCTTCAATGATAAGAATAGACATTTAAAATAATTCTTGTAATAAAAAGGTCATTACTGGTGAGCATTTAAATCTACTTCCCTGTGATCATGGGTGCTGTTTTGTAAGAAAAAGTAAAACCAAAATTAGTTATATCCCTGCATAGTAGATATGAGAATTTATTTCAAGACATACAAACAGGACAACATTAATAGGAAATTTATTGCGGTGTGAGCAGATATACAGTTTTATGCTATCAAAATATAATTTCCATGTACAGAGATAATTCTTGGCTTGTTGATATTATGAACAGTTTTATTCTTTCAATTCCAATGAAGAAAGTGAAATTAAAAGACAAATGCATTAAATATTTTGAGAATTTAACTGGCATCCATTGCACTGGTGTGATTGCACTGTCTTTGAGGGACAGGATCTGGTATAGTATTCTGTAGTGATTTGCAATCTTCAGCCCTAATAGGGTCCATCCCTAGGAAGGCTTATCTTTATAACCCTACTGGAAATATCACTTAGTAAGAAAGGATACAATGTAACACTTGTGGATGTAAATACTATAAAAAGAAATGTACAAATGAAACTTTGACTAGATATTGACTATTTCCCATTGTTAATGGGAGTGGAGAATGCCTTTATGGAAAGGAAACTAAGATTATATCTTAAAGAAAAAGAAATTTGTTCAAATGAATATGGGTTGAAGGGTAATAAGAAAGCCATTCATTCCTGTTATAAGGAGCAATTCAATTTAAAGAATTATAATTTGTGATATTAGCAAAGATGTCAAATAAATTTAATAGATAAAAATTTGAGGTCAAATTTTGGAATATGTTGGAAATACAGATAAGGAATGTGTGAGGGAAGGGAAAGGCAAAATTTATATATCCTTGGGAAGAACAGCAACATAATCTGCTGTATTTCAAAAGTGTTCATTTGACTTTAGTGCTTAAAAGGCAAGGGAACGGTGAATACCAGAGAGATGATTCAGGGGCTCTTTTTGTAATGCTGGAGAGAAGAATTGAAGGGCAATGTCAACCAGTAAAAATATGAAAGATGAGAGAGAGATTATAAGCATAGAATCAAATAAACCTGACAAGTATTTTGGGGGTTAAGAAAGCTAGTAGTTCAAATCACAGACTTTTGAAATATAATAATTACCTTGAAGTTATCACTAAGTGACCTTCCCAGTCCCCTCAACACTCACACATGCCATCATTATGTAGACACACACAAATGGCTATTTCTACATCTCAGTAAAGGAACATTCTATTCTTCCATCTCAGACCTAAAGCCATGTAGATATTCCAGATTCTCTCTTTTTCTCTCACCAGAATTAAACCTAGCAGCACATGCTGTCATTTCTGTCTTCAAAGCACATTCAGGATTTGCCTTATTCATGACACGATAGCCACTTTGGTTACACCATCTGTCTTTCTCATTTGGGCAACAATGAAAGCTTCTTACTGGTGTCTCTGATTTCTCTCTTTGGTTTCCTGATTTTATAACAGGTGGAATAAACCTTGTTTAAACCTCCCATAACTTGCGTTGGTACTACACAGAGTAAAACCAAAATCCCCTGGGGAGTCTACATGATGCCCCTTCCTCACCATTATGCCTTCCAATGTACGTTCCACTACTCTTTCCTCTTTCCTCTCTAGCCATGTATCTAATTGTTCTTCCAACATGCCAAACACCCCACTTTCTTTAATGTTACCTTCCTAATGAGAATTTTTTTCTTTCTTTTTTTTTAAATTTGAAGAGAGATTTTTGTTATAGGGTGTGTGCACTTGCCAGAGAGACAGAGAGACAGAAAACCAGAAATCACTCCCCACGGGAAATGGACATACCACAATCCCTTCTCCTCCATTCTCTCAGGATTTTCGGCCTGTGTGCACAAAACCTGGTATGCATTTCAAGCCACTGTATCTGGAACTCAAACTGTGGTCAACTATGTGGGAGTCCAGTGACATAATCATTACACTATATGCTGGTCCTGAGAACTTTACTTACACTCTTATTAAAATGACAACTTTTGGGTTCAGCAGGCAGTGTGGCGGTTAACGTGCTGGACTCACATGTGTTGACCATGGTTTGAGTTCTAGACATAGCAACTTGTGTTCTCACTTCTCCCTCTCTCTTTCTTTGTCTCTCTTTCTCTAGTCAAATTAAAAATAAGAATAATAATTAACTAATTAAATAAAAAAATTATAAAACAATGACAACTTTCTCTTTTCTATCACTCCTTAAGCTTTATTTTTTTATGTTATCTTCATCCAATAGATGTATGCTTCAACTCATCTCTGATCATTTTTCTAAGTTGTTCTGCTAGAATAGACAAGAACTTTTAATTTTTGATGTTCACTGCTACAATTCGAACACCTAGGAGAGTATCTGAAACCTAATAGAACATAAATATGTGTTCAGAATGAAATGAGAATTGAAAGAGGTAATCAGGCAAATGAAAGATATGAAAAAAAAATAAAATACACTGATTAGAAAAGACTTTTACAGCAATTTTAATTTGTGTGTTACTTTACACTACAATAAAAGTATTCTTGAAGAGAATTATATTTTGACCCAGCTGCGTAGCTCAGGTAGCAGCATACTTATCTATAGTTCTGGAAGCCACATCGTCAATGGAGGGACGGGATTCCAGTGGATCTGAAACATGAGAAGTGCTCCTGTACCCAAGGTCCTGGCTGGGAGGAAGGGCATTCAGACTTGCCAAAACGCTGTCAAGGATGTCTGTCTCTCACCCACATCCATGTTTACATGTTTTCTTCTCATGAAAGAAATAAAATAAACTTAAAAAGAAGATCACATATTGGGACCAGCAGTTGGCATAATGGCTGTGTTGCTGGACTCCCATATGGTCGATCATAGTTCAAGTCCAGGACCTGGTGGCTTAAACTCACACAGGGCATATGTGTGTGTGTCCCGAGAGGAGAATGGAGGAGAAGGGATTGCAGCGTGGTCATCCCCCTGGGGGCTGATTTCTCACTTTCTGTCTTTCTGTCTCTCTCTGTCTTTCTGGTGAGCATACACACACTATAGCAAAAATTTCTCCAAAAAAAAAAAAAAAAAAGATAATCATATTTTAACAAACACCCAGCTAAGAGGAAGTTGAGACATGGTGCTGCTATATTCATTTTTAAAGAGGAAAAATTAGATATAATTAAAATAATGATGAGCATAGTGAAATGATGTACTGTTAACTGTTTTTTTTTCTTTTTGAACAAAAACATACTGCTATTAAATCACAAAAAAAGGACTCTGATACCTACCTAGTCTGTATCTTTTAACAAATGTGTGATCATGAGAAAATTATAGACTATCATTTTCCTACATCTAACCTTTCTTTCAGGCATGTTTGAACATGAAATGAGATCACAAAATATGAAACAACAAACTCATTAATAACAAAAGACATCTATTAATTGCTTAATTACAATGTTCAAAGACACACTTGTAGGTAAATCTTTGCCTTGTAGACAATTAGAATGCAAGAGGAAATATTAATGAAAAATGTAGGTTGGCAGGAAGGCATATAAATAAATTTATCAAACCAATTATTAAAAGATCAGAGAAGTTTTAGTGCCTTTAGGCATCAAGGTATAGCATTTTCTCCTCTGTATATTATCAGTTTTTGTATGTTGTTAGGAGTGAGACTACTTGTCAGGGTATGTCGGGGACAAAAAGGAAAAAAAAATCGCTGCTGTGACAATAGGGGAAAAAATGAAGCAAAACTCACCTAAGACTGAAACTTTAAATGGGTAACCAGTGTCACCAGTGTCATGAAAACAATCAGGGCATTTGTATTGCACTAAAATAGAAGCTTCAAAGAAGAATCCACAACAAATGCAAAACCACTCAAAGTGGGGGGAACCATTAAGGGAAGAAGCAATACACTCCTCCATTTTTGTAATATTGCAAGCTTTGTAGCACATGTACTATTTTAATAAAAATTAAATCTGACATGCTTTTAGATCTCCTTTATTTCTAGAAGAAGAAAGGATAAACATCTTGTTTCTGTCCTGGCATCCTCAAAAAAAGAACAAAAACCCATCTCTTCTAAACAGTCCAAATCTTTTACTCTTCTGATCCAGAAGCCCTAAATACTTTTTTTATTAAATGAGTAAAATTATTTTTCTAGACATAATTTGATTACGACTTTTAGATTCTGCTTTGCAAATGTATATTAATTTCATAAAGAAAAGCATTTCTGATTGAAAATAAAAAGTGAAGAGTACTGAAAATGTAATATTTTTATGGACCATGATATCTTGCTTTGTGCCATAAATCTAAGAACAAAAGAAAGTATTTGGTGGTGTCTTCAAGAAGCAAAAATGGCATCTAAATGTCATTTTGGATTTTTTTTTTACTCCAATATTATCATTGACATTTTAGACATTTACAACGAACCAAAACTATTTTGAGGAATAGCTTTTTATATCTTGCTTGGCTTTTCTCAGGACTAAAGGCCAATGTTAATGTAATTTGATTCAAGTTCATGTGCCAACATATACCCTGATGTACGTGGAGAACTCATCAAATACTGTAGAATCTCGGCCTTTTTGCTTCTAATTTTCAGAATATATTGGTTTATTTTTAAAATCGAGGATAATACATAGAAAATCTTTTCATCTTATTGATGAAAGAAAGTGTTTGATCCAGCAAGCATTAAAGTTCAAATACTCAGATAAAAGATAAAACAGTAGATTGCTGAAGAGAAGTTCTTGGGCTATGAATTCATATTAAGTAAAGACATGAAAAGGACATGTTATGAAGCATCGTGAATATACGAAGATGGTAAGAAATAATGTTTTAGTGCTTATTTATAAACTTAATGGATGTTATATTTTCATATGTAACATGCCATTACACACGTCTGATTTTCAAAAGATAATTTAGAATATATTGTTTCACAGATAAAAAGAAATCATCTTAGATAAATATTAACAGAATAATAGCAAAATATATTTCTAACTTCAGTTTCTGATCCTTTAAGAAGAAACTAGCTACAGCTAATATAGTAAATCTTGAAATTATGGAAAGTAAAATCTCATATCTTCATATATAACACTGTGCATAACAGTTTGCATGGTTGTAAAGAAAGTTTCACAGTTGACTAAGGCCAAACGAGCATGTTGGACATATCCTTTCAATACAGTTCACCAAACACGGAAGAAGAAATATGAAATCCTGACTCTAAATAAAAAAAAAATAATAACTGAGTTCCTATGTAAAGTTTTCATATATGAATAAGTGGATTTCAAAGGAGAAGACAAGGTCTAGTTCTAAGAGGTCTTTTTATTTACTGATCTCTTCTAATGTTAAATCTTAAGACAAATTTGTGGAGGAGGAGCAGAGTAAATTGTAATAGGGCTCTCCAGCAATCCTTCTCTATAGAAACATCAATTTGAACAACTATTTATGCATGAAAATACCTTTGCAATAGTTAAGGAAATCATTGAGTCATCACATTACCTGGTTGTAGCATAAAAATACAATGAGACTCAGTGCCAGCAGGTGGTGTGGTGGTTAAGATGCTGGACACTCCCACATGGCCAATCATGGTTCAAGTGCTGGACCTGGTGGCTTGCTTTCTCATTTTCTCTCTCTCTCTCTCTGGTAAAAATAAAATAAATGAATGGATAAATAAAATAAAATAAATAATTCTTAAAAAAATACAATCAGACTCAATGAAGAAGGTAGGAGGGAGTGTTTTTTCGTTTTTGAGTGTGGTTTTTTTTTTTTTTTTTTTTTTTTTTTTTTTTTTTTTTTTTTTTTGCCATTATCATCACTCTCTCAACCCCAGATAGGACAGCAAGAATAGAGATATCTTCTACTTATAAAAAAGAGGAAAAAGTGAGCACAGGACTTTGAATAGGACCCTCCTAGTGGGTCCACCATAGAAAAGCCTAAGATTAAGAAGAACCATATGGCCCCATGTTCCAGGTCAGTATGCAAATGCTAAGCCTCTATGCCATACCCGACTTCAGTCTTAATCACACAGCTCCAGGACTCGAGCTCGCTTGGTAAACTCAAGATACCATGGCTCTGGATTCCAGAGAGCCTTCAGAAGCACGAAGGCATCAACTGCCCTGGTTGTCTGGCCTTCCCTACTGCTAAACTTGCTTCAGACGACCCCAGGTTTCTCTCCACATCTTGCCTGCTATAGTGGGATCCAGACTTCTGGTAGCACTGTACCTGCCACAGTGAGCACCATAAGGTGGGCAGAGTGTACCCACCATAGCTGCCCACAGGCTTCTGGCAACATGGCATGAGCAGTGCAGTTCCAGACTTCTGTAGAGTATAGCCGATTTAAGGCTTTTTCTAAAAATAAAACAAAATAAAGTAAAAACAACCACCAATAAAGGTCTGCATAAACTGAAATAAGTACCTACTTTTTCAAATGTGCAGACATCAGTGCACAACCACAAAGATCAAAAACAAATCAAGAAAACATGATATCATAAAATTAACTAAATCAGTGACCAGCACCTGTTCCTAAAGAAATAAAAATGGATGAACTGCTCAACAAAAAGTTCAAAATAAGTGTTTTAAGGAATCTCAGTAAACTTAAAGTGCAGAGAAACAATTTAACAAAATGAGGAAAACAAGTGACCAAAATAAGAAATTTAATAGATATTATAATAAGAAGCAGAAAAAAATAAAACATAAATAAAACAGCCAATAAATGTAAGAAATGAAAAAATTTAAGATGTAATAAAGAGCATCAACAATAGAATTAATCAGATGAAAGTAAGAGTTTGTACACTTACTGGCAAGTTATTTAAAAATTTACAGTCAGAATAGTGAAAAGATAAAAGAATGAAAGGAATAAAGAAAGTAAGATTTATGAGACAGTACCAAAAGAGCAAATATGCAAATCATATGATTTCAAGAAAAATAAAGTAATAGAAAACTTATTTAAATAAATAATAACAACCCTTTAAACTTGGAAAAAGGTGTAATGGTTCAAGTACAGAAAGGATAAAATCTCCAATAAAATTCTATTCAGAAAAGATTACCCTAAAACAGACTATAATCAAACTGCCAAAAAATAAAAGGAAATGATGCTAATGGTACTATCATTTATTTGATTTTCATGTACTAGATGAATACTCTGAAAAACTGTATTGTGTACTACAGAGTTGTACAACAATTAAATGTGAACAAAAAAGCATAAAATATTGGGGCCGGCAGATGGCATGAGAGTGCTGTACTCCCACATGGCCAACTGAGTACTGAGTCTCAGACCTGGCAGCTTGCTTTCTCACTTTCTCTCTCTCTCTCTCTCTCTCTCACACACACACACACACACACACACTCTGTCCTTCTCTGATTAAATTAAAATAAGTAAATAAGTTAAATTAAAATAATTATTTAAAAGAAACAAGAAAGTATAAAATATAAAAATAAAAAAATAAATTAAAGGCTGGGGCTGGCAAATCATGTGGTTGTTTGTTAAGGGCAATAGACTCCCACATGGCTCACTGTGGTTAAAGTCATGGACCTGGTGGCTTGCTTTCTCACTTTCTCTCGTGGTTCAAGTCACGGACCTGGTGGCTTGCTTTCTCACTTTCTCTCTCTCTTCTTCTCTCTCTCTCTCTCTCTGTCCTTTTCTGGTCAAATGAAAATAACAAATCAATATGTAAAGTTAAATAAAATAATTCTTAAAAAACTAATAAAAGAGAATGAGCGAGTCCTAAAAAGAGCAAAAGAAAATTTGCAAACACATAAGGGTGTTTTAATATAGTTAGCCATAGACTTCTCAGCAAAAACCTTACAGACCATGAGAGATTGAGATGATCTACACAATGTGAAGGAAAGAAACTGCCAATCAAGGATAGTATAGTCAGTGAAGTCATCCTTTAAAATAAGAGAGAAATATTTGCCAGAAGAGCAAAACTGGAGTTCATCACCACCATACATTTCTTACAAGAAATGATGAAATGTTCTTCAAGCTAGCAGAAAAGGACATTAATGGGTAACACAAAGACATCTGAAAGTAACAGAAGAACATCTAAAACTCACTGGTAAAAGTAAACACATAGACAAGTTCAGAATACTTTAATACTGTGAAGGTAGTATATAAGTTACTTATATTTTATCATTATAAAAAGAAAAATCAAGCCAATTTAAGTTGAGTGAATCTTAACTGATCGAATCTTAGCATGTTCAAATAGGGCAGTTTGGCAGACTAACTTCCAAGCAACTCTGGATGGTCTTGTGGTCAACTCTATATTCTAAGTTCTGGAAAGGGAAAGTGATGTACAAAAATGAAAGAGAAGGGGAACCAGCAGTTAGCGTAATGGCTATGTCGCTGGACTATCACGTAGTTGACCACGGTTTGCGTCCCGGACCCGGTGGCTTAAAACTCACTCTGGGCGTGTGTGTGTGTGCATGCCCAATATCCCGAGAGGAGAATGGAGGAGAAGGGATTGCGGCGTGACCATCCCCCCTGGGGGGTGATTTCTCGCTTTCTGTCTCTATGTCTCTCTCTGTCTGTCTGGTGAGCGCACACGCCCTATAGCAAAATAAATAAATAAATAAATAAATAAATAAAAGACAAAGAAAAAGAAAGAGAAGGAATGAGGTAGAGTAATAATTACATCAGTTACAGCTGGATGGTGGTAGGCTGCACAAACAGCCTAAAAGGTGGACTTCTGTGATTGACTATGGTGCGATTGGCCGTAACATCAACCAGCTCAGGAAAATAATCTAACATGTAGAATTTTGGCTTATTTATAAAGGGTCAAAATAGTTTAGTTTAATCCCGTGAAGGCTAAAAGTCATTAACTATTAAAGTAATAATGGCTACTATTGTTTTAAGTGATATGCAGAATAGAAATACATAAAGAGTAACATAAAATTTTTCAAAATGTGGGATGAAATTAAAGTGTAGGCTTTTTTGTCTTTGTTTTGTTTACTTTTACCTTTTCATGATCAAAGTTAAGTTGTCATGGGCTCAAAAAACTCTGTTTTAACTTTGAGATGGTTCCCGGATGTCTCATATTTTTTAAAATTATTTTATGTTTTATTTATTCATTCGTTTATTTTTTAATTTGATCAGAGAGAGACAGAGGGTGAGAGTGAGAGAGAGGAAGTGAGAAAGCAAACCACCAGATTCAGGACTTGAACCCTGGTTGGCCATGTGGTAGTGTCCAGCGCCTTAACCACCACACCACCTGCTGGTCCCCCCCCCCCTTCCCCGATTTCTCATATTAATCACAAAGCAAAGACCAATAGTAGAGACACAAAAATTTAAAAGCAAATAGTCAAGATACACATCACTTGGTCACAAAGGCAATAAGAGAGGAAGAAAAGAACAAAGGGTTTTTTTTTTTTTTTTTTTGGAGAGGTTTTCACTATAGGGCGCGTGCGCTCACCAGACAGACAGAGAGAGACATAGAGATAGAAAGCGAGAAATCACCCCCCAGGGGGGATGGCCATGCCGCAATCCCTTCTCCTCCATTCTCCTCTCGGGATCTTGGGCACGCACGCACACGTGCCTGGCATGAGTTTTAAGCCACCGGGTCCGGGATGCGAACCGCGGTCGACCACGTGGCAGTCCAGCGACATAGCCATTACGCTAACTGCTGGTTCCCAACAAAGGGTTTTTTAAAAATAAAAATAGAAAACATTTAATAAAAAAGTCAGTTAATCATTAACTTGAAAGTATTTAGATTATATACTCAATTGAAAACACAGAAGAGCTGAATAATTTAAAACAACAACAACAAAAACAAGATCTAACTTTATGATACCAAAAAGAGACTCACTTTTTCTCTTATGATACACATATACTGAAAGTGAAGGGGAGGAAAAAGATGGTCTATAAAAATGAAAACCAAAAAAGGTAGAGTTTAGAATAGAGCTTAAGTCAGACTGTAGAAAGACACAAAGAAAGTCATTGATGATAGAAAAGTCAATTCAATGAGAGGACACAACTTGTAAATAGATACATACTGAATACTGGAACACATAAATCCATAAAGAAAATATTAATAGACCTGAAGGGAGAGAGAGACTGCAATATAATTATAGTAGGGAACTTCATCCCACTTTCAGCAATAAACAGATCTTTTAGACGGTTAATCAATAAGAACACATTATATTTAAAGTATATTGTAATCAAATATATCTAAACATGTAGAATATTCCATCCAACAGCTACAGAATAAACATTCTTTCCAAATGCCTTAGAAACGTTCTCTAGGATAGAAGATATGTTAGCTGAAGAAGCAAGTTCTTAACACATTTAAGAAGACAGAAATTCTTTCAAGCATCTTTCATGACCACAAGGTATAAAATTAAAAGTAAATAACAAGAGAGATACAGAAAATTCAGTAATATGTGAAAGTTAAACATACTCCAGAACAAAACTATGTGTTAATGAAAAAACTTACATAATTTTTTTTTAAATGTCTTATGACAAGTGTAAATGCAAATAATATATATCAAAACCTAAGGGGCTAGGCCAGCAGGTGGCAGTGTGGTGGTTGGGGTGCTGGATTCCCACATGACCAATCGCATTTTGGGTCCCTGACCCAGTGGCTTATATTCTCGCTATCTCTCTCTCTGGTAAGCAAACATGTCCTATAGCAAATAATAATAATAATAATAATAATGAATTATTAATAATTAATTAGTAATAGATAATTCTCAAAAGAAATAATAATTCTAAAAAGAAAACAAAAAACTATATGGGGTCAGCAGGTGGCATGGAGGATGAGGTGCTCAATGTCACATGGATGGCTGCATGGTTCAGGTCAGGGACTCTGCAGCTTGAAAATCACACTGGGCACATATGTGCCCAAAATCCCAAGAAGCAACTGGAGGAGAAGGAATTGAGGCTTGGCCCTAACCCCTGAGGGGTGTTTTCTCACTTTCTCTCTCTCTCTAGTGAGCTAAGCACCTTATAATAAAAACTAAAAAATAAATATATGAACCCTATGGAATACAGTAAAAAAGTTATAAAGGGAAATTACAATTGAATATCCATTAAAAAAAAAAAAAAAAAAAAGCCTGGCCATGTTGGTGCAAGTAGTAGAACACTGCTCTGTAACTTTGGAACTACATGGAAGACCCAGTTTCCAGTTTTGGATCTTGGGATGAATTGAATATGATATGGGCATTGTGTGCGCCTGTGCTGTCAGCTGGCTATGAAGCTATGTTCGGAGAACTGTGTCGTGATGAAGCCTGTCAATTGCACCTCTCTCAAAAAAGCAAAATAAACCAATAATAACATAAAATAAAATAAAGAAGAAAGATCTAAGGACCAGCAGTTGGTGTAGTGGCTTTGTCGGTGGATTCCCATGTAGTCAACTGCGGTTCAAATCCCAGACCTGGTGGCTTAAACTCACAACAGGCACATGTTAGTGCATGCCCAAGATCCCGAGAGGAGAATGGAGAAGAGATTGCTGAGTGGCCATCCCCCTGGGGAGTGATTTCTTGCTTTCTGTCTGTCTTTCTGCTGAGTGCAAGCACCCTATAGCAAAAACTTCTCAAAAAAAAAAAAAAAAAAAAAAAAAAAAAAGAAGAAGAAAGATCTTAAATAATAATCTAACATCACATCTCAAGTAACTGGAAGATCAAGAACAAACTAAGCCCAATGTTAGTGTAAGGAGGGGAATAATAAAGATCAAAGCAGGAGTTAATAAAATACAGACTAGGAAAAAATACAGAACTTCAACTAAGAAAACTAAGAGTAGGTTTTAGAAAAGGTCAACCTCTAGTGATATTATTTAAAAACAAAAAATGAGATATTCAAATAAACAAAATTAGATGAAAAATGAGACACTATAACTAACAAATCATGCCACTATTATGTACAATATATGCAAACAACTTGAATAAGCTAGAAGAAATTGATAAATTTCTTGATACATGCAACTTACCAAGACTTCATTAAGAAAAGAATGTGAAATTTTCATCTGACTAATAACTATAGTAAGGAGACTTAAGGAGTCATAGAAAGCCTATCATGAAAGAAAAGCCCATTGCATATTGGTATCACGAATAATCTAGCAAACATTTAAATAACTAATTCTTCTGAAACTCTTCCAAAAATGCAGAAGGAGCATATTCTTCCAATGCCATTTTATGAGGCCAGAAATATGTCTATACTAAACCAAAGATAAACATAAATTAATAAAATTTAAAAAAAGAAAAGAAAATCTACAGGTCAATATCCCTGATGAACATAAACACAAAAATCCTCAACAAAATGCTATCATACCGAATTGAATAGAATATTAAAAACATAATTTTCCATGCTCAAGTAGGATTATTTCAAGGATACAAGCATGACACAATATGCAAATCAATAAATGAAATATATTCCATTAATAGAATAAAGGACAAAAACCATCTGGTCATTTCCATGGCTGCAGAAAATTATTTGACAAAAATGTAGCACACTTTCATGATAGAAACTCCCAGAAAATTAGATATAAAAAGAATGTACACAATAAAGGTCATGTATAACAAACTCACAGCTATTATCATATATAACAGAACAAGTCAAAAGCTTTTGCTCTAAGATCCAAAACAAGGCATGATGCATATTCTCACTACTTTATTTAATATAGTGCTAGAGGTCCTACCCAGAGCAATTACGTGAGAGGAAAAAAGACCTCCAAATTGGAAAGAAAAACTTAAGTTGTCCCTGTTTGCATATGATATAATCTTATATACAGAAAACCCTGAAGTTTTCAGAAAAATACTGTAGAACCAATAAACAAATTATGTAAAGTTGCTGGATACAAAAGCAACATAAATAGATTAGTAATGCTTATATACATTAGCATCCTGAAAAAAAGTGGAGAAAACAATCCCATTTATCAAAACTATGAATAGAAAAATTTTATTGAGAATAAATTTAGCCAGGAAGGTGAAAAAGCTATATGCTATAAACAGTAATACATTAATGAATGAAATTAAGGAAAAGTAAAAGGAGCGATAACCTATGTTTACAGATTGGGGATAACAAATGTTGCTAAAGCATGCATATGACCCAAAGTGACATATAGCTTCAGTGTGATCCTTATCAAAATATCAGGGACATGCCTCACAGAATCAGAAAAATCAATCTAAACCCCATCCTGAGTAGCCAAAGCAAACTTAAACAAAAAGAAAAAGCTGGAGACATCATACTATCTGACTTCAAAATATACTACAAAATTTAAGAAAGGAAAACTGCATGATTCTGCATTAAAAACAGACACTGACCCATGAGACAAAATAGAAGGCCAAGTAATAAATCCATACCATTTTTTAAAAAATAATTGTTTGATTTTATTTTTTTTATTTAAATATTTTTTAATTTGCCAGAGAGTGACAAAGCGTGCATGAGAGAGAGAGAGAGAGAGAAAGAGAGAGAGACAAAGTGAGAGAGCAAGTTGCCAGGTCCAGGACTCGAACCACAGTTGATCATGTGGGAGTCCAATGCCCTTGCCCACTATGCCATCTGGTGGCTCAAATCCATACATTTTTAGCAAACTAATTTTCAATAAAGCAACCAATAGCACACAATGAGGAAAGGACATTTTCTTTAATAAATGGTGCTAGGAAAAATAGATATCCAGTTGCAAAAAAAAGGAAATGAAATTGAACCCTAATCTCACATAATATATAGAGGACAATGAAGGAGGTGGGATTGTGGTGTGGCCAGCCTCCATATGGAGGTGTGATTTCTCCCTTCCCCTCTCTCTCTGTATCTCTCTGTTTCCTCCCTACTGAGCATGTGTGCCCTGTGACAAAAATCTAAAAAAAACCCCAAAATAAAAAACAAACCTTGTTCACAGCAAAGGTAAGAATTAACACAGTGAAGAGACAACAACTGAATGAGAAAAAAATATTTGCATGTTATATATCTGATAACACATATATTATGACCTCAAATAACTCAAAATCAAGAAAATAAATTAAAAAATGGGCTAAGGACCTAAATGGATGTTTCTCAAAAGGTATATACATGGCCCAAAAATACATTTAAAAAATCCAAAAACTACTATCCATGAGGATAATTCAAAATTGAAACCATGATAGTCTATCACCTCACACCTTTTAGAATGGCTTTTATCACAACATAAAAGGATAAGAAGGGTTAGAAATGATGTAGCAAAAAGTAAACTTTGCACACTATTTGGTGGACTATAAATTACTGCAGACATTATAGAAAACAGTGTAGAGATTGCTTAGCCAATTGAAAACAGTATTATCATATACTCCGTTAATTCCACTACTGAGTATATATCCACAGAAAAGAGAATCGATATGTTGAAGAGATATCCACACTCCCGTGTTTATTGCAGCACTATTACCCTAACCAAGACACTTAAGTGTCCTTCAATGGATAAATAAATCAACAAAATGTATTTGTATACACAGTGGAATAGTGTTCAGTTTCAAAAACAAGAAAGTCCTGTAATCTATAACAGTAAAGTTGCACCTGTAGATGTTAAATTCGGTATGATATATCATATGGAATGACAATACCACTAGCTCTCACTCATATATTGAGTTGAAAACCTTGGTAACATAGAAATAGAGTAGAATGGCGATTAACATGACTAGGTGGTTGGGGGGCGGGGGAAAGGGTGAGGAAAAAGAGAGATGTTTAAAAGATATAAAATTTCATCTAAGAGAAACATTCAAAAGATTGATTGTACCACTTGATCACCAAAGTTAATATTCTTCAAAAATGCTAACAATAAATGCAGTGTTCTCACTACCAAAAAATTATAAATATGTGAGGCAATACATATATTAATTAGCTCGATTTGGTCATTTCAAACTGCGTATGTGCTTTAAAACGTCATGTTGGGGGGCTGGCAGGTGGCATGGTGGTTGAAGGCATTGAATTCCCATATGACCAACTGCTGTTCGAATCCTGGACCTGACGGCTTGCTTTCTCACTTTCCCTTTTTCTCTCTCTCTCTCTGTTTGGTCAAATTGAAAAATAATAAGAACAAATGGAATGAAATAAATAATTCTTTAAAACAAACAAGTCAGACAGTACAAAGTAAATGCACACCATTTTATCTGTCAGTTTAAAAAATAAGTACAATTTTTAAATATACAACGTTTATTTTTAAGTCCAAACATTCATCTCATAACAATACCTCTTATTAAGACATGCATTGAAGGCAGAAGCTGATTTTTCATGTTGGTATACACAAAGAAAAACACAAAAATTAATTAGAATCCAGCCTCATGGCCTAGTAGTTATGCAGCTGGATCCCACATGGCCAATCATTGCTTATTCTTGGCCCAGGTATGCTGGAAACCATGTTCATTATGTGTGCATGGGAGCCGCAAATCCCCAAGGATGGAGAAATGGAAGAGAAGGGATTGCTGTGTGACTATGTTTCACTAGGGGGTGCTTTCTCCCTCTCCCTCTTGCTCTCTGTCTCTCTGTCTCTCCCTGGTGGGTACATGGGCCCTCTGACGACTCTTGGGTTGTCAGGAAAGTCATGATACATTTTTGCATAGATAAACATAAAAAAAAAAACACATCGTGACTTTTCCAGTGACCCAATAATAAAAATGGCATACCAAGTATTAGGGATTTTTGGTACATAATTTTTTTCCAAATAATTATTTATTTCATTTTATTTGCTATTATTATTTATATTTCTTAATTTGATCAGACAGAGAGAGAAATAGAGACAGAGAGAAAAGGAAAGTGAGAAAGCAAGCCACCTGGTCTGGGACTCTAACCAGGGTCAGTCATGTGGAAGTCCAGCACCCTACACCACCTGTCAGCTCCATGTATTATGTTTTTTAAGAGCAATTTTTGCTATAGAGCTCATGCACTCTCCTAGAGACAGAGACACAGAAAGTAAGAAATCACCCCCGGGGGAATGGCCACACCACAATTCTTTCTCTTCTATTCTCCTTTTGGGATTTTGGGCACACACACACACACACACACACACACACACACACATTTCCCTGGTGCGCATTTTAAGCCTACGGAACCAGGACTTGAACTGTGGTCAACTATGTGGGAATCCCAGCGACATAACCAGTATACCATCCGGTTGCAGTACATGAATTTTCTGTTACTTCATTTAATTTTATCCAGGAAATCAAAGTCCTAGATATTTTTATTTCCAACCATACTGCTCGTAGTAAGTTACAGAAACAGAAAAAATTATATTTCTCCCATCCTTCCTGCATTATATTTTCTGATGAAGAAAGTTGATAAAATCATTACAGGTGATTACTTTTCTTAAATTACCACCCCCAGATTACTGATACAGGTGAACCATTGACAGATTACATGTCTTGTGCAGGCTTTGTTTTCATGGGTGTTCCTGTGCATGAACAAATTGATACTACTTCACTTCATGACTTCCATGGACTTCACTATGTATAGATCTATTTAAGAATCTATATGTTTCCTCAGTGGGTCCTCTGGGCAGATAGTTCAGAACTGTGACAGAATAAGACATAATGAGATAGCTCAGAATTAAAAAAAAAAAATACAAGGAAAAATGTATAGGTATCAAAACTAAGCTAATCACCTGAGTCATTCAGAATATGATTCCTCTTAGAGGTGCTCTTTCTTTGAAAAAAGTTTAGCTTCTTTATAATGAAAGAGGATGAATGAACAGGAAGGGAAACTTCAGCTAATTCAATATCTCAAAAGACTTCTAAATCTTTTCATTTTGAAAAAGTAAAAATGGAAGAATTTTTCATACTCATTTTCATCAAATCTTTGATCAAATGTCATTCTTCACAATGAGGCTTGTCCTAACCATGCTATTTATAATCTCAACTCCCTGCACAGCTTGTTCCCTTTACTATGACTCTCCCTTTATTTTTTGACATTTATCCCCTTCTCACATATTATTTAAATCCCTCAAAGTTGTTTGTGTGTGTGTTTCATTTGTCATTGCTTATTTTCTATTTCCCTGTACTATAACATGAAACACAGGAGGGCAGAGATTTTTGTTTCATACAAATATAATCAAATATTTAGACCCATGTCCAGCCCTTAGTACATACTCAATAACTGTTCGCTCAATCAACTAATGAAATCACAGAAAGTACTTTCCCCCAAAAACTTTTTACTTTCAATGTTAACAACATCAACAGCAATCTCTCATTTAAGTAATATTACAAAACAGATCCTTCATCTATAAATTTTTCTTAGTTCGTTTTGAAGCTGCGTGGATAATGGACACAGCATCTGATCTTTACAAAAACATTATTTCTACTTGAGATGCTTGAAGAAATGGAAGCCTAGACTGACAGAGCTGGAAATTTTGTTTTGTGTTGTGTTTTAGCATACCTAGTTATCTTTTTACATCTTTTTTATGCTCAGTACTGTAAACTTTATGAGATCTAAGCTGGCCACACAGTATCACTTTCTGATAGCTCAAAATATGTTTTTAATTAGTGGATGTATAAAAAAAATTTGGAAAATGAAAGATAAGATTTAAAAGTGTCAGCATTTAATGGTCCCGATGTGAATGTCCACTACTAAATGGAGGACTCATGGCTAAGCTCAACGATCTAGTTATGCTGCCACCAGATGGCCACTAGGATCACGACTCATAATCTAAGAGTAAAGTCTGTTTGTTAGTAAGACACTAGCTTCATTTTTTTTATTTTTTGGTTTCACTTTTGCAATAGCATTTCCAATTTTTATGCAGCACTGCAGAACACAAAACTTAGCCAGTTCATGAAAGTTCTCTAAAGAAACTAAAGTGACAGCAGTAGACCAAGCGAACAGAACATACCTCTTACACAGCTGATACGCAGCAGCTTAGGTTAACTAGAGAGGGACTAGGAAAGCTCATAAAGTAGCACCGAATCTTCCTCAGCAATATAGAGGGACAAACATTGGATAGCTATTATAGGACTGCCAATACCTTCAAAACTAGCTTGACCTTTTTAAATCGAGTTTTACAGTAATAATACAATTATCTCCATAACATAGATGGGCAAATAGAAGCTTTGTAAGAGGGACTGAGAATTTCAACAGGATCTAGACAGAATACATGGTATCGAGAGCATTTAACTCCACAGCAGTTTTATTTTGATACTTATCTTTGTTCCATGGTAACCTTCTGCATTTAGCTACCAACAGTGTGCTATAAAAACTACAACAATCATTCACATATGTGTTGAAAATGCATATAATTATTCTCAATTTTTTTAAAAAATAATGAGAGAGAGAGAGAGAGATGGAAAGTGAGAAAGCCAGCCGCTAGATCCAGGACTCGAATCATGGTCAGCCATGTGGGAGTCCAGCATACTTTACAACCACGCCACCCGCTGACCTCAGTTATCTCAAGGTTTTATCACAATTTCTCTGTATATAAAGAAGTCAGATTTTCTTTTCCTTTCTTTCTTTCTTTAAGGTTTTTGTCACAGTGTGCATGCACTTGCCCAAAAGAGACAAAGTGAGACAGTAAGAAATCACCCATCAAAGGGGATGGCCACACCACAGTCTTTTCCTTCATTCTCCTTCTGGGATTTTGGGTGTATACACAACATGCCTAGTGTGATTTTTAAGCCACCAGGTCCAGGACTCAAACTGAAGTCAGACATGTGGGAGTCCAGTTCCTTACCCACCACACTATCTTCTGGCTCCAAGATCCTATTTTTTTATATAGATGCTATTTATGCATCTTATGCTTTTCTATTATTCAGGAATTTTTATTGCTAAATATCTACAGTGAATAATATAATAAGTTAAAATCTACAAAATTGGATAACAATAAAAACGTATAGCTCCAGTTAGGAACATTAACGTGTAACTTTCATGGCTTTTTTCCTACCATACCACAAATAGTAATGAGAAACAATTTTTCCCTTTGATTCACCTTTTCGTCTGATCACTGAAAGGTCAGATACAATAACAAGGTGACACCTCATGGCTTTGTTTGCTCCACATTCTGCTCTCCCCTAGACATGCTGTTACCACATGCTCTGTATCTTTCTCTGTTCAGCAGTTTTCAACTTCATTGTCTCTGTGTTTTTGGAAGCTCCCCTCTAACAGCCTAAATGTGTTGGTTTAGGACTCCAGTTTGCAAACACACATTTGCCAGTAACAATAATCTTTTGAGAGATTGTTTTTCAGTGAGACAGATATATGACCTTATACGGCACTTATTAATAGGGTGTATGCACTATTGTCTGTGTCTTAATTAAAATGTATTAATGAGGGGTTGGCTGGTAGCACAGCATTAATATGTGATGGTCTCTGAGGCTGATACACACATGGGAAGGTTCTGGATTTGCATCTGGAGATTTCCCTGAGTATGCTGGGCCTGTGGGAGCCTGTGATTTGGGATTGGTTGATCCTGGGGGTGAATCAAAGTGTCAAGACTTCCTTGGGGGTGATGTCTCTCTGTTTATTTTTCTCTCCTTCTACCTTTCTCACCTATGGAAAGAATGAATAAATACATCTTTGTATGTGTGTATATATATACAAAGTGAACTCATAATTAATAAAAATGAGTTCAAATCCTCCTAGAACAGGCTTAATAAAGAAATAATGATATTTGTGCACTATACCAACTTTTAAAGTTATCATCCTAATCACCCTAATACTACATATATTACTTTATGAAAAATGTTTCTTTCTAATTCGCCCAGAATTCAGACTGTCAGACAGAAGTTCTTCCTCATGTTTTGTCCTCAACCTTCAGACTCTTGGCAACAAAGTCTCTCTGGACTTGCTTATCACTCTGCAATCAGCCATTACCGCCTTAGCAAGGGTGATTCATTTCTGTGACTACTTCCCAGCTCTGCAAAGGTGTAATTTGTCTTTTCTGGCACTCTTGGATCTGCTGAGCCCTGAGAGTTCCTGCATCCTTTTATCCTTTCTCCCACAGGGCTGAAGAATGGGAATGAAACTAGATAGGCTTCCTTAGATGAAGCTTAAGGAGTCCCTTGTCCGCCATGATTAGAACTCTCTAGTTCTTAAAGTCTTCTCTGTCAATTTGCTTTAAAAAAAAAAAAAAATCTTCCTTTTTAAAGGGAAGCACTTTTAGCTTCCCACTTCCATCAGCTAGAAAGTTAAATTCTTGTTTGAAAGAAAGTGTAACTACATTATTTTTATCAAAAGTTAAAGCAGCTCATCTGCTTTAGACAGAGTCTCCAGAAATGTTTTTGAGATAGTTTTAAATCCTCACCAAAGAACAAAACATTATCAATAATACATTAAAAAGAAGCATTTAAAAATGTAACATAAAAGTGGATAGTGGCACTTTGCTACCCAAATTTATAAAGAGCTTTTACTTTTAAATTTCACATTAACTGATTTAAATTGAGGGTCTCCTTCTTACTTGGAATATTTTTAACACATTTATGATAAATGTATCCAAGCTGCTTATTATTTTATTCACAATGAATAAGCATGCTTTAATCATTAGTGTTTATTCTCTCACTTGACTCCAAAACTTTTTAATCTAGCCTTTAGAATAAGATCAGAGCAACCAGCAGTTAGTGTAATGGCTATGTCTCTGGACTCCCATGCAGTTGACTATGGTTCGAGTCCTGGACCCAGTGGCTTAAACTCATGCCAGGCGTGTGTGCGTGCGTGCCCAAGATCCCAAAAGGAGAAAGGATTGTGGCGTGGCCACCCCCTCTGGGGGTTGATTTCTCGCTTTCTGTCTCTCTCTGTCTGTCTGGCAAGTGCATGCGCCCTATAGCAAAAAAAAACTCTTAAAAAAAAAAAAAGAATAGGATCAGATATTCTGTATAAAAGGAGATTTAGTGGTGGTATCCTGGTTGGAATGATAATCGAAGAGATCAAATGTGCTGGTAACCATGATGATCCACCTATCAGATCTCCTACCAGTGGGAACATAATTGTCTAGAGCTCTCAGTTACTGCCCCATGAAATTCATATCCCATTTACATGAAGGTTATGTTTTCACAACTGCTCTCAGCCAATGACTGAGTGTAGCAAGTTTATTAAGATGAGCATGTCCCGGAAAACATTATTCTGAATGATGACGTTGTTCAATGATTGCCCGATTGTCTTGCTAGAATTTTTTTTTTTTTTTTCTAAATTTTGTCAGAGGGTCCATGCACTTGCCAGAGAGAGATAGAAAGAGACAGAGAGTAGGAGAGAAAATGAGAATGCACACTCCCCCCCATGGGGGAATGGTCATGCCTCAATCCCTTCTCCTCCATCTCTCCCTCTTTTTGGATTTTGCATGCATATACTTGTGCCTGGCATGTTTTTCAAACTTCCAGATACTGACTCAACTGGGCAGTAGGGCCTGTGCAACCCAATGACCTTAACCAACACCAGCAGTGGCCCTGTTAGAATTGTCCTAAAACCCCACATACCTGGTATAAGCTCTTTATTATGGTCTAAAGGCTGTCCTTGATCCATCAGATGCTTTTCTTTTCCTTCTTTTATCTATTTATTTATTATTTTAATTTAATTTGCTATTGGGCACACACATTCACTGGAGAGAGGGAGAAAGCACCTCTGAGTGGGGATGTCCTAACTCAGTCCCTTTTCCATTTTGCTCTTGTGCCTAACATGTTTTCAAGCCATAGGATATAGGACTCAAAATGCAGTTGAGTGGGAACCAGCAGTTAGCGTAATGGCTATGTCGCTGGACTCCCACGTAGTCGACAGCGGTTCGCGTCCCGGACCCGGTGGCTTAAAACTCAAGCCGGGTGCGTGTGCGTGCCCAAGATCCCGAGAGGAGAATGGAGGAGAAGGGATTGTGGCGTGGCCATCCCCCCTGGGGGGTGATTTCTCGCTTTCTGTCTCTATGTCTCTCTCTGTCTGTCTGGCGAGCGCATGCGCCCTATAGCAAAAAAAACCTCTCCAAAAAAAAAAAAAAAAAATGCAGTTGAGTATGCAGAAACCAGCTGCCTTAACTACCATGCCATTAGCTGTGCCTCCCCTCGTCTACTTCTCTTCTTACAGGTGTTTTCCCCAATGAATTTCCTGCAAATCTAATTTCTTATGTGATTATATTAGTAAGATGGAGAAATTATTACTTGTCTGTGTCAAAAATGGTGGAGGGCAGTCTGGATTTACCCCTAACATGCCGTGACAAATCCAACAGCATCATCTTTTCAAAGCAACTATAAAATCTTTATCATTTCATTTTTGTTCTCTAGACACTTCTTAGCTTGACTTGTCTTCTTTGAAAAGTCACTCTTCCACAAGCCTCATTTCACATGTGAATTCAACACATCCTATCGATGAATGAGAGGTTATTTTCTCTTTCAATTATAATAGCCCTACTTGAAAGGTAGGGTTTGGATATACAGTAAGTTACAGCAGTAACTCTTAGTCTCGACGGATAGAGTAAGTTTTAGAAAGTGATTTTACAATATCACTGACTATGGTCAGGATTACTTTCGCTGTGTGAAAAGAAAAATCTACCTTATGATATATTTCCTTTATTGAGAAACAATGTATCAAGGTAAGGTAAAAATATTTTAGGTATTTGTCTAAATGTCTATCCAGCCATTACTTTCACATACAAGGATATGTGTATACATATTTACATATGTTTATAATATACATAATTAAGTCTAATATCTGTATACAACTCATGGCTAATTTTTCTTTAATTATTAAGGAATAGTCACACAGAAAACAAACTAATGGAAAGATGAGAGTCACACATCTCTTTAATAGTTTGTATCACCATAGGTTATCACTAAATCTATTTTATACAGAATTTCTGGCTCTTGTTGAATATTACATTCAAACAGAGAATTCATGTAACTTTGAATCAATAAAATGTAGTTCAAAGAGTTTCTTTTCTTAAGTTCTGAATTTAAAGTTACAGAAAAAATACATACAAGTAAATTTCTATTTCTCATTAAATGGTAAATGATTAAAACATTTCTGATTTTAGCTAATGTTTTGGTTTTGTTTTGTTTTTAGTTTTTAGAAGATGACAGCACTCACCTGAGAGAGAGAGAGACAAGATAAGTAAGAAATTACCTCCCAATGGGGGATGGTTACACACTCTCTTTTCTCCTTCATTTCTCCTTGGGGACTTTGGGAACAGGCACACATACACCTGGCATGATTTGCAAGCTGATAGTTCCTGGACTGACATCAGCCTTTGGTCATGTGGGATTCAGCCACCATAACCACCATGCCACAAACTGGATCATTAGATTAATTTTTTGGTGTGTTGAGGATGAGAGTGTATCTCATGGACTGTTGATGAGTTTTTACTCACTTGAACTTTCTGTGGGATAATTCAAAATGCATAGAAAAATGTGTAACATTTGACTGGGCATTATCACTAACAGGGCCAGACCTGAGAAAAAACTAAGACATCATCTGCAATCTATATGTTCAAGGAAGTTATACAATTTTATTAAAGTGAAAAATTGAAAGAAACTAAATGCCCGGAAATACACTGGTCATTTAAAATTGATACAATAAATGAATAATTTTTGAAATTAGAAGATGGTCTCAACATGTTTCTAAGTGAAAAGCAGAAAAAAAAAACAGATTTCAATACTATCATTGAAAGTATTAAACTCATTTTAATGTATGCATACACCTACACATGTATACAAATATACACATAATATTTACATTTTAAAGCCTGATTCTGGATTTAGAGTACGTTATTAGACATGTCTGTGTATATCTATATTATCTAATATCCCTATAATTAACATGCCTTGTATATTTAGTAAAATTTTCATTTTTTTAGAGGTTTTTGCCTTAGGGCACATGCACTTACTGGAGATAGAAAACCAGATACACTGAGAGGGAAATTGAGAAATCATGCCCCAGGGGAGATGACCACACCACAATCCCTTCTGCGCCATTCTCCTCCTGAGATCTTGGGCACACATGCACACGTCACCAGCTTGATTTTTAAGCCACCTGTTCTGGGACTTGAACCATGGTCAGTCATGTGGGAGTTCAGTGACATAAATGCTACATCATCTGCTGGTCCCAACAAGAATAATATTTTTATAATAATTGTTTCTTGTATTGAGGCGATCCTAGTAGAAAGAAATCTGGAGGTTAGAATTTGCTTTTCTTTGGGAACATAGAACATTTAAATGTTTTCTTTTTATAGCATTTTTGCCTTTTGAGAGTTCACATTATTCTTACACTGAAAACAGCTAAAAGAATGATCTTCCTCTTGGTACATATTTTCTTTGTAAATTGTGGCCTTTAAACACTCAATATTCTTTGAACTTTGATGTCTCTGTCATTTGCTAAATTATGTGATGAGAACATTGCCTTGAAGTATTTTAACTACTTTCATGCAACAGGCTCAGCCTCAGCAGGCTTTATTATACATATATTAAACCACAACTGGAATCTGTACGTGTCAGTTGCAGTGAACACAGTAATTCAATAGCAGTTTGTTCTAAGACATTTTCTACTCATCTATTTTTCTAAATTAATCTGTTAAGAATCATCATAATTAATCTCTCAGTAAAATATTTACAACTAAGTCCTTTCACACTTTTTCATCAATAGTAATTCTTGAATAAAATGATTCAATGACACATTAATTTTCACTATCTCCTAAAGTTAGAATGAAGGTTTTTATTTATGACCTTACAGCTTTGGAGGACTCGTACAGAAATATTGGAGAAATGAGTAATATTCCCCTTTAAAAATCTACTCAAAATGTTATCCCACCATGTAATTAATAAGTAATAGTTTAGCCTGAATATAGTCAATACGAAATTTTGGATTAGTGGTATTTATATTATTGTAACTAAAATAAATCCTGAGACAAACAATAGAATGAGGATAGAGTGATTAAATGCATAACTACCTATTCTTCCTCAGCTGAGAAAGAAAACAGTCGTGGATGAATTGCAACCCTAAAAATAAATTCAAGGTTAATCTTCATTCTAGGTAGACTAAAGAAGGGTCAACCTCTTCATGTGGGCAGTATTTCTGAACACGTTTGAAGATTTATGACTGGGAATCCTGCCCTGAGTAAACACATTTGATATGTGAGCATGGACTCTTGGCGTTGACATGTTCAGCTCATCTGTTCAGTTGGCATCATTCCTACTTACAATTTGGTTGGATTTCTGCCCCAGGGCTTAGATGCCAAAATGGCAAGGTTTTAAATAAGACAGCACATATAATGCCTCCCTGCTCTGGGTGGAATATCCCTTATAACTGAATCCAAGCAATAGCATAAAGCCTGGCTTTATCCTTCATCACAAAAGTTGGGCATGTGTTCAAGATGACACAATTAGCAGCTTATATATGCCAACATCATACTTATGTCTGTCAGTAAAGACTGCCATTTAGATATGATTGCTGGAAAGCTACAATATTATTATTATTGTTGTTATTATTCTACATTTTGCATAACTGAACCTTCTATGTGGACCTGCATAAGATTACTTTTTAATTGGAAAATATACAAAAATTGCATGGTATTATTCACTCCCAGCCAAGGAATTTATAAGTAAAGATGTATATTCAAAGATAGACTGCCAGCAGATGGCATGCTGGTTAAGGCAGCTGGATTCCCACATGGCTGACCACAGTTCAAGTCCCAAACCCAGCAGTTTGACAATCGTGCCAGGTACATGTGTGTCTGTGTCCAAAATTCCAGGAGGAGAATGGAGGAGAAGGGATTGAGGCATGGCCATTCCCTCTCAGTGTAGGGGGGTGATTTCTCACTCTTCTCTCTCATTGTCTCTCTCTGTCTCTTTCCTATGAGTGTGCACACCCTAAGGAAAAATCCTTAAAATAAAATAAAATAAATTAATTAATTAATGGATAGAATGCTGGGGCCAGTATGTGGCATAGTGTTTAAGGCACTGGATTCCAACATGGCAAACTGCGATTCAAGTCTCAGATCCAGTCCTCAAAAATCATGCCAGGCGAGCATGTGTGCATGCCCAAAATCCCAGGGGAAGAAGGGATTGTGGCATGGCCATTCTCCCAAAGGAGAGATTTCATGCTTTCCCTCTTACCGTTTCTTTCTCTCTCCTATCTGGTGAGCACACATGTCCTTTGGCAAAAACCTTTAAAAAAAGAAACAAACATAGAAAGCTTTTAAGTCATTAAAAGGAATATTTAACTAGGAATGAATTGATGTTGATAAAGTACACACAATAAAATATTCATGCTTTCAGGTACACATACAAGTAGAAATATGTACCTAAAGTACTGAAAGTTAATACTTATAGAAGAGAGTAATTACTCAATAATGGTTCTACAAGTCTTAACATCAGTGTAACTTAGATTACAGATTACTCATTCAGTCATGCAGCCTTCCATAGAATAAATGTCTGGGTTATTGATGATATCAACTAAAGCGAAAGATTTCAGTAAGAAATTGAGATACTGGGGACCGGCAGGTGGCATGGTGGTTGAATGTGCTGGATTCTCACATGGCCAACCATGGTTTGAGTACTGGAGCTGGAGGCCTGCTTTCTCTCTCTATCTACCTCCCTCCCTCTCTCTCTGGTCAAACTGAAAATAAATAAATAAAGTTAAATTTTAAAAAAATATTATAAAAAAAGAAATTGAGGAACTCACTCTGAAACGATCCTGTGTTAATATAATGTGGAATGCATCAATCTTTATGCCAAACTCTGAACTAAAAACCCTAACATTAATTTATTTCTTAAAGAGCAACTAATATGGACCAGCAGATGGTGTAATGGTTAGGTCACTGGACTCCCACACTGCCGACCATGGTTTGTGTCCCAGACATGGTGGCTTGAAACTGACACTGAGTGCATGTGTGTGCCTGCCCAGAATCCAAGAGGAGAATGGAGAAGGGATTGCTATGTGTTGCTGTGTGGAGTGGCCATCTTTCTGGGGGGTAATTTCTCACTTTCTGTACCTCTGGGCAGGCACATGCACCCTAAGTCACTCTCTCTCTGAAAAAAAAAAAAAGGCAACTTATGAAAGAGAAGTCATTTTAATAAACAAAGAAAAATATGTTAATCAGTATTATCTTACATTAAAAATAATATAGTCAAATTTACTGCCCTGCCCTGCCCTCTCCTAGATTACTGCTATAACTAATAATAGAGGAAGCTAGTTATTTAAATATATATGAGAGAGTTTTGCTATAGGGTAAGTACACTCACCAGAGAGACAGAAACAGAGAGACAAAAAGCAAGAAATCATCCCCAGGGTGGATGGCCATGCTGCAATCCCTTCTCTTCCATTCTCCCAGAAACTGGAGCACACACGTGCACATGCCAGTATGAGTTTCAAGCCCCAGGATCCAGGACTTGAACTTCAGTTGGCCATGTGGTAGTCCATCCAGAGACATAACTATTATATCATCTGCTGGTTCCTAAATATTTTTATATAGTCTTATTGTAACCATTAAAATCACAAATAAATATATTGAAGAATGTGGATTAATTTGAAAATACTTCTGCCTGTCTGGAACTGAGAAGAGATGAGTAAAAAATCTTCATTAACTTATAAAACTGGCTAATTCCAGTTGTATTGGAAAATACATTGAAAACAAAGACCTAAATTGGTGTATTTCCCTTTTAATGCTGAACCTTTATTTTCTCCTTCATTCTTAAGCTTACTATGATATAGTTTATTTTTTCATGTAGCAGACATTTACAAGTTACATTAATGTGTATTATTTTAGGAGATTTATTGTGATTGAACTAATTTAAAGAAAAATCTTTAAATATGACTAATCAATGTTCAATAAATTGCTCAATAAATATTACTATAATGAATAAAGTAGAAAAAAATGATCAAAACTTATTACAAATGTCACTCAAACAAAGGCCATTTTAATTTACTGTAAACCAAAAACACAAAGGAAAGAAATCACTATTTGCATTCATGCCAAAGCCAATCATGCATATTTGATAATCTAAAAAATGAGGGAAGTATACGAGATATATTTCCTTATGAGTAAAGTTGAGAATTAATGTCAAGGAATCTAATTTAGTGAGACAAGAAACATAAACATTTACATCAACTTCAATTTCCTTGTTTGGTTTAGAGACCTAATTCCTTCTTGAGAAATATACATGTAAGTCATCACAATCACATACTTATAGCAAATAACACATAGCATTTACTGCACTGTTGCACAATCTTGCCAAAGTGATGTGTAGTGATTAAATGTGTAAAATTAGAAAAAAAATTTGCTAGTTTAGGGAGAGGGCAGCAGGTGGAATAGTGGTAAAGGTACTGGACTCCCAGATGGCTGACTGCAGTTGGAGTCTCAGACCCAGAGGCTTGAAACTCATGCTGGGCCTATGTGAGTATGTGTCCAAAATCCCGAGAGGCGAACGGAGAAGAAGGGATTGTAACTGTGGCCATACACCCTGGGGAAGTGATTTCTCACTTTCCCTCTCTGTATCTGTCTGTGTCTCTCCAGTGAGTTCACATACCGTATGGCAACCACCCCACTAAAAAAAAACCATGCTGTTGGGTTCATTGAAAAGGAGATTTTTAGATGGGAAATTAGTCAGAGGGAAGACTAATAAAAATTACTATTGATACAGTTCTAAGGAATCATCTGAATTAAATATTCAGTTACAAACTATGGTCCTTTCTATTCCAACTTGCTCAAGCTTTCTCAGATCACAAAACTTAGTCATTCCTTTGTATCTGACTCTGCCTTAGTAGGTGGCATACAATTGCATCTGTAGAACATTCTGCATTGAGAGGACTCCATTGCTTCCCACTTGGGTTAGATGGGTGGCTACATCACTGAGAAAGACGAAGAAGGAAAGCAGGTGTTGAAGTTTCTACTCAGCTATTCAATTTGAAGTGTCTGTGTGACAGTCAACAGTGATGCCTGGCAAGAACAGAACTACAGATCTGAAGAAAATTTCTCTCTCTGGCCAACTGTCAAGTAGATATTGAATATTCTACATCATTATCTTTAGCTCCGATTGTTCCTGCAAAGCCAGATATTACTTTGTATGCTATATTCCCTGTATATGGAAAAAGAAAATGCTGAATTGAATTAAAGCTGAACTTTGGCAAGACTTAGAAGACAAAAGATGAAGGAAATGGAGAGGGGGCTTAGAGTAGTACAGACAGAATAGTAAAGACACTAGTCCATATATTTTTATGGTGGAAATGTGATCTAGAGGAATCTTTACTTTTTATTCTCTGTTCCACTGTCTGTCTATGTCACCTTTTATTTAACCCAATGCGATCTACCCAGTTAGGGTCATCATCCTCTCTAGCCTGACTTATTTCAGCTGCTATCTACTTCAACACTTACAATTGGTATCAATGTCACAGTGAAAATAATTTCAAATGCATCTATATTATGTTATTTTCCTGCCTAAAGGCTGTTACTGTGTTTCAATTATCTACATCAATGACACTTTAATTTCACCTTTCCTGGTATCATCCTTTGCCCTTTCCTTTTGTCCTCCAGCCTCCTAGCTTGTCATACCCATGTTTACAAGGGTGCGTTCCTTTGTCTGCCAGCCGACCTTCCACCAGTTCAGACAGAGCCCCATTCATCCTGGTTCAAAGTAAAATTTTCCTTTTTCAGTTTCTAAAGCATTGGCGTGTACCTGCATTCCCTTGGTTATCCTTCTGTAAAGTCATCATTCATAATATGATAGTGACAAAGACTAGGTCATTGTTTTGTTCCAGTTACTGTATTAAGCACTTTACATAACTTTTTTTTTTTTTTCCTAAGAGTTAGTGCACTTGCCAGAGAAAAAGAGAGAGAGAGAGGGAAAGTAAGAACAACTCCCAGGGGCGGGACCAGCAGTTAGCGTAATGGCTATGTCGCTGGAGTCCCACGTAGTCGACCGCAGTTCAAGTTCTGGACCCAGTGGCTTAAACTCACGCCGGGCGCGTGTGCGTGCGTGCCCAAGATCCCGAGAGGAGAATGGAGGAGAAGGGATTGTGGCGTGGCCATCCCCCCTGGGGGGTGATTTCTCGCTTTCTATCTCTCTGTCTCTCTCTGTCTGTCTGGCGAGCGCATGCGCCCTATAGCAGAAACCTCTCCAAAAAAAGAAAAAAAAAAAAAAAAAAGAACAACTCCCAGTGGCATAACCATGCCACAGTCTTTTCTCCCTCACTCTCCTCTCAGGATTTTGGGCACACACACCCGTGCCTGGCATGTCATCATGAGGTCCAGGACTTGAAAAGTGCAGTTGGCCGTGTTGATCCAGCAACTTATCATCATCTACCAGCAGCCCTAAATAATAATCTCTGATCTTAAAAACTCAAGTTAGGATGAGCCATTTATATTTTGTAAATAAGGACAGAAAGATTCCAAAAATTTAAATAGCTTTACAAAACTGACCCTACTCATGCTTGATATATGGATAGCAGAACCCTCTCTTCCCTATGCCTTTCCAAGCTTCTCTTTTTCTCCCAAAATAAATACAGAGAGTTCACTGAAGGAAGGAAATGCTTTTATTATTATTATTTAGTATTTCATATAACTAAATAATCTATTCTTTGCCCTCCGTAATAGCTACTGGATTAACCTAATCACCTAAATAAAATTGGTACATGTGAAAAAACTCTAGCTTATGTGCATGTGTGTACACGTGAGCTACACACGCACTTACAGTCATTGATACACATATTGAAATAAAACTCATAATTGGACCTAAAAACATTCTTAGAGATCATCTGGTTCAACTGCTTGCTTTTAAGGTAATTAAAAATAAAAAAGGTACTACATAAAGGTATATACTTTATATATAGACATATTTATTTATAAAAACTGTTGAGCATCTTTCATATAAAAGTATGTACTCAGTTTGTGCAGGAAGAGAAAATAGAAAAAATTGTGTTCCCTAAGGGGCTTAGATTTGAGAGTCTAGGCATTAGAACACCTGTTTTCAGACTCTTAATTCAATGCCTTTTTTTTTTTTTTTTTTTTTTCTTAGAGAGAGATTTTTGCTATAGGGCGCATGTGCTTGTTGAAAAGACAGAAAGAAAGAAATCACCCCTCAAGGGGGATGGCCATACCACAATCCCTTCTCCTCCTCTCCTCTTGTGATTTTGGACATGCACTCACATGTGCCCAGTTTGTTTTAAAGCATTGGGTCCGGGACTTGAACTATGGTTGACTACATGGGAGTTCAGTGACATAACCATTAAGTCATCTGTTGGTTCCTCAATGCTTTTCAATTGCCTATTGGTCAAGGATTATGTGTAAATATCATTTATCTGTATCTATATCAAATCTATGTAGATTCATCTAGATCTCTTTCTCTTGCTTTTTTTTTTTTTTTTTTTTTTTTTTTTTTTGCCATAGGGAATATGTGCTTTTCTGGGAAAGAAAATCAGAAACAGAGAAAGGGAAAGTGAGAAATTGCACCTCTCTCCCAGGGGATGACCACACTGGGATCTTTTCTCATCTTGGAAATTTGGGTACACACACATACGCACGCGCACACACACACACACACATCTGGTGAGATTTTTAGCCACTGGGTCCAGGACTTGAATTGCAGTTAGCCATGTGGGAAACCAGCACCTTAACCACCACACCATCTGCTGACTCTAGATTTCATTCTTTCAGTGATTAATGTTCCCCATAATATTCACTATGTAATTGTTTTAATTAACTAATAGTATTAACATTATGACTGCACAAATATTATTTAGGAGACATACTGTTATATGAAATCTGAGGATTAAGTGTTTGGCAAACAGTAAGTCACTAGATATTTAATGACTCAAGAATGCATGGCAATATGTTCTGAGGATGAATGAGGCAAATATTTAGAGAAGTATCTGTCTAAAATGGAAGAGGGCTCACAAAATTTATTAAAGAGTACCTGTAGTGATTCCTAGTTTGTGTTGGTGATTAAGATAACCTGATACCTGTCCTAGTCAGTCTAAACTCCTGTAACAAATTACTATCCACCAGGTAGTTTAAACAACAGAATTCATGTGGGAAAATAGGCAAATATTTAGAGAAGTATCTGTCTAAAATGGAAGAGGGTTCATAAAATTAACTAAAGAGTACCTATAGCGACTCCCAGTTTGAGTTGGTAATTAAGATAATCTCATAGCTGTCCTAGTCTGGTTCAGCTGCTATAACAAAATACTATCCATTGGACAGTTTAAACAACAGAGTTTTTTTGTTTGGGAGTTAGATATTAAGGTGCCAGCATTGTTAGGTTCCAGGATATCTTCCTGGATTGTAAATAGTTGCCTTTTCACTGAGCCCTAACATGGCAGAGACAGAAAGTGCTCATGCCCAAGCACACAACTATTTGCTCTTGTGTTTCTATTTATGAAGATTTTAACCTTATCAGGAGAGATCCACCCTCATGAATCATCTAATCCTCATTACATCCTAAAGGACTTCTCTCCAAATAGGGTCACACTGAGTTAGGTAGGACTTGAATACATTTTGGGAGTCACAAACTTTCAGTCCATACCATGCCTGCTCTCCAGTGGAATGTCCTTTTCGGGCCACCATTACTCACATACCTTGCAACATATTTAGAAACACTGTTTCTTTTGGAATCCTCATTTTAAATATTATATATATCAGAATTACCAGATCATAAATATAGGTTTAGCTGACAAAATTGGTATTCCCATATTTCTTGTTACATTTTCTTTATTACTAGAAGTCATCAAAAAATGAGTTAAATGATTTTTTTTAGTAATTTGGTTAAAATAATTTCCAACCCAGCTTACAAAATTTGTAATCACTTCAGTATTGTTGTATAACATATAGACTATAAATCATGCAGGTATATCTGTATCCTTTATTGATGCCTAACTGGAATCCTGTTAATCATTAAACTTTTTGTTTCTTTTCTCTTTTATTTCTGTTTTCTTTTCTTTTCTTTTTTTTTTTAAGAGGTTTTCACCATAGGACACATGATGTGCTCATTGAAGAGAGAGAGAGACAGAGACAGTGAGGGGGAAAGTGAGAAATCATTCCCCAGGGGAGAAGGCCACACCACAATCCCTTCTCCATTCTCTTCCTAGGATCTTGGGCTTGGAGACACAGGAGCCCTGTGTGGTTTTCAAGTTTCTGGTCCAAAGTGGGGTCAGTCATATGGGAGTCCAGTGATGTAACCACTACGCCATCTGCTGATCCCTGTTTTTCTGTTTTATAGACAGGTATCAGTCTACTACTTCTTTTGACAATCTCAGTATTAAGAGTGGGCTGCCCTTCTACTGACTAGTTTTTCTTTTAATAATTATTTATTTAATTTTATTAATTATTATTATTTTAAATTTGACATAGGACATGTGTACTCTCCAGAAAGAGAAAGAAAGAGAGAGAAAGCAAGAAAACAAGCCATCAGGCCCAGGACTCGAACTGCAGTCAGCCATGTGGGAGTCCAGTGCTTTAACCACCATGCCACTTGCTGGCTACACTGATTATGTTCTAAATGACAAGCTTAGGATGCTCAGCTTAGGAGACTCTTTGAATAGCTCTTCTCCATTTAACTTTCTGTAGTGTATGTGTTGTCCCTAGCTTCACTGGAATACCCGATTCGACATTCATGTCAAAGAAACTTCCAGGATCACCAGAGGATATGTAAGTAAAATCCACAACTTGCCTGGTTATTCCGTCCCCTTGCATTTACATGTTCAAAATAAAATTTGTGATCTTGAAGACTGACACTGTTTGAATCTCCAGTGCTTCCTATCTCATGTCACAGGACAGAGAAATGAAAATAGTGATTAATACATCTTTCTTGCGTACTCATTTCACTCACTCAATCAGCACATCTTGCTGATTCAACCTCCTAAGTATCTTTAGAATTTGCCCACATCTTCTCTGTTCCAACCACACCTAGATTACTGTAACTATTGCAATGACACTAGCTACTTCTCCCATTGTCTTGAATAATTAATGGCCCATGAACTGTAGTTCTCTCATTCACAAAATGCCAGTGACAAGCAGCGGTCAAGCATCCAGAGCCAGACTGCATAATTTGAAAACAAGCTCTATCGCTCACTTACCTCATAATTTTGGCAAGCAACTTTATGTCTTAATGCCTCAATTTGGTACTCTCAAAGTGGGAAAATAATATCTTTTTTACAGAATTGTTGTGAGGAATATTGACCCATTCAATGAAAATACTTGCAATGCTTCCTAGGCAATATTTGGTATTGACTATCCATTGGCTAATGCTATTTCATTAATTCCATTTGTTTACATTTAAAGGCCCCTGATTAGCAGTACTAGACTAGGGTATGTGACTGAGAAATGCCATGAATGATGGTTCTTCCTCCCTACAGGATGCTGAGACTCCTGGACATTTCAGGACTCTTGGAGAAAACTGTAGGTTCCTCGAGGCTGATAGCCATTTCCATACACCTTCTAGTATCTCCTGGAAGGCTGCTGACTAGACTGACACCTCCCCAAGCTAGAGTATGGGGTACTGACAAAATCTGTAAGATGTCGCTCTTTCAGTACAAGCAGTAGATGGAGTGTGTTAGCTTGTTCAGAACTGATGCTCAACTTTTTAGCCTTCTAGAAAAATAGGGTTCTAATAAAGCTCAGAGGGAAATGGGAATGACTCTGTGTATAAGGCAATCAATATTGGCCAAACTGCAAGGAGTCCAGACCTCATAAACCTAGAGAGGGCCAGGCTCCTTCCTGTCATGAAGGTCAATATGACAAACTCTGTCACCAGCTTGTCAGATCATATAGCTGTGCCCGTAGGGGTTTGCCTCCAATGTTTTTTTTTTTTTTTTTTTTTTTTTTTTTTTTTTTTTTTTTTTTTTCTGGAGAGGTTTTTTTTATAGGGCGCATGAGCTCGCCAAACAGACAGAGAGACAGAAAGCGAGAAATCACCCCCCCAGGGGGGATGGCCACGCCACAATCCCTTCTCCTCCATTCTCCTCTCGGGATCTAGGACACGCATGCACATGTGCCTGGCGTGAGTTTTAAGCCACCGGGTCCAGGACTCGAACCGCGGTCGACTACATGGGAGTCCAGCAACATAGCCATTACACTAACTGCTGGTCCCCTGCTTCCAGTGTTTGACCATACCAATGGAGAGGTTGGTACTACACCCAGATTCTAATACTGAGCTGCTAGGAGACAGGTAGACAGCATGTTACTTTTGGTTTTCCAATAGCAAATATACTCTGCAAGTTTTATGGGAAAATATACCACATCACAAATTTCCCTCCCATATGCAAGTTCTCCTACTCATATTCTTTATGTGCTAATGTTGTGAAGCAATATGCATAAAGGAAATGCGAAGTGAAGTAAAAACAGGAAAGTTGGTCAATCTTTAAGCTGCCCAACTCTCCTCTCTCTAAAAAATTGGCAAGTGACTAACAAGGTACAGTCATGCATTACTTAACAACAGGGATATCCTTTGAGAGATGCATCATTAGGTGAAGTTGTAGAAACATCATAGAGTGTCCTTGCACAAAACTAAATAGTATAGCCTGCTATACATCTAGCCTCAATGGGGTAATCTTATGGGACTATCACTTGTACGTATGGTTCATCATTGACTGAAATATCATTATGCATCAAATGGCTCTATATCCCTTTTTTTTCAGAACCACTAATTTAGGATCACTCTTTACTCCCTTAATGTATTTTTGCTTTACTTCCACAAAAACAGAACATCCCTTTACATAGGGAATGTTCCCAACTCTGTCAGCACATTAGAATCAACTGGGGAGCTTTTAGGAAACATTGATGTCTAAGCCCTCCTCTCAGAGATTCTGATTTAATTGGTCTGGGGTTGGGTCAGGGCAAAGGTACTTTTTATATTGTTTTTATATGCTTCTATTGTACAAAAAGGGAACAAGAACTGCTGACATAGAGCTTAAGCCTCCAAGAATGAAATATATGAGCACTTAATAAGCATTTCCTATTAGAGTGAATATTTAAGTTTCTGTATCCTTTTATATTATGAGCATAATATAGCCAGAAGAAGATGTATAAGAACTTCAGTATCATAAAATGCAAAATAGTTTTATAACCCTAGCATGAAATGACTTAGTGAGATTGTGGTTTACAATGGAACCACATGTGTGTATATATTTTGTTTTGTTTTGTTTTGTTTTTCAGTTAGCTAGGGACTGTTTGATTTAACATGATTACTTCAACTTCTTCCAAAGAATCACCATTTGTGAGGCCAGCAGGTGGTATAGTGATTAAGGTACTGGACTCCCATGTAGCTGACCACTGTTTGAGTCCCAGATCTGGTGGCTTGAACTTTATGTCAGGTACAGGTATGTGCATGCCCAAAATCCTGAGGAGAGAATGGAGAAGGGATTGTGGTATGGCCATCCCCACTGGGGACACTTTCAATCTCTCTGTCTCTCTGATGAGCGATAATCTCTTTAAAAATAATAATCATTTGCATTAAAGCAATTAAAAGATCAAGGGATATGACTAGAGTCGAAGACAAAGAAAAGAAATAAAGAAATACATGTCTAAATCTACAAGCCAGAGGAAATTGACACAGGCCATAATATCCAGTGGACAAAAACAACAACAAAAAATAAGTAGACAGAAAAAGCTTTCTAGCATATTTTAAATGAGGTCATCGATAGAAATGTTTCCTATCTGAATTCTTTCAGGAGAGTGGATGTATTTTAACGTAGCAGCACTACTATGGAATTGAAGTTTGAAAAAGTACCTTTTTATACCATTATCATTTGGCTTTGGAGAGGCAGTGCTAAAACGTGATAAATTTGAGCTTTCAAATCTGAGCATCTAACTTTGGCACAAAAAACAGAATGTGAGCATGCAGCACTGGCATCAGAGCAAACAAAGCCCCAATCCTGGTGCCAACAGCAAGAGCACATTTCAAGTCCTATCCTGGGAGCTGGCACATAATTTCATAAATGCATTGCCCTCCATCTGTGTATTGTCACTCAGCTCCCTAGTCAAGCAAGAGGGAGAGCTTCAATGACACAGATGATGTGCTATGTTCTCTTGTAATTTATTACTGTTTGAATGTGCAGAACAAAGGTCATATTCAGGACAGACCCATACGAGTTGCTCTTTTTCTTTCCTCCTTTCTTTTGCATTATGCTTTACTTTTTCTTTTATCTTGGGACTCAGCTTTAGCTTACAGCTGAAATAAATCTTCTCCCCCTCGACCCCCCTTAATCTCAGATTGCCCTTGACTGCTATGGAAACCAAAAAAGAGCTATAGAAATTCTGGAAAATTGATTTTTTTTTTTTCCCTTGGATGGAGGCTTGGGGAGTTACTAAAGGTCTTTTAAATCCTAATGTAGGTTTAAATTGCTAAAGAGAAAGAGAGGGAGAGGAAGGGAGGGAGGGAGGGAGGGAGAGAGAGAAGGATGGAGGGAGAGAGAAAGAGAGAGAAGAAAATGTAGGCTTTATTGAATTGAATACAAATTATTTTGGCTTTTACACACAGAGAGAAAAAAGAGAGAAGCTGACGTTCGTCTCTCAAATGTCAGCATAAATATTCTACACTAATTGCACCCAGCAAAAGGAAAGAAAGGAAATTTAGAAAGACACAAGATGTTATCTCTATTAAAAGAAAAGGACACTCCCCTCGATGTCTTTCCAATTCAAAGGTAAATTGTTGCTCTTTTCTCTGAAAATGCTAGTTTTCAAGGTCAGACACCAGATTCTTCATATATTACCATAAAATGTTACTAAGGCAATTTTTATGCTTAATTCTGCCACCAATGTTTCCAAGCTCCACTGTGAAAAAGAAATGTGGAAGAATTGCAGAGAGAGATGGTTAAGCAAAGAAAATGCTTCTTTCTTTTTTTAAGATTATTTATATATTAATATTATTTTTTTTCTTCTTTTAGTGTGAGAGCGAGAGTGAGAGAAAGAGAGCACCTCCAACATGATATTGACTCCTTGCCCAGCCTACCCTGGGCCACGGGCGAGGGCATGCAGGTGTATGCATATACAGGTATCTAGGGAGGTCTCAGACTTGAACCAGGAACCTCCCCACGTGGGACTGCTTCATAGATCATCACATTTTACTGCTGTGCCACCATCTGGCTCTATTGTTTCTCCTTCCAAAGTATCACGTGCAGGGGCCAACTAACCCACATTCTCTGCCACACATGAGTTGTAAAGGGCTTATTGTACTATTTATTTGGTCACTAATGAACCATGTGGTTATCCATAATCTGTAAATCACCTGGAATTAGGATCAAGAAATACAATATACACAGCAGCATTTTATGAAAATTAAATAACCTTTTAATATTAAAATTTCAATTTTTATTCATGCTGCTTATTTCTAGAGCTGTATAGGCTGTAAAATTTTTTTTGAGTAATTAATAGTATCTATCCCTTTTAAAAATAACACAGATAAATCTTTCCTTTTAGACAAATTAGCTGATCATTATCCCCATCACCATCATGGTATGTAACAGGAACGATTTGTGTATGTTAACACATGTAGTTGGTAGATAACCCTATCCTATTGTTGCATTATTACCATAGAGAATGGGAAAGTGAGGTGGGGGAATTTGCTCAGCTGGTAGATAGAAGAGCTCCAATACATATCGGCTTTTTTTTGATCATCCCTCATAGTTGTACTACAAACTCTGACTGTAGAATATTGAAGTCATTCATTCATTCACTCTCTTGTACTGGGTCCTTTACTGTGTTTAGGATAAAGTGTTGAACAGACATAAAGGAAGCTAATGTGTTCTAAGTCATTACCCTGATGGATGTGGGAGAGTGACACGCTCAGACTGTTTTCTGAAGACCATGCTTGCAACTTCCTAGAGAAGAGCTTGGCAAGGCTGTGAAAGGAGGGTGTGTTATTAGTTGGAAGTCTGCGGCATCAGTCCAGTAAGCAGGTTATGGTTTTTCTGAGGCATGTGGAAAAAGGACTCCCTATATACATGGGTCCAGGCTGGCTCAGGCTGGAGGTTGGAGGTGGATCTCTCATCTCTCTCTCTTTCTCTCATAGAAGAAAAATAATAATCGTCATAATAAAAATCATCATATTTCACATCTGTGTGGTGGATGGAACAATTTCTGGGCTGGAGGGAAGGGTTGGATTGCAGAGCAGCAGATCCTATTGGCCAAGCTTGTTATGATGGGGCCATCTTTGCAAGACATCAGTTAGACAGCTCGCACTTGAGCCTGGACAGTGGTTGAAAGGTAAGGCCTAGAGAGATATTTTGTTTCCTTCAGAATGTAGGACAGTGGGAGATACACTTTGGATTTGCCAAGATGGACAGTAACATGAATATGTTTTGATACACAAAAAAAGTGAAGTGCCAGCCCCATAGTACAGTACCCAAGGGAGCTGGAGCACACATGTCTGACTGTGGTTGGAATCCCAGCTCCACAGTCTTGAGAAACATAGTTGATGCATATGCACATGTGCCCCAAGTCCTAAGGGGATGGAGAAATGGAGGAGAGTGACTTGCTATGTGACTACTCCCAAGTGCGGGATGAGCTCTCACACGTGTGTGTGAGTCCACATGCTCTCTAACAATTAAAAAATTACAAAAGAAGGTGAAAAAACCTGATCAAATGGAGCAGTTTGTGACTGAGGTTCAGTAGAATGGAGACTACCATGGTAACACTTTTCTCCTAGAAATGTGCTTGTAATGGGGATCAAAGAAATATGAAGATAACTCTAGAGAATGTGAAGAGTGTGTCTTGCTTGCTAGAAGATGGAAGACAATAGGCATCCTAGAGGAAGAAGATCCAGTAGAGCGAGGGAGCTCTCATAGCACACAGATTCCTAACGGATAGAAGCCCTGGAGGACAAAAGCGCTGATGGATTTCAAAGCCCCAGGTTCATACATGTGACAGAAGGGGGGGATTCTGCACGCAGAGTCAGAAAACAATGCAGGAAGAGCTGAAAGTCAAGTAGGGCCAAATATCTGGCGATAGAAAAGTAAGTGGGGCTTCTATTTTGCCAACACAAAGCATTTAATAAATAACAATTATTGAGCACTTTCCATATAATAGACATGCTCTGAAGCATTTTGCATGAATTGTCCTTTTATCTGAGGAAGATGATATTAACTTTTAATTTTTAATTTTTTCTTGCCTTAGGGCACATGCACGTGCCAGGGAGAGAGATAGAAACAGAGACAGAGAGAGAGAGTGAGAGCAAAAGTGAGAAATCACCCCCCAGGGCAGATGGCCATGCTGAAATCCCTTCTCCATTCTCCTCCCAGGATCTTGGGCACTCATGCACATGCACTCAGTATGGTTTTGAAGTCATTGGTCCAGAACTTGAACCAGGGTCATCCATGTGAGAGTCTAGCAACGTAACTGCTACACAATCTGCTGGCCCTGATATTAATAACTATTGTATCAATGATGAAACAGACAAGGAAAAGATACATAATTTTCCATAGTTCACTGAAGTGCATATGAGTTGAAGGTGTCGAACTTCATTCTATGTTTTTATCTATGAAACTACATAGGGAACTGAAAATTATAAAGCAAAACTGTTAGGAGACCAAGGAGTTAGATTTTTTAAAAGTTTGTCATATTTCTCTCATAAGTTAGAGAAACAGGTATCATCTACAGGGTCTGAACATGCCCTGATTCCCTTCCCTCAAGCCTGCCAGCCTACTATGGTCACAGGTAAACACCCACTCCATTCATTCAGCATGTTTCTGGCCAACTGGGATCCAAAGCTTGACCTTCCGGGTCACTCTTGCATTGCTGATTGACCCACTATCTCCTGAGCCATTGACTGAGTCAGGAGCTTGGGTTTTAGGTGATATATGCTGGAAAAAACGTACAATGATTAAATGTAAATAAAAATAAAATCAATGGACATTTGTGGACTTTGGAAATCAAGCCTACTGGGAAACAAAAAGAATTTCAATGAACATCATGTTTAAACATAATAACAAATATTAGTTGGTTTCCAGCTATGTTACAGTATATAGCTGAGAAATTATAGAGGTTTGCTTCCTATTTGCCTTTCTCAAGTTTATGTTTTACCAATGATGTTTAATTCAGACACCTGGATGGATTTTGTTTATTTTTTTCCTTTTCTCTACTTTTTTTCTGAGTAGCTCATCACACATTAAATTTGAACTCTGTCATCCACATCTCTCCGTATATAAGAGGCTTTAGAAGAAAACTTTACAGTTTTTAAACCTATTTTCTCAAAGTGGAATAATAATAGAACTTAACCCCTTGGCTATGGTGAGATGAAAATGATAGATATTACAGAGAAGTATGCATGTCAGTATTGTTGTTAATGTTGGTATAATTAGATTCTTATTTTTTCTTCCTGCATCTACCTTTCACATGCTCCAATTCATTTTCCTCATCTTTGCCAAAGTGATATATTAGATATGCACATTGATTATTGTCCCTCCCATGCCTCAAAAATGTTGCTTCCCACAGCTGTCAAAATAGTCTAAAACACACATTATTCCTCAGGTCTACATCTGGGGCTTCCCCTCTTCACAAACCCTATCCTTGTAAGTATACTTTTCATACTGGTTTTCTTTAAGACATTAGATGTGTCATGCTTTCTACCCCAGGGCTCTTTTGTCTGCTGTTCCCTCAGGTAGGAATGTTTTATAAGTGCCTAGACACCAGTTGTCATCTCATCAATATTCAAAAATGTATAATCTCAAATTTCAAAAGTGTATAATCCCACCTGTCCATTCCTATCTTCTCAAATTAAATGTCATTTAATTAACAACCACTCTCTATGCCTTAGAGCAAAGCTATGTTTCACTTGGTTTGTGACATGTTAGCATCTTATCATTTTTAATTTTCAGGTTTTTTTTGTTTGTTTGTTTTTGTTTTTGTTTTTTTTTAAAGAGAGAGATTTTTTTGCTAAAGGGCATGTACATTCCCTGGAGAAAGAGAGAAAAACAGAGAGGGAAAGTGAGAAATTACCTCTCCCCCGGGGGAATGGATTACACTGTAATCCTTTCTCCTCCATTCTCCTCCTGGGATTTTGGGCATGCACACACATGTGCCTGGTATGTGTTTTGAGCCGTCAGGTCTGGGACTTAAACTGTGGTTAGTCATGTGGGAGTCCAGTACCACAACTACTGCACCACCTGCCAGCCCCTAATTTTCCAGATTTTCTTAAAGAATTGTTTCGTTTAACTTTATTTATGTATTCATTTTATTTATTTGAATTTGACCATAGAGGAACAGAGTGAGAGAGTAAGAGAGAGGGAGGGAAAGTGAGAAAGCAAGCCATCAGGTCTGAGACTCCAGCCGTGGTTGGCCACATGGGAGTCCAGTGCCCATAACCACCATGCCACTTGCTGGCTTCAAATTTTCAGGATTCTTTCAATTTGCAATGAAAGCATTAATTGTGAAACATCCTACAACCAAAACAGATGAACAAAACCATCAGCCCCATCAGGCCAAAGACTATGCCTGTCTGCTTGTGCTTGATATATAGTAAATGCTTGATATTTTTTTTATAATGAATAAATAAGTAAAAATACTTATGACTTACATTCTCAAATTGTTTTTGAATGTTTTATTCATTATATTATTGACAGTGTATTATTTCTTTACAAACATAAAAATAGTTCTCTATATTGGGTTGCCTGGAAAGTCATAATGTATTTTCCTATGTTTTTAATGCAAAAATGTGTCATGACTTTTCTGACAACCCAATATATATGCCAAAAAGACATTGTCATCTTTAAAGAACACCTTTACAATTTTTTTAAACCAAAGTACATGTGTAGTAATTATCAGAATCAAAGAATTTATCAAGTATACTGGAAACATGGTAAACGTCTGATAAACAAGGACAGAACATGAGTCTATTCACCTTATGAACGAAATCCCAGTAACATAGTCACTGAGTGTTCACCATGTGCCACCTAGTGTGCAAATGGATGCTGAGTCTCGAAGACAAATTTCTGGTGTCATTCTGTTGAAAAATTACAAGGAATGGATTAAAACCAAGGTCTGACTGATTTAGTAACCTGCGTCTCTCACCACGATGCCCAGCTACCTCATTGACAGCGTAATCGATGTTGATGGGATTATTCAGAGTTTATTTGTTGAGAAAGAGTTAATTCCTGGTATCTTTGGAAGGGAGGTAAATACATATTGAAGAAATAAGATAATTAGAACGTACTGGTAGGGAGCTATTACTCCGAGTCTTTCACTATCAAAGATAGTGAGGTCTCTATAGTGGAAGATCCAGAGTAGAATAAATCTGAAGACACATTGTGGGTTGAATACAATGTAAAGAATGAGCATTTTACAAAATCTACAGAACTGGAAAATTTCACTTATTCCATAGTGTAATTATTGAAGACACTCCTGAATTTTCCAATTCTTTCTATAAGTCAATATGAGCCAGGATTTTCAGAACCAAAAATCAGTCCATATATGATAAACTAAACAAAACAATCTCCAGGGAAGGAATGAATTATGTGAAGAATTAAACTCTGAATGTTTTTTCATAAATAATCATAATAACTACTAATATAAGAACTATGGCAATTAATACAAAAAATTATCACAAACAAAACTGATGAAAAATATGTTCATTTAAAATAAACCTATTTTACACACAGCTTCCTCTATTTCATTCAAGGTCATAAAATGGATGGGGCTGGTAGGAGGCGTGGTAGTTAAGGATGCTGGACTCCCACATGGCCGACCACGGTTGGAGTCCCGGACCTGGGGGTTTGTTTTCTCACTTTCCCTCTCTCTTGCTCTCTCTCTCACTCTGTCTCTCTCTGATCAAATTTAAAAAAAAAAAAATAAAGATAGATAAATAAATAAATAAATAAGTAAACAGATAAAGTTAAATAAAATAATTTTTATAAAATGGAATAAATTTATTAAGTAGAATTATCTCTTAGTATGTAAAACTTGCAATATAGATAATGTGACCAAAACACTCAAATTTTAAGTTTTAATTAAACTAATTTTAATAGCTATATGAGGCTTGTGGCTATCATGTAAGACAGTGTGGGTCAAATGTCTCAGTTTGTAATATCATTAGCTGTATAAATTCATATCACTCATATTCTTACCAAACTCTCTTAGCTTTTCTGAATTTCCTTTGTTAATTATTCTGGCTTTATATTCCAACACATGTCTTTTTACTTCTACATTTCATTTAAACTTTCTCTTCTGCAGTTCCTGAGTCTGTGTGCTAGGGACAATGATACATATTGGTTTTTTTTTTTTTTTTTTTGGAGAGGTTTTCGTTATAGGGCACGTGCGCTCGCCAGACAGACAGAGAGAGACAGAGAGACAGAAAGCGAGAAATCACCCCCCAGGGGGGATGGTCACGCCGCAATCCCTTCTCCTCCATTCTCCTCTCGGGATCTTGGGCACGCATGCACACGCACCCGGCGTGAGTTTTAAGCCACTGGGTCTGGGACGCGAACTGCAGTCGACTACATGGGAGTCCAGCGACATAGCCATTACGCTAACTGCTTGTTCCCAATGATACATATTGTTAAAGGTAATTCCATCTACCTCATGAGAGATTGTGAGAAGTAGTTATGTACTGCTTGGAAGGCAGGGTTGAGATAGGACATGCAATACAACTACAGCTGACAGGAGGAAATGTGAAGAGTCCCATACATTCACTACTCTCCTAGACTATTAATTATTCAGAAGGGGGGGCAGGAGTAAATGTTTGTAACACAATAGAAACTATAACAAAAAAAAATAGTTTATCACAGGGTTTCTAAAATATAGACAGAGTTTCTATGACATAGCCCAACTCATGTTTGACATTTTCTTTTACTCTCTGCTAGATGTAACATCTGGTCTTTAGTACCAAATACAGTTCCACAAAATCACTCCATCTTCAACAATCACTAATTTCCTATTTTTATTAATGATTTCAATGATAGCATTGATTGAACATTTTATGTTTCCATATATGAATATCAAGTCTTGAGATATGTTGGTAAAGAGTTAAATTTCACTTTGACAGTCTACAGTTAATTAATATATAAGGAATACATCTGTATTAAGAAAATAATTAACCCAAAGTGATATAAACAATGATTATCCTCTTGAAACTAAAGCACCAATCAAATATATCATCTTGATCAATATTTTTTGAATTAGTTTAATACTCAAATATCTTCATCTGGACAAATTAGTCAACCAGAAGTGAATGATTTGAAGTAGAGATCAGCAGGTAGCACAGTGCTAAAAGCACCTGGATCCTACATGGCCAACTGTGCCATTGAGTTCTGGATCTGGAGGTTTGCAAAGCATGTGGGCATGTGCGTGTGAACACCCAAAGTCCTGAGAGGAGAATAGAAGAGAGGGAATTGCAACATGGTCATTCACCTGGGGGATAATTCTCAATTTCTCTCTCTTTGTCTCTGTCTGTCTCTCCAGGCAAAACCAGGAATAGAAAAAAAGTAAATGATTTGTAGATTCACATACGTAAATTATGATGTATGATGGAAATAAATGTTTGACATGCAGTTCTGATTTAGCCTTATTCAGTATATTGTTAAAATTATTTTGGCAGACAAGCATTTCAAAATGGTGGTAAAATCTGACTGGGAAATATTACTTTCTCATAGAGAAGACTTTGTGGGAACCAGCAGTTAGCGTAATGGCTATGTCGCTGGACTCCCATGTAGTTGACCGCGGTTTGCGTCCCAGACCCGGTGTCTTAAAACTCAACGCTGGGGAGGGACCAGCAGTTAGCGTAATGGCTATGTCGCTGGACTCCCACGTAGTAGACCGCGGTTCGAGTCCCGGACCCGGCGGCTTAAACTCACGCCGGGCGCGTGTGCGTGCGTGCCCAAGATCCCGAGAGGAGAATGGAGGAGAAGGGATTGCGGCGTGGCCATCCCCCCTGGGGGGTGATTTCCTGCTTTCTATCTCTCTGTCTCTCTCTGTCTGTCTGGCGAGCGCACGCGCCCTATAGCAAAAACCTCTCCAAAAAAAAAAAAAAAAGAAAAAAAAAAAAAGAAAAAAAAAAAAAAGAAAAAAAAAAAAAAGAAAAAAAAAAAAAAAAAAAAAGAAAAAAAAAAGAAAAAAAAAAAGAAAAAAAAAAAAAAAAAAAAAAAAAAAAAAAAAAAAAAGAAAAAAAAAAAAAAAAAAAAAAAAAAAAAAAAAAAAAAAACTCAACGCTGGGCGCGTGTGCGTGCGTGCCCAAGATCCTGAGAGGAGAATGGAGGAGAAGGGATTGCGGCGTGACCATCCCCCCTGGGGGATGATTTCTCGCTTTCTGTCTCTATGTCTCTCTCTGTCTGTCTGGTGAGCGCATGCGCCCTATAGCGAAAACCTCTCAAAAAAAAAAAAAAAAAAAAGAAAACTTTGTTATGTTAATAAGGGAAATGCCCACTTCAGAGTCAGACTTTGTCATTTTCTAATGGTCTGACATTTTAAGCACAATGACACTAATGATGTGAACTAACATCTAAAAGATATAAAGTATAGGCTATTTGAGAGCATCCTAGAAAATTAGTTCCTTATTCTTAACTTTTTTTTTTTAGAGAGAGTTTTTTTGCCGTAAGTCATATGCACTCTCCAGAGAGAGACAGACATAAAGTGGAAATCAGCCTCCTACCCCTGGGGAGGATGGCCATACAGCAATCCCTTCTCTTGGGATTTTGGGCACTAAAGCACACACACCCAGTGTGAATTACAAGCTGCTAGGTCCAGGAATCAAACCCAGATTAACCATGTGGGAATCCAGTGCCATAACCACTACACCACCTGCTGGCTCCACACTGTTATCAAAGCCTTAGATGCCTTATTTAACCTGAGGCTATCACAGTAAACATCTAGTCTGTCAGTGGTTACATAATTTTGTAATACACAAAACAACGAAAAAATCTCACCTTATTTCTCCAATAGTTTCCAGAAATACCAATGCACTAAGAACCTTCCAGACAAGATTACAAATGGTTTGTTAAGAACAGTTCATGGGACCAGCAGTTAGCGTAATGGCTATGTCGCTGGACACCCACATAGTCGACCGCGGTTTGAGTCCCGGACCCGGCGGCTTAAACTCACGCCGGGCGCGTGTGCGTGCGTGCCCAAGATCCCGAGAGGAGAATGGAGGAGAAGGGATTGCAGTGTGGCCATCCCCCCTGGGGGGTGATTTCCTGCTTTCTATCTCTCTGTCTCTCTCTGTCTGTCTGGCGAGCGCACGCGCCCTATAGGAAAAAACCTCTCCAAAAAAAAAAAAAAAAAAAAAAAGAACAGTTCATGTAGCAAATGGTGCACTATCTATACTCCACCTTTTTGGACATTCTACATAGTGTCCATTATTTGACATTGCTAACTTTAGAGTCATGCCTAGAGATTTTGTTTGAAAAAATTTAAGGTTGATCTTGAGTACAACTTAAATTGGGAGCCAGCGGATGGTATGGAGGTTAAGGCTGCTAGACCCATGTGTCTGGCTGCATAGTTTGAGTCCCAGACCAGTGGCTTGAAAATCATTCTGAGTATCAGTGAAGTCAAAGACATTACCATACACATTATAATCAAAAGATAATTTTCCATGATACAAAGGATACAATAAACAAGCTTTAATATTTAAAAAACATTAGTTTTACTTAAAATAATAAAAAAGGAAGGAAAAAACCATACTGAGTGTAGGTTCATGCATGCCCCAAATCCCAAGAGTAGACTGAAGAAGATGGGCTCATGGCATGGTCATCCCCTCTGGGATTGCTTTCCCCTCTGTCTGATGAGCATATGTGCACTATAGCAAATAATAATAATAAATTAAATGGGAACTATAAAATATAAATCCTTTCTCAAATACAAGGAATAGCAACACCCTATATTGTGTTAGTTTGTTTATGCTATGCAAATTATCTTTTTTGAATTGTCATGTATGTATTTATTTTAATACTGCTATTTCTTGTAACCATGGGTGCCTCTTACTTACTGTTTGATAGAAAATACATTTCAAATTCACACTTAGACATTTTTTATGGAATTAGTTTTACAAATGACAAACATCAACTTAAGTTTTTGCTAAGCTGCTATCATACTGATAGTATAAAAAAAAATATGGCCACACAGAATATTAGGATCACATTGTAGGCTATACAACTTTTCACTCCTATTTCAGGTAATGCTATACAAATAATAATTAGGTACTGAACATGCATAGACATTACAGATATATTTAGTAAAATGTAAATAGATATGTTTAGTGTGAAATGACTTAAAAATAAAAGCGTAATTAATCATGAATATATACTTAGAGAAATCACTTTAATGCCTTCTTAAAATTACTTAACAGCCTGAAAGTAGTACTTTATTTAAAAGAACAGATTGAGTGTGTAGTCACTAAAGATTAGTCTATAAAATATTTAAACTTGAATTATATGAAGTATTTATTAAACACAAATGTGGCGAAATAAACATTAAATTATTTTGACTATTGAAGAATCAGTATGAGAAAAGGAGAGAGAGAGGAGAAAGCAAGCTATCCCTTAGGTTGTGACCCCAATCACTGAAACAAAATTGGCCTCCTAGATGGATACTGAAAAAAAAAAAACAAGGTAATACGATGGTGCAATTGCAAAATGTTCCAATATCTGAATTCTATAAAGTATCTCAAGTGTTTTATTGTTTTCCTTCAGCAAAAGATGGACTGTAGCTTCTAATGATTGATGGCTAAAGGCACAAAGTGGGTATCTTTACAAAATGAGGGAAAAAATAGCACAAAGGAGATAGCTAGGTCTAAAATGTAGCATCTCTTAAAAATATATTTGTCAATTTAAAAACATTTTGATGGATGAGTTTAAATTGAGTTAGAAATTAATCTTTGACCTCATTTTGCACTAAAACTATGTATTGAGAATCTGAAGTAAAGCATATTTGGGTTCAAATTTACTTTCAGAAATCTACAGTTATGTAAATTTAAGGAGAGTATTTAAACATTCTAATTTTATTTCACTCACCTGTATACTATAATAATAATAAATATGTCACTAAGTCGGTGACAACCACACCACATATTTAATTTAAAAAATACTTCTTATGCTTGTTGTGAAAATTAAAGAGATCTTAATACATATCAACTTATATTCTTTTTTTTTGAGAGAGTTTTTTTTTTCTTTTTTAGCTATAGGGCACAGGCACTCTCCAGAAAGAGAGAGACAGAGAGACAGAAAGTGAGAAATCACCCCCTCCCCCCGCCCGCCACCAGGGTGATGGCCACGCTGCAATCACTTCTCCTCCATTCTTCTCTTGGGATCCTGGGCACATACACACATGCGCCCAGCATGAGTTCAAGCCACTGGGTCCGGGACTCTAACTGCAGTCGACCACATGGGAGTCCAGTGACATAGCCATTACACCAACTGCTGGTTGGTCAACTTGCATTCTTAACATGGCCTAACAGTTAATTTAATAACTAGTCTCATTTTTTATACATAACACATACATTTACACAGTCATTAATTGAGTTAAGGTATTGGTGAACTACACACACACACACACACACACACAATTTTTTTTTTTTTCTTTCATTTGTAGGGAATAGGTTTTATTCCCCTACCCAAATTTCTGGTGTGTTACACAAATTCAAACACTTTCTAAGATAACAAAATTAAAGGCTTTTAAACAAATTTCATAACAGTGTAAAGAGAAAGACAATATTTAGCTCAGAAAAGCTAAGGGATTATACTGATATTTTTTGTACAATGCACTATACATAATTAATATACATCAGTCAAAATAAATTCTCTATGACTCTGTGACCCATTCTGGGTTAAATGTGGCCTTCCTCAGATTTATTTTCTAAAATCCTAATCTAGCTAGATAAAGAAAACATCTTTAGCAAATGGTGCGGTAAAAAACTGAGCATCCACCTGCAGGAAGATGAACATGAACCCATATCTACCTATCACCATTAACAAATTTTAACTCAAAATAGTTCAAAGATCTAAATCTAAGACCTCAAACTATAAAACTACTTGTGGAAAACACCGGGGAAACTCTTGGAGACATTGGGGTAGGCAAAGACTTCTTATGTAAAACCCCCAAAACACAGGAAATAATTCTCAAAATAGACTAGTGGGATTACATCAGATTAAGAAGTTTCTGTACAGTAAAGGACAAAGTAACTAATGTAAATTGACAACCCTCAGAATGGGAGAAAACTTTTGTAAACTATGCCTCAGATAGGGACAAAATACACAGAGAACTCAAGAAGTTTACCAGGAAAGAAATGATTAACCAATTAAAAGGTGAGAAAAAGAGTTGAATAAACAACTCTAAGGAAGACATACGGACAGCCAAAAAGAATATGAAAAAATGCTCAGCATCCTTTATCATAAGGAAGATGCAGATCAAAACTATAATGAGGTATCACTTAACCCCAGTCAGAATAATGAAGATTAGAAGAACAAAGAGTGATAAGTGCTGACAGGATGTAGTGAAAAGAGAATTCTCCTACCCTGTTGGTGGGAATGTAAATTTTTCCAGTGACTATAGAGAATAATATGGAAGTTCCTCAAAGATCTTCAAACAGAACTACCATATGATCCAGCAATTCCACTCCTGGGTATCTACTCAAAGGACAGGAGAATGTTCTGTTGGGAAAGCGCTTGCACATCTTGCTTATTGTGGCATTATTCAAGATTACTGACATGGAACCAAACCTAATGTCGAAAACAGATGAATGGATTGAAAAAGTGTGGCACATATACTCCATGGAATACTATTCAGCCATAAAAACAAACAAACAAAATGAAACAAAAGACCCTGGCATTTTTTAGAAAGTGGATGAATATGAAAGATTTATTGTTGAGTGACAAGTCAGGCTATGAAACAGAGACATTGTATGTTTCCACTTAACATATACTGACTGTCCACACTCCATTGTAGAGACTGAAAGATTGGAAGACATAAAAGCATTCAAAATTGTTACAGACAATAGGGACAACGTGGAAAGTGAGTGGGAGAGAGAAAGGATTTAGGGAAGAAAATTTGGGAAAAAAATAGAGAGATAAGACATTTGTGGGACAAAGAAGTGGTTTATTATCTGTTGATAATCTGTTATTATCTGTTGATGACATGTATGGTATTCTCAATTGGGCTGGTCTGAGGTATATTTCATGCTGGCTAAATTTTCTCTACAATATAAATAATGTATAGTGATTGAATGTAAAATTAATAATAATAATAATAATAAATCCTAATCCCCAGTGCCTCAGAAAATACTGTGTCTGGAGATGGGATCCATAAGGCAATGAACAAGTTACAATAAAGTCCTCAGAGTGTCCATTTAAGAGACATGTAAGTGTAGATTAGGACACACAGAGAGACATGTAGGAAATGCCATATGAGGGCACAGTGAGAAGGTGGCCAGTTGCCACCAGTTGTATATACTATACAAGTAAACTTGTTTGTATAAAGGTTATTTATTTCTTCCATTAGAGAGATACAGAGAGGCACAGAGACAGACACTCACATCAATGTCCTCATGACATGATCCAATCCCAGTCTCACCAGCCAGGATCAAAGGCACAAGTGTAGGTCCTGGTGTGTAGACAGAAGCCTTGATCCATTCATTGGGATCTTCTCATGTGGGTCGAGTTGTGTTACCATTGTATCACCATCTTGCCCCCTATTTTTTTTCCTTATTGTCTTCCCACACTCAGTAGTAAGAAGAGTATGGACTGTAGTTTGCTATTATAATTTCCTTTTCTGTTATGTATGCTCAGGTGCATAAACTATCAGACACTAAATAGAAGCTACAAAACAAAACAAACAAAACAAAAGTCAAGGGAACCAGCAGTTAGCGTAATGGCTATGTCGCTGGACTCCCATGTAGTCGACCGCTGGTTCGCGTCCCAGACCCGGTGGCTTAAAACTCACACCGGGCGCATGTGCATGCATGCCCAAGATCCCAAGAGGAGAATGGAGGAGAAGGGATTGCGGCGTGACCATCCCCCTGGGGGTGATTTCTCACTTTCTGTCTCTATGTCTCTCTGGCGAGCACGCGCGCCCTATAGCGAAAACCTCTCCAAAAAAAATAAAAGTCAAAACAGTGAACGAATACAGCCTGAGAGAAGAGATATCTACATAGACATTCTAGAAAGTCAAAAAATGAATGAAGAACCAGGCAGTAATGCAGGGGTCAAACGTGATGCTCTGTGAGTAAGATCCAAATGGGAGGTTGGTCTGCCAGCGGGCCTTCATAGACCTCCCTGTGTACTCTAGGGACATGTGTGTCCATGATCCAGCTGGTTGAAGCAGGGAGTGGATCACAGCATCAAGACTCTTCTGGAGTGCTGTACCTCTGTCTGTGTGTCTTTCTCCTTCAGGGAATAAAGATTCGAAACTTAAAATAAAAACATAAATGACAACTGAATGGAGTTTTATTGGTTGGTGAAGACCTTTTCCATTCCACAAAGGTAGAATAAATACAAATTGTACAGTTGTCCCAGGAGCATACAAGGGGACCTGGATGCCACATGGCTGACACAAGTTTATGTCTTGGACTTGGTCACTTGAAAAACATGCTAGGTGTGTGTATGAGTGCCCCAAATCCCCACAGGAGGGAGAAACAGAGGAGAAGGAGTGGTGCTTTCTATCTTTCTCTCTTTGTCTCTTTCTGGATAGTATATAAACACTCTGGGAATTTAAAATAAAAATAAAATAAAATTGTTGTAATAAAGAATGGCTTACCCTTGAAGTACTATTCTGCAAAATATTTTTACTGAGTAGATAGAAGAGAAAAAAATCACCTTAATCTTTCTTATTGTAGAGTTCTATAATGGAGTTTTTATTAGAATACTTTAAAAAGACAATGTTTTTTTAAAAAAGTCAATTAAAACAATTATGTTACAATTTTGCAAGTCTATGTACTATAATATTGAACAGTAAGCTGTGCTAAAATGAAATACATATGATGGATGCTCACTCATTTTCCAAAATTAATCCAGTTAGGAAGACAACAAATAGCAAACTGAAAGTACCTGAGCTTACCAAGTGATTAGTCAAATAATAAATATTGTACAACTGTCTCTAGGCAATATAAAATTTTAGAGAATGGGTCACCAGAGAAGTGAATAAAAAATGCCTTGCATATCGTTACAGAATAAGAATGAGTATTTTTCTAAATGTTCATTTATGTGAATATTGAGGCTTTACATTAGCAAAGATGAAGTCATGGGACAAAACTAAGGAGGAATAGACACAGGCTGTGTAGCAAATGGATTGAAGCACTTTTAATTCGAGACTACTGGTATAGAAACTGGATAAAACAATGGCCAATTCATGGAAGACTCTGACTTTCACAGTGTAGAGTAGGAACTGTAGTGGCCTCTTACATAAGAGAAGTCAATTATGCCCACTCACTACAGAAAGACCAATATGACAGACAACAAGATTTGACCAGCACTGAGTTAGTATACAAGGAAACGAAGGGCAAGAAAGTAAATCTACACCTTTATAGGAGGAGGAATGAGAAGAATAGATTCTTGGACTTCAAAAGTGAGATCTGGAACACCAAGTGAGGGAAGCAATAAAGACACGTTGCTTCAAATTGCATTGGTTTTACCCTGTACTTTAAATCAATTACCAGTCACGGGTGTATGACCACACTGCAGGTTAAACTAAAACTAGTCTGGAATCAGTGGGTGTGCAGCGGTAATACAACTGTGCCCACAAGGGAAAGGCCCCAGGTTTGTGTTGGAAGCTTCTGCACATGGTGGGTGTGCATACGTGTGCCTATGGTCCTGGCTGACTGGGACTAGGGTTGCTTTAAGGATTGTGGTTGAGGGTATCTATTCTCTCTGTCTCTGTCTCTCTATATTTCTGTTTGTTTTATCATGTAAAATAAATAAATAACTGGGAAAAAAAATCAATAACAGAAGCTGGCCCAGTGACCTAGTGGTTAAAAGAGCAAGATAGCACATGTCCAACTGCATAGTTGACATCGCAGCCTTAGTGACTTAAAATTCACTGGGCAAGTGTGCACGTGTGACCCAAATCTCAGCAGGATGGAGAAATGGAGAAGGGATTGTGGTGTGACCTGCCCCATGGCGGCGATGGTGATTTCTCCCTTTACCTCTGTCTCTCTCTCTTCCTCTGTCTCTCTCTCTTCCTCTGTCTCTCTCTCTTCCTCTGTCTCTTTCTGGATATCACACAAATGCTCTAGTGAAAAAAAAAAGAATAAAAGGACTTTAGTCTAGACTGTGCTTTTTCTTCACTACTAAGAGCATATAAACACACAGTTTGTTTTCATTTCCCATTATTCTATAAATCTTAAGATTCCTTCCCTATCAATATGAAGGTGACCATTATTTTCAAACAGGGACATTTCTCTTCATAATTATACTGAGCCATCCAGGCCATCCTGGGCAAGGTGGTAGGTATGTTTGCCCTACCTGTCATTCCATGCAATGGACTATTTAAACATATTTTCTAAAACTTTCTTCTTAAATACAAAAATACTGTTATTTTATTGATTTTTTCACTACATTTTAGTAGCATTAATCCTTATCTACATTATAACTAATATTTTAAAGTAGTCTTGAGTTTTAAATATTGTTATGATATAAAATTTCATATATATAATCATATATATATATATATATATATATATATATATATAGGATATTTTTATGTTTGGATGTTCTGAGTTAGCGATGTATGTTGGGTTTATTTAGAGAACAGAAATGTTCAAACCAAAATTGTATCTAAACATTATTCATTGAAGTAGTAGTTTAAAAATTAAAGCTTGAGCATAGTTTGTAACTGTCCATATGTTGTAGAAATATGTTGAACATATACCAATGAAATGTTTTTCAAAGCTTTCAGAAGCTGACAGAGTTCCTATTTTACTCAGAAATTGCTAAAGAGATCCTTTGGAACTACTGAAATGGAGAATATTCAGCATTTATGTTTGTTTTTGTTTTGTCTCGGTTTTTCAGCTGCCTTTAGTGTCTGTGAGGACAGAGAATAATTTCTAGCTGGTAACTACAATAAAGTGCTTTGCATAATTTGTTATTGTACTATGATGCTCTTTTGCATATATCTTTCACTTGCTGTTGTACTCACATACATTTTGAGATATATTTTTTTTTCTAGAGACAAATGAAAAGTTATTGAAAATATGTAGGTAAGCCTATAATTACAAAATGTAATTTGTAAGAACAGGAGTAAACTTGGGATCATAAAAAATAATATGAAAATGTAAAACTACCATGCAGAAAGGGCAATGACTTTGCATGATTCGATAAAGATAATAATGTCATTATTAACAGGCCCATGTTATAGATGTTGATATGTAAGTGATAGTATCACAACCCAGCAAGAATGAACAGTGAGATAACACATCTAAAATGTAAATTAAAGTTAATTAAAAATTTACATAAGAAAGACATTGTTTGATAGATAATTGTTTAATATAAAAATGCTTAGCCAGCAGTAAAGTTTGCAAAACTTCAAAAAGTACAAGTATATAGAGAACTTTTTAAATAACTTTATTGTGGTAAAAATAATTAAAATGAGATCTAGTCTCTGAACAAATTTTAATTATAACATAGAGTATTGTTAACTAGAGGCAGAATGTTGCAGAGATGATCTTTAGAACTTATTCATCTCGTAGAGTTGAAACTTTTTACGTTAGGAACAACTCCCTATTCCCCCCCTACGCCTTAACCCTTGGCAACCACCATTATACTTCCTGTTTCTGTGAGTTTGTCAATTTTAGACTAAATAAAGTGAGATCACACGTGTTTATCTTTCTGTGATTGGCACATTTTGCTTAGCACACTGTTAAAATTCACCCATGTTGTTACATGTGACAGGATTTTTTCTTCTAAGGCTGAAAAATATTTCATTGTCCATCCATGGACATGCAGATTTTTCTGGATTTTGGCTATTGTGAATAATGCTACAGTGAATCAGAGGCACAGGTACTTCTCCAAGGTCCTGACTTCAGTTCTTTTGGATAAACCCAGAAGTACGATAGATGGATTGTTTGCAGATTTTTCCTTTTTTGAGGAACTTCCATAGTAGTTTTCCATAGTGGTTGCAACTTTTTATATCCTCACAAGGATTCCAATTTCTCCACATACTCAGAAGCAATTGTTATCTCATATGGAGAATTATCAGAACCTGCACATATTTTTATAATATCTTTATTACTTGAGTACAGTTAATGATGTTTTTCTTTCTTACATATAATTTAATTTTACTCTATTTCATGGGGGGGTTGCATTATATTTGATCAAGTAATACAAAAAACACTAAAGACTATGGACTACTTGCTATTGATTTAGAAAGAATTTCCATAGATCAGTGTGTGGACAAACCTGATAGCGAAAATAAATGCCAAGGGTCCCTGTAAAAACCTAAAAGATGGTCCTTGGCTATTCTGAACAATCCTGACATTAGAGTTCTGAGCTCCAGTATCCATTCCTCTCTCCCAAAAGACTGAAGTGGAATAATTTCTAAAGCCTTCATAACAAGAACTGCATCAGCATGAGGATCCTGGGATCTTTAGAGGCTAAGCCAAAAGGCTTTTGAGAACCCTGATGCTAACTAGGACCTTGGGCTTTGCAGAATGAGCACCATGATATAAGCCTCTACTCTCTGCTAACACGATGGGGATATGCTGTGGCTCATAGATTTGCATGCTTTGGACTTGCTGAAAATCACCTGATCAAGTCAGTGGATGTGTGAAAGATCAAATGGCATATTTTAGGTAAGTGGAAACATGCTTTTAATTCTCTTTCTTTCATTTTTTTTTCTTGATGTGTGTGTATATTACTATTCCCATAGCAGAAAATAAACATATTTAAGGAAACACTGTACAAATAAAAAATATCTGTAGAGCATAAAAACACAACTGTATTGATAGCCCATGTAACAATGAGCACATTACCTCTAAAGTGAAAATTGAGTCTTATTTTTATGATAAAACAAACGTTGTTATAATTTAAAAAATCAGAAAAATACTAAAGCAAAAAGAAATGTCTCAGTTTTGAAACTGTTGAGTTTTATGCATAATTTAAAACCCATTTCCACATACATGTGTGTGTGCCTCTGAACTCATCATGTTCCCTTCATGAGAAGAGCACCCCATTTGAATAACATCCTTAGACTTACTTTTACTCCTTACCCATGCATCCCCTAAAGAGCTGATTGGTGAGTTGAAATACAAAACACAGAAAGCACAGGTTGATCTAAACTTCCAGCAAGTGTGTAAAGAAATGTTTGGTTTTTCTCAGTCATGCTGTCATTTTAGGGATGAATGAGCTGTTCCCAGTACAAAGACTATTGTTATTTACCTAATAACTGGTAAGACTCTCCAAACTGGATGCTGGTATTAGAAAGTCACCTTAATTATAGGAATTTGTCACATTCTGTAATGACATGTTTAGCAAAAATAAACATGATATTTTGGCCTCGATTTTTCCTTATGTATGTATTGTAGTTGTTTTACAATCAGAGCTGGAATGTATTTTTATATCGAAAAGAAATATACTGCTAATCTTTCCACCTACCACTCCTTAGAGGTGATTTTAAAGAAGTTCGTTGGAAGATATCGGATAGTAAATATTTTTATTTTATTATTTTTTCTTTTTTAGATTTTTGCCATTGGGCATATGAGCTCACTGAACAGAGAGAGAGAAATTGGGGGGACCAGTGGTTAGAATAATGGCTATGTAGCTGGACTCCCATGTAGTCGACTATGGTTCAAGTCCTGGACCTGGGAGCCTAAACTCACGCCAGGTGCATGTGCGTGAGTGCCCAAGATCCTGAGAGGAGAAAGGAGGAGAAAGGATGACGGCATGGACATCCCACCAGGGCGTGATTTCTCGCTTTCTATCTCTCTGTCTCTCTCTGTCTTTCTGGCAAGCACACACTCCCTATAGCAAAAACCTCTCCAAAAAAAAGAAAAGAAAGAAATTGAGAAATCACCTCTGGGGGATGGCCATATCATAATCCCTATTCCTCCATTCTCCTCTCAGTTTTCTGGGTTGCATGACTGTCAAGATGCCAGGTCTGGAACTCAGACTATGGTCATCTGTATGAGCATCCAGTGCCTTAACCAGCATGACACTTTGTGGCCATAACATTTTTAACTTTATGGACCACAATCTCATTAACACCTACTCAAGCTAATGTCATTTTAGGAAGGTAAAGATATAAATAAATGGAGATTGGAGAACTTGACCCACTCTATTTGGTTTTTCAGCCTCTGCCATAAGTTTCCATATCATGTAATCCACCTCACATATTATAAAGAGACTCTCATACTGTAGGATAGATTCAAAATTACAGTATGATATTTAGGAGCACAGGCTCTGGACTCTTAATGTCAACAATTATCTCATGATCTTTAAAAAGTGGAAATAAGAGGAGGCCAGGCAGTGGTGCAGCAGTAAAATCTGATGTTCTGCAAAACTGACCCACATAGGAGGGTACTAGGAATGCCTCCAGAGACCCCCTGGGGTGCAGCAGGTACGTGCATGTTCATGAGTGGGCTGATTGAAGTTGGGGTGAATCACAGTGTCAAGACCCTGTTGAACTATGCCTCTGTCTATCAGTCTGTCTCTGTCTCTCATTTATGGAAGAGTTGAATAGACTGACATAAAAAATGGCAGTATTAATTGTTTCTACCTCAAGAAATGCCTGTGAAGATAAAAATTAATCAGTATACATATGTAAATGATTTTGAATCCTTCAGACACATAAATGTGCAATAAAAATTCTTGAAGCTGTAAAAATTATTACAAAACAATTATGATTATTGTTCATAATTTATGATTAATATCCTACTAATTTCATGTTCCTTATAATAAGTATTATCAGTTCCTTTTTTTCTTAAATGTTTTTCCCTTAGAGCATGTGCACTTACTGAAGATAGAGAGAGAGAGAGAGAGACACAGTGAGAGGGAAGGTGAGAAATCACCCTCTCCCTTCAGGGGGATGGCCAAGCTGCAATCCCTTCTCCTTCATTCTCCTCCAGGAATCCTGGGCACACATGCACATGCACCCAGTGTGAGTTTCTAGTCACTGGGTCCAGGACTTGAACTACAGTCAGCCATATGGGAGTCCAGAGACTTAACAGCTACACAATCTGCTGGTCCCATGAGCCCATGAGTTCCATTTTGTATGAGTTTATTTACTTATTTCCTGGGGGGGAAGGGGAGAGAGAGAGAGAAAGGTACTCTCACACTGTAATCTTTCTCCTGACTCTGTAGACAGCCAGGCTCATGGATGTGCCCATAGGCATGCCCAGCATGTGTAGAAAGACCCAGTATGTGTTCCTGCAGCCTTCACATATGGCCTGCAACATCACACTGCACCAGCCCACTGGCTGCCTATCATGGCTGTGGTATCGAACACAGAGTCTCTATTACCAAATGTCCCAGATTTATGCAGTTTGTATCAACTTACATAGTTTTGTGTTGCTTGAATTTTGGTTGATATTGTGTAAGAACAGGCAAATTTAAATCCATCGCAGTTAATGATTACATAGTTTGGTCTGTTACACTGACGTATGACACCCAAGACTCTTCTGTGAGCTTTACTTTATTCACAATTGGCACAAACTTGAATTTATCAACTTTCCATCACCGAGTCATTTTTTTATAGATAATTTCCCTTGCGTGAGAGACGGTTTCATTTATAATACCTACCTGTTCGATGCTCTGTAAACATGCAGAACTGCATCAATTTTCAGGACAGAGAGTTGCAAAATTATTCATTTGTTTTCATAATAATGAACAGTCAAAATAGCTAATGTATTTAGTTTCAAAGCAAAGTACTATTTTATATAAAAATCCAAATCAACTCTTATCCACTTATTTTTGCAAACACAATGACAAAATTTATTGTACAAAAATACGATACGTGTATTTGCCAAAACATTTTTCTTCGACTGTAGAAAATAATAGCATAATATGCTATAGTAATTGCACCTTATGTTTACTGCCCTATCTTTGCACACTTTCTTTAATATGATACAGCAGCAGTGAGGGTGGTATTCAATAAATAATTGTTGATTGATTGGACAAGCTGCAAAATTGAAAGGTAAAAAAAATTAAAGAAATATAAGAAAGTATAGATATAGCTTTGTAGAGCCGGGACTATAGCATTTAATAATGTTAAAGTGGGATAATTACATAAGAAAAAAATATATAAATGATTGTGTATGATTTCAAAATATAGATTGTCTCTTCTTTCCCCCTTCCCAGTATTTTTTAATTTTCTGTTTTATTTGACATGCTTAGGAATTTCCTTCTATGTGAATTCTACAGCTGAAATTTCCTCAGAATTTATTTTTTTCTGTATAGATGAAAAAAATAGTGAATTAAATTTATTCTTTCTATAGCTGGCAATGTTAAAAGCTAGAAAAATTAAATAACATACCCAAGGAGAATATTTCTTGCATGTGATAGAGGCTGGACTTGAACATAGGTCTTAGATTTCTTATCTTTTCTTTTCTTTTCTCTTTCTTTCTTCCTTTCTAGTTTTCTGTAGGTCACATGTACTCATGAGAGACAGAGATAGTGAGAAAGAGAGGAGGGGATGACCGTGCCACTATCTCTTCTCCTCCATTGTACTCTCAGGATTTGGGGCACGCATGCACATAAGCACAGCATGTTTTTAAGGCACGGGCTCCGAAACTCCAACCATGCAGTCGGCTATGTGGGATCCAGATGCTTTAACTACCAGGCTACATAGATGGTGTAAAGTCTTAGATTCTAATGCTCTTGCTCTTGCTCTAACTACAACATAAGTTGCACTATTTGAAAGAAAAAAAATGCGATAATGACATATTACCATATATATATATAATCATAAGACAGTGAGCATATTTAAATTTGGGTCAACACTTTTGTGATTACTTTTGATCCTACATTCCACTTTCCACAAAATTTACAGTAGGACATGTACTATAACCTAGTGGTTAAGGGATCCAGATCCCACATGGCTGACAGTGGTCCAAATTCATAACCTTGAGGTTTGGAAAATATGCCAGGCACATGTGCATCTGTGCCCCAAATTCTGAAAGAATGGAGAAATGTAGGAAAAGGGATGTGTTGTAATCACGCCCTATTAAGTGGTGTTTTTGCCCTCTCCCTCTCCTACTCTCTCTGCTGAATTCATGAACCTTCTGGCAATTAAGATAAAAAATAAATTGAAGTTAGCAGGTGGCATGGTGATTAAGGTACTGGACTTCCAGATGGTTGACAGCAGTTCAAGTTTCAGACCCAGCAGCTTGAAAATCACAGTGGGTGCATGTCATGTGTGCCCAAATCCCAAGAAGAGAATGGAGGAGAAGGGATTACAGTGTGACACTTTCCCTGGGTGTTGATTTCTCATTTTCTCTCTCTCTACCTCTCTCCAGGGGGCGAATGTGCCCTAGGGCCAAAAACTAAAGAGAAATTACAACATTCTTGAAGGGATAAAAGACAACAGAAACACATACCCACTACCAAATGCATTTTTCTCCAACAAAGTCATGAAGAATTTACATTTAATATTTTTTATCATAGTAATGGTCAAGAATGATATTCATAGCGATGACTTATTGAAAATCTTAAACACATATACACATCCTCAAATATACATGCAGTACATTAGATCTAACGAGCATACAAAATGACAATAGGTGTCCCTCTATATCATGTTAATATAACCAATAAACTAACCAGGCCAAAATTACGAGTTACATGGTATGAAATCATGGCTTGGTAGTCATTGGATGACTCATAATTAGTAAGCTTCTAAAATCATATATGCTTTTTCAGTACATATAAATTTGCTAAGCCCCACTTTGGATTGCTCAATGAGTCATTTATAAAACTATGCAACACCTTTTAGAAGAAAGCACATAAATTTAAAAGGGGTTTATGCTGGCACAGCTTATGTTAATAAAAGGTTTTACAGTGGAAGGACATTTTCACCCCAGGTGCTGATAAGCATTTTTGTCTTCTCATCAGCTTATTCCAACTCACTAACTTCCTGATGCAGTAACTATGCTGATTTATTGTAATGATAAGTAACTGAGTTGTCAAACCCGAGAACATAAAGTCTTTAGGTTACATATTGCATTGCAAGTCAAAATTAAATATCATCTGTTATATCAAAGTCACAATTTGCCATTATAAATATAAATTTAAAATGTAAGCTTGACGCATATTTAGAAAAACTGTTATGTTTTCCATATTTTACTGGGAAAAGATATTTCATAGTGTAACTTACAGTAAGATGTACATTAGGTCAGAAGGTGCCCTGGAGTTTAGGGCTGTTGGATCACGCATGGCTGACTGCATACATTGGGCACCAGACCCAGCCCCTTGAGAATCATGCCAGGTGCATTTGTGTGCATGACCAAAATCCTCAAAGGAAACTGGAGAGAATAGAGAAGGGATTGCAGCATAGTCATCTACCATCGGGTGGGGGCTTATTTCTCACTCCCTCCATCCTCTCTGTCTCTCTCTGGGAAGTACATGTTCCCTCTAGGAAACAAAGAAACAAAGGCATGTATAGTTTTATGTGATGGGTGTATATACATATAGCAGGCCTTCCTTATCTATGGGTTCCACATCTGTGGGTTCAACCCACCGCAGAGGCAGCCAAGTCACAACAATTGTCCTGAGATGGAGGGAGAAGTGACTCCCTACAGGAGAGATGATGAAGTTTATCTATATATTGTCTTTTTCACCTATATCTGAGCCTAAGGTCATTTATAAGTATTCTAGAGATGATTTTAAATATAACAGAGAATATCCATAGCTTACATGCAAACACTACACCATTTTATAGCACACTTTGATTTTCTCAGGGGTTCTTGGAACTAGTTTCTCCCGTGGATATGAAGTAACTGTACACACAAGCACATACACACAGTGTCCCAGGAAATAGAGATGATAACCAGCTGCTTTCTGCGACACAGTTGCTAAAAACCTGAAAGTCTCTGAAGAGATGAGATTCTTTGTAAGCTTAAGAGACGGCTGGTGGCTAGAAGTCTCTAGATGGCCTCAGAAAGGGGCTAGTTGCCGTAGGAACAGATGATGTGATTACAGAGCAGGAACTTTCATACTAACCCCACGATGTCCCCTCTCCCGGGATTCTGGGTAAGGAAGAGGAGTTGAAATCGAGCTACTCATCCATGGCCAATGATGAAATCATTTATAGCCACCTTTAATGTAGCCTGTATAAAGCGAAACTATCCAAAAGGATGCATAGGGGGAGCTTCGCAGTAACTGGACATATAAAGATGCCTGGAGGGTGGTGTACCAGAGAGAGTGCAGGAGCGCCTTGCCCCTTCCCACATACCTTGCCCTATTAATCTTTTCCTTATTTTATGGGGTACATTTGTATCCTTTGTTAATTTGTATTGTTTGTAAAATCCTTTATAATAAACAGGTGAGGGACCAGCAGTTAGTGTAATGGCTATGTCATGAACTCCCATGTAGTCGTACGTGGTTCATGTCCTGGACCTGGTGGCTTAAAACTCATGCCAGGCACATGCGCATGTGTGCCCAAGATCACTAGAGGAGAATGGAGGAGAAGGGATTGCAGCATGACCATCTCCCCTGGGGGGGGGGGTGATTTCTCGCTTTCTGTTGCTCTGTCTCTCTATGTCTCTCTGGCAAGTGCATGTGCCCTGTAGCAAAAACCTCTCAAAAAATGAAAAAATAAATGAACAGGTGAATGGAAATACAGTGTTTTTCTGTGGTTTGTGAGCTACTCCAGAATATTAACAGAAGGACATCACTAGAATCATTCAGAAACAAGTCACTACCTGGGCCTTTGATGGGCATCTGGAGTGAGGCTGGTGTTGAATGGCTGAGCTCTTGAACTATGTACTACTATCACCAGGTCAATAGTGTCAGAATTGAAGTTAGAGGACACTGTCTGGTGTTCAGAATTGCTTGGTATATAGGGAAACTACTCCATATATCGGCTGTCAGAAGTGTTAGACTGAATTATGCAAGTTTTGAAAAACACTTTGGCTTTTTTCCTACATCTCTTACAATATTTCTGATGATGTTCATAAAAGGAAAATAATCACTTTGTGTATGTGATTCTTATTCTGTAATGAATGCCTCAGTGATAATCACTGGAGGTCCTATTTGTAAAGATAAACCATAATGAATGTTGATTTATATGGACATTAATGTATAAATGGTATCACCTAATTGAAAGTTGATAGAAAAATCAATGAATCAGGAAAATTACTTGATACATAAACAGAGTATATAAAATATAATGAATTGCTTCACATTTCGCAGTCACTCAATATCCCTGAGATGCACTGGATTTGCTAAATGTTAAAAAAAAAAAAGACTGTGAAGGCATCATCTAAAAATAATTTCAAACAAGTATAAATTTTCTTGCTTTCCATTTATAGAAATATTGTATAGATTTATACTGAGTTTGAAATGCATATGTGTTTGTTTCAGACATGGCACTATATATACAAACATAACTATTTTCCCTTATTAATCAAAAATAGTTTGGGCATCACCTAATTTAAAATTTATCCTATTCTATATTCATGGGAATGCCGGTGTTTTGAAAGCAGGGCAGCAGGCAATAATAAGATATTTTAACTCTTTCTTATTCAAGTTTGGATTATTAATTCGACATAAAAACAGAAAACAGGGAACAACATAACCCACATGACAAGGGAAACATTCATTAACAGGCATTTAAAAAAAATGTCTATAGAGTTTTGACTATTTTAGCTAAATTACTAGTGTAGAAAAAGTGGCCCTCTAAAAGTAAGTCTTAGAAACCATATTCATTCAGATAAATATCTAACCCTGAAGTATTCAACTGCAGCAATTTGAAAGTTGGTTTACCAGTAGTCTCTTCATATCAAAGATGCTATATTTTCTAGACAAGTGCTGTCAGATGGAAAGACAATACAAGCCACAATTGAAACTTGAAATATTCTAGTAGGCACATCATAAAAGTAAAGTAAGTAAAATTATTTGTCCTGTTTAATTTAATTTCAACAATTATGTCCAAAGATTATTATTTCAGCAAGGAGTCAATATCAAACATTGTTAATGATATGGCACACATTCTGACTCCAATACCAAATCTTTGAAATCCATGCACATTTTACCTTTACACTATTTCTATTTAAACACCAAATTTTCAACACTTAAAGTGAAATATAGTCATAGAACAGCTCAGTTTTGTTTAATAAAACAAATGTTATATTAAGTAGTTTAGCCTTAAAATGTGAAGTAATGTGCATTAGATAAAGGTGAAAATTCAGTTCCTCAGGTGCACTCGCCGCATTTCAGGTGTTCAGTAGATGTGCTCCACCCAGGCAACTGGATCGGACAGTGTGAGACAGCAGAAGACTTGAAGGTATTTGATGGTTTATTATTTTTAACAAGATTCAGTCAAAAATATAATAGTTTCCATCTTATTAAGTGTAAGGCCTTTTAAAACAATGATATTTTCTACAATGCTAGTCTCAAACTGCATTAATATCCTCTATCAGCCAGAATGATAAACAGGTAATAATAGCATAGCCTTTCATTCTTTTTTTAAATAAGTATATTTAATATAATTACACATAATTCTCTTTTTTGAAACAACTAATTTAATTATCTTGAAATGAATTTAGTTTGAATTTTATTTAAATGCTATTTAGAGATTCCTTCATTAAAATGGTCATATTCGATGAACAAGAGAGCACAATTTCACTACCCTTCTGTGGCAGAAGAAGAGAACATAACCAAAAGAGCCTTGCTTTGTGGAACAAGAGGATTGGTGGGTTCTCAGGAGGGAAAAGCATGGAAGCTAGCATAAGAAGCAATTAAACAAACTACGCAAAATTCTTTGATCACAAGCATCCCTGTTTCAACCAACTAATACATTCATTTCCTACAGATTCTGTAGTCAAGGAAGAACTGATGCAAAGAGGCAGGGAAACAGAAAGTAAAGAATTAAATAAACAAATATTAAAGCATCTATGTTTTCCCTTTTTATACTGTTTTCTTTTCCTGGATTCTATGCTGTTTCTTGTAAAAGGATGCAAATTGATGATGTAATATGAAATTAATTAAAGTTCACATCATGAAAAGATGTATGAGGGAGAAACTGGGAACATCGAATAAGAGAAATAAGAATAAATTCCTGGAAAATGTAAAGGGAACACACTATTCAAGTTCAAGGTAGAATTAATGAATATCATGAATGGATCTATGCAGATATAACACTTTTAGGGAATAAAGTAAAGGTAAAACAATATGGTGACTGAAAGACTTAAATACTATTTAATATAGCCACTGGGAAGTTCCTTAATCTCTTTGAACCTAAATTTCTTTATCTATGAAGTGGAATTACTAAGAATGGGATTTTGGGGATGAAAATACTATAGGGTCACATAACCATTATGTCATCTGCTGGTCCCACTTAATGTTTAAGTCTTCATTTCTTCTATGAGATAGAGCTAGAAAGAGAGGCGCCCCCAATAGGGTAGTCATGCCACAATTCACCCTGGTCTCAGTCAGTCAGGACAATAGGCAATCACGCACACTATCATGTACAAAGAGAACTCAGAACGCAAGCCTGGAAACTCCCTATATGATCATAGCGTTGAGGAGTGTTGCATCACCACTGGTCACATGCTGTGTGTGCCTGTGACCGGCTCACTGAGACAGGGTGAAGTATTGCATGAAGATCCTGGAGGAGGTGCCCTTCTTTCTCTATCTCTCTGTCTCTTTCTCTCTGTTACTGTATCACATGGAATAAATAATAAATAGAACATAAAAGAATGACTCAATCTAAAAATGTAAACCTTATTGAAGTTAGTTAGTAAAGCTACTTTCTATTAGATTGTAAAGATAAATTAATATGAAAATACAATTATTCAGTTTGTTTTTGGTAAACTTCCATTATTAGTTCCCTTTTTTCTTTTGCTCTCTCGCTCTCTCTCTTTTTCTTTTATTAATGGTTGGTGATACTATACAAATTTTACATTTTAACCAGTCACAGAATGTGTCATGTGTCGATGAAATAAAGTGGCTATTGGTGAACATAGAGATTTTCCGAGTTTACGAAACCAAAGCATTGAAATTCTGATTGGTGGATCATTTTACATGGACATTTGAAATTCATTCACATATCTATTCAATTTACTCAACAAATATTTATCAAATGAAATTTATCCGATGGGCACTGTGCTAGATTTGCCATAATGCACAAATCAGATAAGATCCCTGTCTGACTATAGACTGAACTTCTTATTCTGAAAGTTATGGGCTATAGGTGAATGGCTATTTTCCATTTCAATGAAGAAATGACAATTTTTTTTAAAGATTTTTTTATTTATTTATTCATTCATTCATTCATTTTAATTTGACCAGAGAGAGACACAGAGAGAGAGAGAGAGAGAGGAAAGTGAGAAAGCAAGCCACCAGGTCCAGGACTCGAACCGTGGTCGGCCACATGGGAGTGTCCAGCGCCTTAACCACCACACCACCTGCTGGTCCCAGGAAATGACAATTTTGTTACAAGGGTAAAGAGGAAGATTAATTAAAAGTGGAATATAGCTCATGTTAGAGAAGCTTGGGAGAACACTTAGGCAGCAAGTAAGTATTGGACAACATACAAGCAAGTGATTTTCTTTTTTTGAAGAGGTTTTTGCTATAAGGCACATGCGCTTACCAGAAAGAGCGAGACAGAGAGACAGAAAGTGAGAATTCACCCCCCGGGAGGATGGCCACACCACAATCCCTTCTCTTCCACTCTCCTCTTGGGATCCTGGGCATGCACACACATGCGTCCGGCGTGAGTGTAAGTCACTGGGTCCAAGACTGGAACTGTGGTCGACCACATGGAAGTCCAGTGACATAGCCATTATGCCAACTGCTGGTCCTCCACAAGTGATTATTTTAAAAATTTATAGTTTGAGAATTTAAGATATAGATAATATATAAAATATACAGTCATCAAGTTTTTAAATAAAATATTAACATGTGTTTTTTTATATTCTCAGGATGTAATTAATAAGAATATTATGGAACTGAAAAAGAAATGCTCATGTTTGCCTAAGCATTTTTTTTTTTTTTGAGAGAAACTTTTGCTTTAGGGCACATGCACTTGCCTAGAGAGACAGAAATTGAGAAATCATCCCCCAGAGGAGATGGCCATGCCACAATCCTTTCACTTTCATTCCCCTTTTAGGATCTCAGGCATGCATGCGCAACGTGAGTTTTAAGCCACCAGGTCTGGGACTCAAACCACAGGCAACTACATGGGAATCCAATGATATAACCATTACACCATCTGGTCCTAGAATTTGTTCTTTCATAGGCCTTCATCCAAACATTACAAGTGTCAATTACTTGTTTTACTAATAGATGAAACAAATGAAATAAGCATAAAGTTTCACAGCATGAACTATTAATAAAATTTATTTATGAATCTGCTATTATATTAAAAAATATCAAGTAAAAATAGCTCAGTATTGAGGGCTGTAATTATAACATGGACTTCCAAGTGCAATACTATTTCTGTAGGTATGTGATTGCAGATCTCTCTCTATATATATATATTTCTCCATACATAATTAAATAAGTCCTATCTCTCAATTTACCTTCAAGGCATAAATTCAACAGTATGGGATTGCTATACTGTCTACAGTGTATTAGGCTTTGTTCTAATGGGAAAAGGTGATAAAATGAACCTACTGTTCATACTGCATTCAGTAGGTAAGTAGACAATGTCCAAATATCCAGAGAGAACCTTTAGACTAAGATTTATTCTGCAAAGGAAACAAGTGCAATATGGTCATATGTGAGCAAGATAGAAAGACAGTGTGTTTTTGAAGGAGGAGAACACAGGTTTATTACTTGACAAATAAACCTTTTGAAACCACATTTAGGAGAGTAAGCCAGCAATAGAGACCTATTTAATCAAATTACTGTCTGTAGATAAAAAGCAATCATGGAAAACAACACCCCAAATATGAGAAGAGAAATAAAGTTTCCGTTCTAAGAAACCCAAAGGCCTCCACACCTCTATAAGATGAAATCAGAGACATTCATACTGTAACCCTTTATTATTAAATTGTCAAATGTAAATGACAAAGGGAAATTTGAAAGCAGTTAAAAAAATAAGATGCATTACCTATAAGCGGTCCCCATAACAATATCAGTTTAAAGCAAGCCAGAGTATGAGAGACATTGCATGTCACCACTTAATATATACCAAATGTCCATACTCTATGAAACTGAAAGACTGGAACATATAAAAACATAGAGAACAATTGTGGATACTAAAGATAGTATGGGAGGAGGGTAGGAAATGAGAGAAGGTGAAAAGAAAGGAACCAAGGGGAAAAAAGAAAGAAGCAAAACACTAAAGGGACACAAAAATGTAAAATTATCTGTTGATGATAACGTGTATGATAATATCTTTAAACAGACTAATATACAGCATACTCATGCTGGGAAAACTCACTTTGAAGCTGTAATGATATACCATGATTGAATGTACAACAAAAAAAAACAAATCTGCCAATTAAGAATCCTATATCTGGGGGCTGTCAAGTGACATGGTGGTTAAGGTGCTAGACTCCCACATAGTCTAATGCAGTTCAAGTCCTGAAGTTGGTGGCTTGCTTTCTCTCTTTCCCTTTCTCTCTCTCTCTGATAAATAATAATAATAATAATAATAGTAATAAAAAATTAAATAATGAAATTTTTTTCTTAAAAAAAGGAATCTTATACCCGGCAAAGCTATTATTTGAAAAAATGTGTGGGGAACTCAGAACCGGTAGACTATTTATCTTACAAGAAATGCTAAAGTAAGCTCTTTAAATTCAAACAAAAGAACACCAAACAGCAATGTAATAGCCTGTGAAAGTAAAAATCACTAATAAAGGTAAAAATATAAACAAATATAAAATACTATATAGTTGTACTAGTCATCACATGGTTACTAGTTACTTTATGGTATCCATAAAGAAAGTACCAATAGAAGTTACTATGCCCAACTGAACTGTTGAGAACTCTATTCGTGTGGGAACATTCACTTTACAAGTTAAGTGACATATGTGATTGAACACATAAAAGACATTAAAATGAAATAAAGAAAGAAGTTATATAAAAGATAAAAAGAAAGGGAAGCATATAAATACCAAAAAAAGTCAATACAACACAGCAAGAGAGGAAAAAGGGACTAAGAATTAAAAGAGAGAAAATACTTTGAATAAACCACTCTCTAAAGATGACACACGAATAGCTAAAAGGCATATGAAAAAATGCCCAACATCCCTCATTGTAAGGGAAATGCAGATCAAAACAACAATGAGATACCACCTAACCCCAGTCAGAATGTCCAAGATTAAAAAAACAAAAAATGATAAGTGCTGGCAGGGGTGTGGTGAAAAGGGAACTCTCTTACACTGCTGGTGGGAATGTAAATCGGTCCAACCACTGTGGAGAACAATTTGGAGATTCCTCAAAAATCTACAAATAGAACTACCATATAATCCAGCAATCCCACTCCTTGGTATCTAACTGAAGGACAGAAGAATACTTAATTGAAAAAGCGCTTGCACATAGATGTTTATTGCGGCACTTTTCACGATTGCTAAGTCATGGAAACAACCCAAATACCCATGAACTGATGAGTGGTTAGAAAAACTGTGGCACATATACTCAATGGAATACTATTCAGCCATAAAAAAAAAACAACAAAACCCTGGCTTTTGAAAGGAAGTGGATGAATATGGAAGATTTACTGCTGAGTGAAGCAAGCCATGCTATGAAGGAGAGGCATTGTATGTTTCCATTTAATATATACCTAGTGTCTGCACTCTATGACTGAAACTAATTGTCTAAAGGATATAGAAACGCTGTATATAGATGTAAATACCAGATATAGTGTGTGGGAAAGAGGAGGGTCTGAGGAAGGACATTTGGGGGAGGAACAGGGAGGCCAAGCATTAATGGCACAAAGAGGTGTGGTATTATCTGTTGAAGATATTTCATAGTTTTATCAACAGTGCTAGGGAGAAATATTCACCTGTTTAAAAATCCATTTTGTAAGACAAATAATAATGTGATTGAATGTATGAAAAAAATGAAATGAAAAAAATAATAAAAGGAAAAAAAAATTATTAAAAAAATAAAAAATAAATAAAATAGGGACCAGCAGTTAGCGTAATGGCTATGTCACTGGACTCCCACGTAGTCGACCGTGGTTTGTGTCCCAGACCCGGTGGCTTAAACTCACGCCAGGCGTGTGTGTGTGCATGCCCAAGATCCCAAAAGAAGAATGAAGGAGAAGGGATTGCAGTGTGGCTATCTCCCCTGGAGGGTGATTTCTCGCTTTCTATCTCTCTGTCTCTCTCTGTCTGGCGAGTGCACGTGCCCTATAGCAAAAACCTCTCAAAAAAAAAACTCACCAAAAAAAAAAAAGACAGGAAATACTTAATAAGAACAATATTCTATTTCCTGTAATAACTATTTTTATTGTTGTTGTAGGGCATGTGAATACATAAGAAGGAAGCAGAGAAAGATAGAGACAGGAGAAAACATCCCTGCCCATGGGAAATGGTTATGTCACAATCTCTTCTCTATCTCTTCCTTATTTCAGAATCTTAGGCATGTATCCACTAGGTTTGTCATGCCGCTAGGTCTAAAATTTGAACCGCGCAGTGGGCCATGTAGAACCCACCTGCCTTAACCACCAGACCATGGAGCAGGTCCAATTAATTTAAATATAAGTGGATTAAACACTAAAACAAAACAAAACTTGGGAGTAGATAACTCAGTAAATATTTATATCGATCTATCTATATTTAAATAGATCTATATTTAAATAGATAGATCGATAGAGATATATGTAATTTTTTTTCTAGAAGAGATGCACTGAAGATTTAAGGACACCAATAGGTAAAAAGCGAAGAGATAGAAAAGTACATTTTTCCAAATGGTGACTTTTTTTTTTTTTTTTTTCTTTTTTTGGAGAGGTTTTTGCTATAGGGCGCATGCGCTGGCCAGACAGACAGAGAGAGACAGAGAGATAGAAAGCAGGAAATCACCCCCCAGGGGGGATGGCCACGCCGCAATCCCTTCTCCTCCATTCTCCTCTCGGGATCTTGGGCACGCACGCACACGCGCCCGGCGTGAGTTTAAGCCGCTGGGTCCGGGACTCGAACCGCGGTCGACTACGTGGGAGTCCAGCGACATAGCCATTACGTTAACTGCTGGTCCCCCAAATGGTGACTTTAAAAAAGAACAGTGGCAGCTATACCTACATCAGACTAAATGGACTATAAACAAAAAATTATCTCAAGAGACAAAAAAGGACATTGTATAATGATAAAAGATTCAATTCACACAGATGTTACAATAATTATAAACATATATTTGCACCTAGCATCAGAGCACCCAGATACAAAAAAACAAAACCTGATGAAATTTAAAGAAAAAATATACAGCTATACAGCAATATAATACTAGAAAGAGACTAATATTATGTTTACAATAATAATTTTAAAAACTTGACAGAAAATTAATAAGGAAACAGTTGACATAAATAACACTACAGGTGAAATGCATCTAACAGACACATACAGAATATTCTACTGAAAAGCAGCAGAACATACATTTTTCTCCAGTGCATACAGAACAATGCCAAGGATAAATCACATTAGGCCAAAAACAGGTTTCAATTTTAAGAATACTAAAATCACACCAAAATTCTTTTCCATCCACAATGAAATGAAACTGAGCAATAGCAGAAGGGAAATAGGAAAACTCACAAACTTGTAGAAATTAAACAAAACACCTTAGAATAATCAATGGGTCAAAGAAGTAATCACAACACAAACTAGAAAAAATATGGGAAAATTAAAATCATGAAAACGCAACATACCAAAACTTAGGGAATGCAGTTAAAATAATACTAAGAGGAAATCTTGTTGTAATAAATACCTATACCAAAAAAAGAAGGAAGATCTCAAACAAATAGCTTAAGCCTCAAGGAATAAGTATGAAACTTTAAAGTAGCACAAAATAGAAATAAGGATTAGAAAGAAATAAAGGAAATAGGGAGCAACTGATGTGTAATGGTTATATCTCTGGACTCCCACACAGTCTACTGCAGTTCAAGTCTTAGATTCAGTGAATTCAAACTCATACCAGGTATGTGTGTGCATGCCTTCAATCCTGACAGGAGAATGGAGGAAAAGGGATTATGGCATGGTCATCCTTCTTGGGGGGAGATTTCTCACTTTCTGTCTCTCTGGTGAACACATGCACGCTATAGAGAAAATCTCTCCAAAAAGAAAAACAGAAAGGAAGGGCCCAGCAGGTGATGTGGTGGTTAAGGGCACTGGACTCTCGCCTGGTTGACCGCAGTTCAAGTCCTGGACTTGGCGGCTTGGTTTCTCACTCCTCTGCCCCGCCTCTCACTCTCACTCTGTCCCTCTCTGGTCAAATTAAAATAAGTAAATAAAATTAAATAAATATAATTCTTTAAAAAAGAAAGGAAGGAAATAGAGAAAACAGTAGAGACAAATCAACAATACTAAGATTTAATTTTTTAAAAAATGAAATTGACAATGCATTTGCTGGACTAACTATAAAATAAAAATGATAAGATTTTAAATAAAAGCAGAAATTAAACAGAAGGTAACCCAACTGATGTCATAGAAATAAAAATAGTCTTATGAGACTATTACAAAAAATCATATGCCAACAAACTGAATGATCTAGAAGAAATGAATGAAATTCCTACCATACAACTTACCAAGACTAAATAATGAAGAAGCAGAACAAGCCTGTATATCGAGCTGGGAGAGTAACACATGAATAAAAATTTCCCAACAAAGAAGAGTCCAGAACTATTAGGCTTTACTGGTGAACTCTACCAAATATTTAAAGAGAACTTAATGCAAAGCCTTCTCTAACTCTGCCAGAAAATTAAAGAGGAAGAAACATTTCCAAACTCACTGTAGGAGGCCCACATTATCCTGATACAAAAAACTAACAAAAATCTACAAGGAAAATTACAGGCCAATATCCTGTATTAATGTAGATACAACATCCTCACCAAAGCGCTACCAAACTGAAACAACACATTAAAAGAAGCATACACCTTAACCAAATGGAATTTATCCCTGGGATGGAAGGATGGTTCAATATTCAATTAGTATAATAGAACACATTAATAGAATAAACAACAGAAATAGCATATTCTTCTCAATAGCTGCAGCAAACTATTTGACAAAATTCAAAAGCATTTCATGTTAAAAGCCCTCAACAAACTATAAATAGAAATGCCCTGACTACAATAAAGACTATATGAAAAGCTCACAAGTAACATCATGCCCAAGGGTTCCAACTGAGAGATTTACCTCTAAGAACAGGAACACAGCAAGGATGCACAAACTTACCTCCTCTGTTCAGCAAAATAATGGAAATTCTAGTCTGAAAAATTAGGCAAGGGGAAACAAAAACAGGTACTCAAATTGGAAAAAGAAGGAATAACATTTTTTGTATTTGCAAATGGCATGATCTTGTATGTAGAAAACTATGAAGATTTCAGTAAAAAAAATTAGACCCAGCCAGAGAGGTGCCACTGTATTTTGCTGGAGGGCCAGATGTTTGGGCCCTGGGTTGACCTGCACACACCCACCACATCTGTGGGTACATCTGTGATCCTTTTTGACTAGACAGCTTTGAGAGGAAGCAAAGTAGGATGACTAGTATACATCAAATAAACAAACAAAAAACAGGTGTTGGTGCATGTGTGCGGAAATTAAGTGACTTGTGCCCTCTTAGTGGAACTGCAAAACGATCTAACCAATGTGAGGAACAATAAAAAGTTTCCTTGAACAATTAAAAACAGAGTTATCATAAGTTCTTACAATAGTACTTACGAGAATTTGTTTAAAAGAATTGAAATAAAGATTTTGAAGTGATATTATGAGCTTCATTATGGTACTAATTATAATCACCATGATGTAGAAACAACTTAAATATTCATCAATGACTGAATGGATAAAGAAAATATGGCATATACATATAATGGAATATTATTCATCTTTCAAAAGGAAAGGGGTCCACGGGGACCAGCAGTTAGTGTAATGGCTATGTCGCTGGACTCCATGTAGTCAACAGCAGTTCAAGTCCTGGACCCGGTGGCTTAAACTCACGCTGGGCGCGTGTGCGTGCATGCCCAAGATCTTGAGAGGAGAATGGAGGAGAAGGGATTGTGGCGTGGCCATCCCCCATGGGGGGTGATTTCTCGCTTTGTGTCTCTCTGTCTCTCTCTGTCTGTCTGGCGAGCTCATGCTCCCTATAGCAAAATCCTTTCCAAGAAAAAAAAAAAAAAAGGAAAGGGGTCTTGCAATATGCAATGACAACATAAACCTTGAGGACATAATGCTAAGTGTCCAATCACAGTATGACAAGTACCGCATGATTCCACTTACATAAAGTGTTTCAAATAGGTAAACCTTTAGATGTAGACTAGAATGATGCTCTCCAAGGGCTGATGAAATAGGAATCACTATTCAGCAGTTATAAAGTTTTAGTAAGATAAAATAAAAAATTCCCACAGTTCTGCTAAATAACATTGCACCCATAGTTGAAAATTCTGTATTATATATACCTGAAAACTTTGTCCAGAGAGTGATTCCATGTTGTGTTTGTAACACAATAAAAATGATAAAATTTTGAATATTATGTCAACATTTATAGAAAAGAGACTTGATATTATTGAAATAAATACTAAATTCTATAAGAAAACAAATTATAATCTTTATAAAAAGTAATTTTATAAAATAAATGAATGAGTCTAAATTTGCAATTAGATTTGGTGAGAAACAACTCAGTCGCATTTATTTCTTAATAGAGGAGTTTGTTAGATAATGAAACCATCATGTAATTTCATCTTTCTTGGAGGAAAGCTTATGACTGAATTCTCAAATATTAAATAAAAATACAATTATAATTATGAGGTTAGAGGGAAAGAACAAATGGAAAGGAAGATGTATAGAATTAATAGAAGATTCTATATTCCAATATGTAATACCACTTACAGAAATCAGTCTGAGAGAATGAAAGGAAGATTAGAATTTTGTTTAAACTATATATGATGTGTATATTATATATATGATATATACTTAATATCATATATATAATATATATATAAAACAGAATAAAGTTAAATAGTGGATAGCTTTGCTAGTATTTTAAGCATAACATTATGCACAAAGAAAACGCCTGCCTAAATGAAAACCCAGACCAAAAAATGGAGAGATAACAGTAGATATCATGGTATGAATAATCTAAAAATCACACTGGCATGAAAAGTCTGTACTCACTTCAGTAATGTATAAATTAGTACGATCGCGATGCTCACAGCATGAGAAAACTTAATGATAAATAGGAGTTTTTGCCTTTAAACATGAATAAATAATTCTAGAGTCAGCTAAAAGAAGTCAGATTGTTAAACTTAGAGGAAGAGAGTACAAAACAGACTGAATACAGTTTTCAATAATGCACGCATTAGGGCCAAATGTTATATCTTAGAAAACTACGCTATTAGACAAGAAGGGAATAAAGGGGAAAAAGAAGCACAACACTTAAGGAACACAAAAATGGAAAATGTACTTTCAAAATGTTTTAAAATATACTTTTTTATATTGGCAGAGAGCATGGGTGCTTGTGAGAGAGAGAGAGAGACACAGAGAGAGAGAGACAGAGGGGAAGAGAAAGCACCCCTAATGACCCATTATCACACAGTAATCCCGACACCCCGACTCCTCCATTTCTCATTCATGCTAGACATTTGAGCACACACAAGAGCCTAGAATGTTTGTGAACACAAAAGAGCCTTGTGTGCTCACCAGAAAGAGAGAGAGAGAGAGACAGAAAGCGAGAAATCAGCCCCCCCCCACCCCCCGGGGGGATGGCCACAGTGCAATCCCTTCTCCTCCATTCTCCTTGGGATCTTGGGCACTCATGCACACACGCCCAGCGTGAATTTAAGCCACCAGTGTGAGTTTAATCCGCCGGGTCCAGTACTCGAACCACGGTCGAGTACATGGGAGTTCAGCGACATAGCCATTACGCTAACTGCTGGTCCCGAGCCTGGAATGTTTTACAAGCTTCTGGAGCTAGGACTTTGAACTGTAGTTGCTGGGGTGGGATCCAATTTCCTTACCTAAAGAGCAATCCTAAATTATACTTTTAAAAATTATTTATATGTATTGCTTTCATAATATATTTAATTGTCAAGTATGATTTTATGCATATTTAAATGACACATATTAAATTAAGATGTAAGAAAAATTAGTTTTTTCTATCAATGAACTTTAAAATTATAAATAAAGTTCAGGTTTACAATCAAATTTATTTTCAACTTTATCTGAAGCTATGTTTACACAACAATCAAAATATTGTCTCTTTCCCTATACTTACCCTTAAATAAATTCAAATATGGAAACATATGCTCCATTTTAATGAAAATATGTGCATTCATAATTCTAATCACAGTACATCATGCCTGAGAGCAGATGGAGAAGTAAAAAGGAATATAATCAAATGAAGGAAGGTTAGCCTTACGTGCCTGTACAGAGAAATCTTACTAGAGTCACCAATTTATACCACAGATCCCTGGGTAATTTCAAGAATCACGTTCCCCTCATAGCAGGACTCAGGAGCTGGATGGAAAGGGCAAGTGAACCTAAAACAAAATGTAGGTTTGAAAGGCTGTATACTGTGCAGTTAGACCCTCGGATTCTCACTAGCCCCACTAATCTTGCCTTCTTCCACCTCTGGAGTACAAAATTGTTACACTCTCCAGAGGAGTAGAACAAGAGGAATTGTGGAAATGGAAACCCTAAGAATAGATAAAGGGAGGGCTGATATTTCAAATGGAAAACAAGAAAGACTGAGTGGAAGTCTACACAGTGAATACTAGAAACTATAGTCTGCTTATTCAACGCAGCTCGGGAGAAATCCTTTGGGCAAGCTCATAACCACTAGTCATAACACCTGTGAGAAGAGACAGCATTTCTTGTTTGGAAGTTTTTAGATGAAAGCCCCATTTGCCACCTGGTCACTCTACCACGTCTCAAACATTTTCTACTCTTCCTCATTCCAGCCACACCCATACATATTCATGTACACCCTTACACACAGACACGTGAAGGAGCTTGTGGACAAAACATTAAGAAATTTGTATTAAATTTACATAATTAGCCAAATATTGTTAAATATTTAGGGGAAAATAAACATTTTCAAAAATTGTTATCCCTTTACTCATGATTGAGCACGTGCGTGTGCATGCATGTGTGAGAGAGAGGGGCCCCTTCAGTGGAGGGTGCTCACACTGCATTTCTTCTTTCAGCTCTCTACCCTGTAGGATCCTGGGCACACACATACCCAATATGTTGCCACCACCAGGTCTGGGATCTGAACCCCAACAGTCATGTGCAATCCAGCTTTCCCTGCACAGGACTTAACCACTGCAGTACTGGGCTGGCTCCAAAATGGTTATTTTAATAATAAATATCCAAAATAAATAATCACAAAATGCAATACAGAAAAAATAGCAACAATAGTCAGAATAGAAAAAAGAAAAAAAGTAAAGTACTACACTCAAAGAGAGCTACAAATATATTACATCCTTAAAATAAGAATAGTTAGGGCCAGGGGCCAGCAAGTGTCATGGTGTTTAAGGTGCTGGACATTCTCACATGGCCAATGAACGGTTTGAGTCCTGGACCTGGTGGCTTTCTGTCTCACTTTCCTTCTCTCTCTTGGTGTATCGCTCTTTAGTCAAATTAAAATAAATGAACGAATAAATAAAATAAATAATTCTTCAAAAAAATTTAGGACCAGCAAATGGGATAATGTTTAAGGCATTCAACTCCCACATGGCCAACCACAGTTCGAGACTTGGATCTGGTGGCTTGAAACTTATATTGGACACATGAGTATGTATGCCCAAACTCCCAAGAGAAGAATGGAGGAGAAGGGATTGCAGCATGGCCATCCCACTAGGGGATAATTTCATCCTTTCTGTCTCTCTGCCTCTCTTTATCTCTCTGGCAAGTGCATGCACACTATAGCAGAAATCTCTCCAAAAATAAATAAATAAATAAGAAGAATAATTAAGTCACAGAAAAGATATGCCCAATAATTATTCAAAAATTTAAAAATAATAAATGAACATAGAAATGTATCTTTAACAGACTGCTGTGAAGTGTGTTCATGCTGGAAAAATTCATTCTACAAGTCATGTTGATGTACAGTGATTAAATGTATAAAATCAATTTAAAGAAAAGAAAACAGAAATATGAAAGTAAAACCTAGAAGATGAAGTGAAGGTCTTCAGAGATTGACAAATAAAGATATGATGATTATAATAGGCAAGAAATTAGAGGATTAGCCCAGGAGAACTAGAAATAGGACCTAATTATAGAAGTTTCAGTAAGAGAAAAGAGTGGAGACAATCTTCTTTCAAATAATGATACAGTTTTTTTTTGTTTTTTTGTTTTTTTGTTTTTTTTTAAGAATGAAGGATAAACATTCTCTTCCAAAACATATTACATTGAAATTTTATTATGTTACGTATAAAAAAGTTTCTGACAGATGATTGTGAGGAAAATAAATTAGTTTTTATCCAAAAAGTCTGTAATACAACAGCCATAGACTATTTCAGCAGCCATTGTCATGTAAATGTGAAGCAAGACATTTCAGAGCTACATCATTTTAAGTTATCTTAGGCCCTTTTTCAAGAAGAAAGTACAAATCTTGTTTTATCAAAATGAGGAAGTCAGGGCCAGCAGGTGGCATGTTGGTTAAGGTCCTGGACTCTACATGGCTGGCCACAGTTGGAGTCCCAAGATGTGGCAGCCTGAAAATCACGCTGAGTGTGTGTGTGTGTGTGTGTGTGTGTGTGTGTGTGTGCCCAAAATCCCAAGAGGAGAATGGAGGAGCAAGAATTGCAGCATTGCCATTTCCTGGGGGTCTAGAGTTGACTCCCTCCTCTCCGCAGTGAGTGCATTCACCCTATGGCAAAAAAACTTTCTTCAAAAAGGAAGTAATGTAAGATATAAGATTTAATAAAACATGAAGGAAAACATGGGTTCTAGACACTGGACAAAACGACAGGAGAAAAGCAGAGGGAATTCTCTGCAAACCAGAATCCCAGGCCTCCACAGCACAGTGGGCAGACATGTTAGTACGTCCCAGACAGAGCAGGAGCTGTAAAACTACTGCGATATAATCCCCACCACACCCCAACAGGAGGACCAGATAAACCAGGATATTCGACAAACATCAGTGATAGGAAAGCTATGTTAAGATGTCCCATAGAAACTGCGGAGTATAAATGACTTAATCTGAGGGAGAAAAGGAAGAACAAATTTTAAAAAGCAAGGTAACTCCAGAAAAAAAAAAAAATCCTACAGGAAAATAATAGTAAAGTATACTTTAGATGTCAACAGTGAAAAACATTCCTATAGTCATGCAAATTAAAATATTAAATATAGATCGAATAAAAATGTTGTATTACAGAGATTAGCAGGTGACATGGAGTTTAAATTGATGGACTCCCACATGAACGACCAAGTTTCATGTCCCGGACCTGGGTGGCTAGAAAATCATGCCGGGCACATGTATGTGCATGCCCAAAATCCTGAACGAAGAATGGAAGAGAAGGAATTATGGCATGACCTTCCTTAGAGAAGGTAATTTCTCACTTTACCCTTTCTCTGTATCTATGGAGACCGCACATGCTGTATGGCAAAAACCTAAAAAAAAAAAAAAAAAATCCACTTGTAAACACTAGAGCTTGTATAAGCCATCTTTGCTCAAGGAAAAATGAACATTATTGAAAAATAAAGTGCAAGAACTTAATCATTTCTTTCACCAAAAAACCTCTCATACTTTTTTTTTTTTTATAATTCTTTATAACATCACCCTGAAACATGAAAACCCCTCATATTTTAATTCCATTTTTCTGGAAACTTTTTGAATTACTTGAGTATATGTGAACATATGCCCATTTACCATAAAAATTTGATCATTACTGTCTTAAATAAAGAAATCAATAAAATAATGTGAAAGACTTACTTTTAGTGTACAGCCATTTAATGATTGGTGGTTAGCTGACTTTTGTGGTTTTATTATAATTCCTAATTTGAGCTGTAGCATTTTATAAGATGTATTATTCTAGTGCACTGATTGAAAGCAACACTCATGAAATCCTTCTTATTTAGCTTGAAATTTGTCTGTAACTATTAATAATGTGGTGTTTTAGTTTCTGGTATTTTTAGATCTAGAATTTAAAAATTATTTTTATAATTATTTTTTTGTTTTGGCTTTTAAGGGGCTTGATAAAACAGATGGTTTTAGACTGCTATTTACAAGCATTTGCTTCTAAATAATATTGTGTTATGAATACTAGATGAAAATCCAAGTTGAATGAATCATAATTATAAAATTTTTCTTTATTTATATTGGTTTTTAAAAAGAGCATGTGCTGTAAAATAATTCTAACGTTAAGTAAAAAAATCATAGTATTGATAAGATTAGCTCTGAACACAGGCACATTGATTCAATTTTAACTCTTTCTATGTGACTTTGGCTTATTTACATGACATTTTGTGTCCCAGTTGCCACAACTTTTTATTTTTAAAACATTATAGAATGAGAGAGAGAGAGAGAGAGAGAGAGAGAGAGAGAGAGAGAGAAGCACTCTTGAAAGTGCTTCCTGACTCATGATGATTTATGTATTTATTTATTTTAGTATTTACTAGGGTAACTAGTAAGACTGATTATGCATTAAGGGTAGAATGGCATTGGTATAAATGCCATTTCTGCCAATTTCCTCCATAGGAGTATTTCAACCATTTCCTTTCTACCGATTTCCTACATTGGGAATAATTCGCACTCACTTCCTGGGTAAGTGCAGGCTAGGAAAAGGACAAGATTTGAACTAGGACTTCTGGGTTACTACTGTAAATACAAATGCTATTAGAAATGAAACCGAGCTCATTATTTAAGTTACACATTTAAAAACTTTACATCAGCTATGGCATCAAGTAAGGAACGGGGGGGGGGGGGGGGGGGCTGTTTCCTTCGTTTTCTCTGTTTCCTTCTCTTTCCTCTTTCTCTCTTGATGTCATTCTTTCTCTATTCCTAGCAAGTACATGCACCCTCTGAAATAATTTTTTAAAAAGTTACTTTATGCTAATGCGCTTGTGCATTCTGCTCTTGTGGCTTGTTTGGGTGCACCGATAAATACAGGGTTGACTATATAATGCCAGGCACAGTACTATAACCGCCTAAAGTTAAATATAAATAATGCTGAAAAACATTATGGAGGCACAAAGATGAATTTTGATCAGTTTAGTGAGAATGGTAGAAAAATGTAATCAATATTAATCTTATAATATCTACAAATGTCAATATGGAATTAGGATAGGGAAACATATTGTGAGTAAAATAAAGATGCAACATTACAAAACCAGGGCACATTTAAAGAGGAGTAAATTGGGACCAGCAGTTGGCGTAATGGCTATGTCACTGGACACCCACGTAGTCGACCGCAGTTCGAGTCCCAGACCCGGTGGCTTAAACTCATGCCAGGTACATGTACGTGTGTGTCCAAGATCCTGAGAGGAGAATGGAGGAGAAGGGATTGCAGTGTGGCCATCCTCCCTGGGGGGTGATTTCTCGCTTTCTATCTCTGTCTCTCTTTGTCTGGCAAGTGCACGTACCCTATAGCAAAAACCTCTCCAAAAAAAGAGTAAATATACACCTGAACTTTATCAGATCAGATATCTACATTGTTAGCCAGATCACTAACTAATAGATATAGACAGGTAGATAGATGGTAGAATTATCCAAAAGTAGTTGTGAACATGGAGCTGAAAGGGTGGGTCTTGAGTAAGTGACAGCTTTTTAATATATTTTTTGTAAGTAAACTAATGGTTTCACATATTAATAGTGGCAGAAATTTACCTTGAGGAAAAAGGGTAGTTTTAGTAAGAATGACCATGTTTACTCATTCTGAGAATCAGATCAGAAAATCTTAGGACTTTACCAGCTTACCCTTTGCCAAGTATTGATTTCTTTGTAGGCACAGAAAATATGGTGAAAAAGTCATATGGAACCAGCAGTTGGTGTAATGGCTATGTCGCTGGACTCCCATATAGTCGACTGAGGTTCGAGTCCCAGACCCGGTGGCTTAAACTCACGCCAGGCGAATGTGCGTGCGTGCCCGAGATCCTGAGAGGAGAATGGAGGAGAAGGGATTGCAGAGTGGCCATCCACCCTGGGGGGTTATTTCTCGCTTTCTGTCTCTCTGTTCCTCTCTGTATTTTTGGTGAGTGCATGTGCCCCATAGCAAAAACCTTTCAAAAAAAAATATATATATAGTGAAAAAGTCAGAGAGGGGTATCCCAAAACCATACGGCTATAGAGTACTTGAGATTTTTCAATTCTGATTTTCTCTAATTTTCATACACGAATTTAGTCGGAAATTGCCTTTTAAAATAAGATCATGGCATATAACTTGGCAAAAACTATACCTCAGTTTTGCATATTTTTTTCCATTTCTTTTTGACTTTTTAAAATGGCATGAGTGAAAAGAAAAATGTACTAGAAACAAAAGTTCAAAAATTCTCCAGCTTTGTTCAATAGGACTTAATCTTCCACATTTAATATCATACTAATAATGGACAAAAACTTTTCAAAAGGTGAATTTCTCGAAACAACATTTTAAATATCTTTGTGAATATTAAAAATGTGCATGCTCTGTAATTCCTTTTTTTTCTTAAGTTTATTTCATGGAAGAGAGACAAAGACAAAGAGAGAGACAAATACCCTTGACTGGTGTCCCCATGCTGTTCCTCTCCCAGCCTTCCAGCCGGGATCCTAGGTCTGAGGTGAGCATGCCCAGTGTGTCCACATGGACTCAGGATTCTACCCCAGGCCTCCCGTGTGTGGCTCTATCACACAGCACTACTCTATCACTTGAACCCCCGTGGGGGCCTGTCTGATTTTTTTTTTTAAGGTTTTTGCCATAGAGCATGTGTGCTCAACAGAAAGAGACAGTGAGAGGAAAAGTGAGAAATCACCCCACTAGGGGGAATGGCCAAACCACAATCCTTTCTCCTCCTGGAATTTTGGGCAGTCATGCACACACGCCTACTGTGATTTTCAAGCTGGGTCTGGAACTCAAACCTCAGTCAAGTGTGTAGGTGTTCAGTGCTTTAACCACTATGCCACCTCTGGCCCCTCCTATTATCCTTTACATTTCCAGTATTTTCTAAAAATTTCAAGAAAGTCTGATCTAACTTTAAAATGATGAAACTTTGTCTATATTATACAACAAATACAAGATCCATGAAAAGTGATATAGACTTATTTTGGTCAAAATAGAGCCTTTTAATTTTACGGCATTAGAAAACTCTTAATGTTTGTTTTTGATAGTCTCAATTTATAATGTATTTATTTTTTTAATTTGTCAGAAGGTGTGTGTGCTCACTGAAAAGTGCAAGAGAGAGAGAAAGAAAGTGAGAAAGCACCCCCCCACACACACGTGGCAGTGTCATGCCACAATTTCATCTTTATTTCTCCTTTCAGGACTTGAGTAAGCACACACACACACACACACACACACACACACACACACAATATTTTCAAGCCACTGGGTCCTGGACTTGAACTGTGCAGTCCACCATGTAAGACTGAGCTGACAGAAACTCCAGGCTCTGGGTTGGCCCAGCAACCACAATTTTAAGAAAATAAGCAGCACATGACATTTTAACATATAAAGCAATCACCCTTTCTTCCCATGTTTACCCAATGTAAAAAATCTTTATATAGTTACTTTCTCTGTAAAACAGATAAGTGGAATGAGGATCTAATAAGGCAAAATGATAGAATGACTTTAAGATAAAAAGTTTTTGATTTTATGAAATAAACGGTTTAGAATTCTGAAGTGAAAAATTCAGTCTGTCATAAATGATTAATTCATTTGATATGATTTTAATCTGTAATTCCAAAATCTAGCCACTTGTCAAATGAGCTTTTTCCTGTTTTTTTGTTTGTTTGTTTTTGTTGTTGTTGTTGTTGTTATGTTGTTCCTTTTACTTTTCATTCTCTCCCACTTACCATCATGGCCCAATTAGTTTTTAGAAAGTATATTAATAATATTGGTAACCTTTGAGGAGTGGCTTGTGTTACTCTGACTCATGACTCGAAGGAAATCTATCGACACTTTTGATAAATCTGGGGCCAGCAGGTGGCGTAGTGGTTCTAGTGTTGGACTCCCACATGGCTGACTGCAGTTTTAGTCCCAGACCCAGCAGCTTGAAAATCACATGGGGCAAGTGTGTATGCCCAAAATCCCAGGAGGAAAATTGAGAAGAAGAGATTGCAGTGTGACTGCTCTCCCTAGGGAGTGATTTCTAACTTTCCCTCTCACTGTCTCTCGCTGTTTCTCTCTGGTGAGTGCATGCACCCTCTGGCAAAAAACTTTAAAAAATTTAAAAAAATCATAACATTTCAGGAATAAAAATATCTGTATGCACAAGGTACTGGATCCCACATGGTGGACTACATGGCTCAAGTCCCAGACCTGTTGGCTTAAAATCATGCCAGTGTGTGTGTGTGCACGCAAGGCCAAAATCTCTAGAGGAAAATGGAGAAAGGAGTGAGGTGTGACCATCTCCACTGAGGGGTGATGTTTCATTTTCCTTCTGTCTCTGTTAGATGACTGCATGTGCCCTATGGCAAAAATCTAAAACAAAAAAACTGTGTGCAGAAATGCAATATTGAGTATTACTTTGGGTTATTTATTAATGCACTATCAGACTTTATATTAAGTTCATTCCTTCATTAAAAAGAAAGCGAGGAAAAAACACCCCCAACAGGGTTTTCCTGCTACGGTCCACCCCCCAGTCTCTACCAACCAGGATCATGGGCACGAGCACATACCCAGCATGCACTGGGAGACATGGGGACATGAACTTGAGACCTTCCCATGGGGCCTCCCCACCACAGAATATGTGTTGCTACTGCACCACCATGGCTGGCCCAAACATCAAATATTTCTTTTTATTCAATGTACTTTAATACAAAGTATACATAAGCATAACGGACCACAAATAACCTATATTATTCTGTATTTCTTTTGCTGCATTGCCTTGGCATTTTCTCTCAGTTATAGGAAAAATGAAGCAAGAACAAGTCATAAGGAAAAATTTCCTTGAAATGTGCCAACATTAGTAATTTTCTCAGCACGTAGATGGTAACAGGCAAACCCTCAAAGGGAGCTATGTGCATTTTTACTTAGTGGAGATAGAATCTTCTATCATTTCCCAAGGGAGAAGCCTATAAAATATTGATGTTGTGAAGGCGAGTGTAAAATAACACAAATGCTCTTCCATTCCTTTGCTGAGAGCTCTGCTTCCTTTTTCTGAGTATGTTCTCATCCAAGCCCTCTCCTCAAGGGAGACTGTGATATCCTTCTTTGCAGTTCCTGGCTCACCCCAGTTTCCATTCAAAATTCTTGTAGAAGCCTCCCTCTCCGTGGGGTAGAAAGACTATGCTGCTGCTACTCAGCACTTCTGCTTACAGGGATTCAATTTAAGGAGCAGGAGGGAAAGTGGAAGGGATAAGCCAGGATGCCCTTTAAATCATTGTTTAAGGAAAAGACCAGAGAGAGAGGGAAAAAGACACTGTGCCTCCTCCTTCTAAAAGTACAAACCCCACTGCATATCCTACTCTCACGATTTGTAAGAGGAGCATTTACTTCCAGAATCACTAATTTGACCCGTTTGATAATTCGACTCATACAAGGAAATCCCCTGGTATAAATAATAAACAAATAATGATTTATAGTAAGGTCTGAGCAGAATAACTGTAGCCTTTTTCCATCTTTTCCTTTTAATTCATTTTTTAAACTCTATGAATCTCACAAATATAAGTGAGAGGCAAGAAAGAAAGGTTTTATATTTTTCTACCAGCAGGATTTGTTGAAGAGAGGAAGACTGAGTTACTCTGAGCAAATAGAAACTGTATTTTGCATAAGCTTTAACATATTGGAGGACTTTTAAAATAGTAACTGCAATATTTATCAAAACAGTAAAGTAAAAGAAATGGCACATTAAATGATCCTGTGAGAGAATGTCATTGTATAGCAAATGTGTTACTCCATTCTGGTTCTAATAATGGCTGAAAAGTGAAATGATTATGCCAATCGAAGAATGTATTTATTCAGCAAAGTCATTTAGTAGTAACTAGCATGTATTGTAAAGAAGCCCATTATATAAATATTTCTGATACACTTAGCAGAAAGAACTCAGTATTTGTGCAACTTCTTTGCAGAAAATTTTCTTGAAAATTGATTACTTCAAGTATGTAGAATCCTTAAGTAAGGGAGGAAGGAAATGGGGCCATGAAAATAACTACAAGACTCCTTAATATATGCTTTTGTTGCTTAGGAAACAGAGGCTGAATATAATGTATTCAAGACATTAGTTTTGAAATCAGAACAGCTGTTACTTTTAGCACAAAATTAAACAAATATTAGTTATACTCTATTGAAGAAAGTTATCATGTACTCCTCACCACTTGATCAAATAATCAATTTATTGGGCAAGTCTTATGTGCCAGCTACAGCCTTAAACACATGACACATGTTACTCATACTCCTTTTGTACATGAGGGTGTAACCTTTCCGCTATTTCCTGATGGGCAAACCCAAGTTCAGATGGCTCCCACAGAGAAGCAGTATTTCTGTAGCTCTGGGGTTTAGGTCCCAGACTATAACCCAGGCCTGCCATCTCAAACTCTGGCTTTTAACCAGTAAAGCACAGAGCTTCTTGCCCATCCTATAACTTTGGAAAACTGCTTTCCTGTATGTCCCCTGGGCTACTTAGGTGGAAAAGTATCTCTCTATAATGAAGATTTAATTCTTATCATGCATCTGTGAAGAAGCAAGATACTATTCCCTTCTTTATACCATTGGAATAAATATTTTTTAATCATTTAGGGAATTAAAAATCAAAGCTAAACAGATGGTGAGCCAGAAGTGAATATAAAATTGACAAATAGAATCAACACCCAAGTATGAATAGAAATGTTCAAGGGATTTAACTCCATTGAGGCAGTAATGTTGAATATTTAATATATTTTTCTCTTTTAGTTTCTAATTTTAAATTCTTATTTCCTATGTTATAAGAGCATGGTCATTCATCTAAAGAAAACATAGAATGTGCCTATAAAAAACATATGAAGAAATGTTGGCTATCATGAAAACAAGTTTTTAAAGAATGACAACAAATTTCTGTATTTATTCCCCCCTTGATTTTAATACTTATGAATAAGGCCCTTTGGGACCAGCAGTTAGCGTAATGGCTATGTCTCTGGACTCCCATGTAGTCGACCGTGGTTCAAGTCCTGGACCCGGTGGCTTAAACTCAGGCCAGGTGCGTGTGTGTGTGTGCCCAAGATCCCGAGAGGGGATTGTGGCGTTGCCATCCCCTCTGGGGGGTAATTTCTCGCTTTCTATCTCTCTGTCTCTTTCTGTCTTTCTGGCGAGTACACGTGCCCTATAGCGAAGACCTCTCCAAAATAAATAAATAAATAAATAAGGCCCTTTGAAGAAAAGTCATGTCATTAAGTAATTCTTCTATACATTATGCACTTTTCCCCTTTGATTTATAGTCATGTCTAGTAACAATTCTATTGAACAACATGTCAAAGCAAAATAAGCAGGTGGCTGTTGGTCTGGGGTTGGCTCTGTAACCAAAGTTCTTACATAAGCACACTGGAATTTACCTCAGAAGTTTCTTGTAACTGACATTTTTAAAGAAGAGCTTTAACCAATAACAAAATGACCATCAGCTGATTGGTTATACAGCTTAGTGCCCTCCCATCAGACCTTGCCCACTAAAGGGAAATGCTCATCACAATCTGCCCAACTAAGTAAGGCATTGAACTAAGCTGTAGGCAATCAGGTAGTCTCTCTATTTCTGTGTTCAGCCTGCTACTGAGAAGCCCTTTCTGAGCCTCTTCCGGTTCTGAGTAATGCTCAATTCATAATTGTTCTTTGCTTAAATAAACTTGGTTAAATTTAAGTTGTTAAAGTTTTTCTTTTAACAAAGTTTAAAATCAGTGGGTGCAATTTAATAAGTAAGGGGTCCATACGAAAAGCATTGCATGTACCTGGCACTGCAAGAAATTGCCCATGACTTTTTTCATTTCATCCAATAACAGTCTTGTTATCAATATTTGGTAATCACTATTTGTGACATATTATATATATATATATATATATATATATATATATATATATATATGGATGCTTTCAAAGGTTAACAAAAATAATTTCAAAGTAGTAATCATGAAATGACAGAAGTTAACTAAAACCTAGGCACAAGGGCTCAAAGATCTCTCTGTGACACACCCTGTCTTGGGATACATTCCGATTTCCTTGAGCACGCATGATGGCTGGGATGTTTGCTGAACCATACTGATAAAAGGAAACAGATGGAGGGTTATAGCGGTAATTAGTCAAGGTGTTAGTGCCTTAATTGTCAGCACTTAATTTCCTTAAACTGCTAATTCTTTCCCAGTGTTTGATCTCATTCAGAGCCTAGTAACTACTTGACATTGAGACAGAGAGATAATGCAGTGATAAGATAGGAAAGTTAGAGTACTTGGTGATGTTCTTCTGCTAGAACCAGAGGGAAAATTATCAATGGTACAAATTGGATTTGGTTTAAATTTAACCACTGTAATAAGTAGTTTTTAACTCTAATAAGTGAATTTCACCATCATAACAAATACTGGTGGCTAGCTGGTCTAAAGAATAAAAATGTATTTTTTCATGCCTAAGAAAGCTAGAATCCCAAGGTCTAAGTGTTGAGAGGATCAGTTTTGTTCTGAAGCCTCTCTCCTTGGTTTGTAGATGAGTGTCTTCTCCATTTGTCTTCACATGGCCTTTCCTTAGTCTATGTCATGTATGGACTTGTCTCCTCTTATAAGAACAACAGTCATAGGGACCAGCAGTTAGCGTAATGGCTATGTCGCTGGACTCCCACGTAGTCAACCGCGGTTCGAGTCCCGGACCCGGCGGCTTAAACTCATGCCGGGCGCGTGTGCGTGCGTGCCCAGGATCCCGAGAGGAGAATGGAGGAGAAGGGATTGCGGCGTGGCCATCCCCCCTGGGGGGTGATTTCCTGCTTTCTATCTCTCTGTCTCTCTCTGTCTGTCTGGCGAGCGCACGCGCCCTATAGCAAAAACCTCTCCAAAAAAAAGAAAAGAAAAAAAAAAAAAAAAAGAACACCAGTCATACCGGATTGCAGCCTAACCCCATCACCCTATTTAGTTTAATTACCTCTTTAAGGGTTCTGTTTCCAAATATCAGTTGCTATCTGAGATACTGGGAATTACAACTTTAACATATGAATTTAAATTGGGAGTAATTCAGCTCATAACAATTACTGTGTTACATTTCATGTTAAATACAACTATGAAATGAGAGAGAATTTGCCTTCAAGAAGTTCACAATCAAGTATGGAAATTATTGTCTGTTGATTAAGTCTCATTCCAAAGTCAGAGTATCCTATAGACAACACAGAATTTTCTTTCTACAACAGAAAACACTGATGGTTCCTCTTTATTTAAATATCTTCAGTATGCTCCTTTAACTTAGAGGCTAGGTTGATATTCCTCAATATGATCATTAAAATCCCAGTGCACCATCTATTTCCAGTCTTAGCACAGTAGCTTCATCTCCGAAGGTACCTTCTCCATCCCTGAAATTCTTTCATTCAACAGCAACTCATGAATATTTTAACAACATTTAAAAGGGTGTTATTTCCTTATTTCCTTCCTGTCCTATACTTTCTCCTTTCATTTACACTCAACTGTCTCTATCTTGGAATGCCTTTGTACATTCTCCCGTGTAGGATAGAATCCTAGCTGGTCTTCATGATTGTGATTCTTTCTTTCTCTTGAGACTACTTTTCTCAACTTCTGCTAGTAAATATATGTAGACATATGACTAATTCTAATGAAGAAATGGAAATTCAACTGATATAAGCAATTTCTGAGTGAAGGACTTTTAAGGAAATGATTTGTTGTCTTCTGTCTGATGCAGACCTCAAAGACCTGAGAAATGAGCTTGAATCTCTGAATTGTCCATTAAAAAAAAATCACTATTGACCAGCAATAACCCAAGACAACTAGAACAAAAGTGAGAAAAATACTTCCATAGTGTTTGCAGCATCTTTTACATATATATCTATATATGTTTATTTTAATCAACATATATGTGTGAATATGTCTGTTTAGTTTATTAGCCTACCCAAACAATATACACAACTGTTAAATTTTTACTTGTATTTCAAAACCAGCTCAAACATAATTTATTACATATGTTTTGTTTCAAGTTTCTCTTCTGCAAAGCAGACACTGTAATTTAGAAAGGGTAGCAAATAAGAAGCATTGTTAAGAAACTATCGACAGGATTTACTGTGAATTAGATGATCTGAGGGGATGTGTGAATGGTGGAGAAACGAAAATAAAGGTTTTAATATGTTTCTAAATTTAAAGTGTAAGCGATATATTTGAAAGGCAGAGGTCTTGGTCACTTCAAGTTTTGACCAGTTTGATTTCAGATGGCAAATGCATAAGATATATCTAACTTCTATTAATGATTATAGAAGTGTTGAAAGGTTAGGACTAAACATGATGCTATAATTATTTCTCCAAAACTCACTGGTACGTCTAAGAGTTACATAGATATATCTAAAGGAAAAATGTGGAGGAAGAGATAATATGGCTAATAATGAGATCTTAAGAATTTTAAAGTTTTTGACCAATTAAGAAGCCAAAAAAGGGACCAGCAGTTAGTGTAACAGCTATGCCGCTGGACTCCCATGTAGTCGACCCCAATTCAAGTCCTGGACCCGGCGGCTTAAACTCATGCTGGGCGCGTGTGTGTGCGTGCCCAAGATACCGAGAGGAGGATGGAGGAGAAGGGATTGCCGCGTGGCCATCCCCCCTGGGGGGTGATTTCTTGCTTTCTATCTCTCTGTCTTTCTCTGTCTTTCTGGGGAGCACATGCACCCTATAGCGAAAACCTCTCCCCCACCCCCCCCAAAAAAAAAGGAAAAGAAAAAAAGAAGCCAAAAAATGTTAAAGATAGTAATGACCAAAATATTATTGTACCATTATAACTGCATAAAGGACAAAGCTCCTAAAGGAAAAAAACTAACATGGAAAAAGTTGTAAAAACTCATGGGGGATACATTTAAGCCATTGCTTGAAACATCAGTAGTATGAAAGTCTGAACGCCCTGACAGCAGGGAAGTTTGTGTTCTGAGCTGTCGTACACCTGGTACCTAGAATAATGACTGCTGCACAGAAAATGGTCAACGAGTAAGATAAAATCAATGACTGAAATCTTTGGAGATGACAATCTTATTGAAATAAAATATCTGAAACATACACTAGGTGACAGGGTTGTAGGAGAAAACATTCAGATTAAGCAGCTTCTTAAAATTGTTTCTTAAAGCTTGGGCTTTGAATATCTGTGATCAGCTAAGTTTGGAGAAAAGTGGAGGGCATCTTGAGAGTAAGGTCCTCATAAGAGGCCACAGAAGGGAATACACGGAATCACGTCTGAGTGGACTTCAACGTGTACTCTGGTGATTAGAGGGTATCCCTGGTAATAAAGCTAGCAACTAGCACTTTACCTGGAGCATAGGACAGATTTGGGAAAAGACTGCTGGTGTAAGGCATAAGTTCATGAATAGCATGTCAAAGATAGGTCAATACAACTAAAAATATATTTTTGTATTCTGTTGCTCGGGCTACTGGGTTTAGGCAAATTGCTTATATTTTCCTCATCAAAACTACCAGCTGAGACTTTATTAAAAGAAGAGTTGTGAGCACAAAGACAATTTTCATGCAACATACTATGGAGAGACTCAGCACTTTAGAGAGGCCTCAGGCATTCAGCAGATGTATGAGTTAGTCCCTGTGAAGTCTCCACGTGCTCCTTTCCCTCCTGAGAACTGCAGGTGTATGTCTGGAAGCAACTCGGTTTTGTATGAAGTAGCACAGCAGAAAGGGTTTGTATTGGTCCTGCTGAATAGCCACTGCTTTCCCCATGGCCCTCCTGGGGATTCTCCAAGCAACTAAGATCTTATATGAAAAAAGAATAAAGAAATAAATCTTTCTACTTAAACCAGCTAGAATGGGCTCTGTTGTATGCAACCCAAAGTATATCAATGTGAAGGAACAATTCAAAAATGAAGAAATAGTAGTAACCCATATCTGCACACACAAATGCAAATTTATTGTAACAAAAATTCAAATTAGGAAACAGCAGTTAGTGTAAAGGTTATGTCGCTGGACTCTGATGTAGTTGACCGCTGTTCGAGTCCTAGACCCAGTGTCTTAAAACTCATGCCAGGTACATGTGTGTGCATGCCCAAGATCCCTAGAGGAGAATGGAGGAGAAGGGATTGCAGTGTGGTCATCCCCCTTGGGGGATGATTTCTCACTTTCTGTCTGTCTCTCTTTGCCTGTCTGGTGAGCGCATGTGCCCTCTAGCAAAAACCTCTACCCCCAAAAAACAAAAATTCAAATTAAATGTAATTTTGCTGGAATCAGGAGATGAAATAATGGTGACATTGCTGGACTCCCACGTAGTCGACTGCGGTTCATTTCCCAGACTTGGTGACTTAAAACTGACATCGGGCACATGTACGTGCCTGTCCAAAATCCCAAGAAGAAATTGGAGTAGAAAGTATTCTACATGGCCATCCGCCCTGGGGATTTCTCACTTTCTGTATCTCTGTCTCTCTCTGTCTCTCTCTGTCTCTCTGGCACATGCACGCACCCTATAGCAAAAATCTCTCTTAAAAAGAATATAATTTTGTCTACCAAGTGTCATTCAATATGGCTCAATATGTCAACCTCTGTTGATGAGTCAGTGTCACTTCATTCAGCTAGTTTGTAAGAGCCATAATTATTGAAATCTTATTACCTTTTGTAGTCCCAGGGTTTGTATCTCTAGGGCTAAGAAAACTCCCTGATACACAAAAAGCAGCTAGACACAGTGCACAAAAATCACTACGCATATATAGTGTTAACGAATGAATGATTACAAAATGTATGTCCTCCAGGTACATTCTGACAGATAAATCTTTTTTTTCATTATTTTATGTTTTAATAAAAGTTCTTAGACAGTTCTTTCTTTTTTCCTATTGGGCATGCGTGTACGCCACAGAGACAGAGAGATAGAAAGTGAGAGATCACTCTCCAGGGAGATGGCCGCCACTCTGCAATCCTTTCTCCATGCTCCTCTCAGGTTTTTGGTCACACGTGAACATGTGCCCACTAAGAGTTTCAAGTTGTGAGTCCGAGACTTGAATCATGGTTGACCACGTGGGAGTCCAGTGACATAACCATTATGCCAGGTCCCAGATAAATCTTCATGATGGAGCACGTCTGCTCCCTGTATCCCCAACCTCAAAGCTGCCAATCTCTAGTTACCCTGTGTAATCTAGGAAGTAAACTAGCACATTCAAATATGCCTAATTGTTACAGACTGACAAATCCAAACCACTGCCTGGAAGAGGCTGATGCATAGATTTTTCATTTGAGGCAGCCCCAGCTATAACAACATCCCTTTCTGCAGTGTGTGGATACAAGGTCACTAAGAAGATAGCTCAGTCTGCCACCGTGCTCCTAAGTACCACGACTTAGTTACCAAAAGGAGAATTTCAAGCAAGAAAAAAAAAAGCACTTTTTTTTTTGTCATGAATATCCATAAGGATAAAGGTTTGTTTTGTTTCATTATATATATATATATATATATATAGTACATGTGCTCACTGGAGAGAGAGAAAGAGAGAGAGAGAGAGAGAGAGAGAGAGAGAGAGAGAGAGAGAGAGATAGAGGAGCGAGAAGCGAGAAGAGACAAAAGAGAAAGGTAGAAATCACCCCTAGGAAAGATGGCCATGAGCAGTCCTTGCTCTTCCATTCTTCTCTTGGGAGCTGGGGCATGCATGTAGGTTCACCTAGATGTTTTTCAAGCCACAGGATCCAGGATTTCAAGTACGATGTCAGCCATATGGGATCCTGCAATCTTCACCACCACCCCATCAGCTGGCCCCAAGGACAAGCTTTAAAAGTAGGAAAAACTTCATCAAAGGTAAAATTGAACAGTATGCTTATTTTGAAACTCACTAAATGATCATTTTTGTAGACTATTTTTATCAATATCATCATCATGTTGGCACTACCTTTTACAATAGTTATGTTTAACCTAAATACTCAAAGGTTTTAAAGTTAACTGCTATCACAGAAGCCTTCAATCTACGACTAAGCAAACTGAGATTAAATACCATAATTTCACTCTTTGCTCGTTTAGATATGTGTGGATGGATGTATGGGTTTATGGTGCTTACAGTATCTTTCCTTGTATCTGATGCACTGCTATATATTATAAACACCAATAACAGGCCAGATGAAGAGAAAGATTTAAAAGATCCATTCACTCCGGCTTCCAGAAAATGAAGTAACATTTCAAATCACCAGAAACACTTGTTAATTGCTTCCATTCATTCCTCCCGTCTGCTGTGGGAATCCAGCTCACCTTCTCCTCCGCTCCTCATGGCAAAATGAGGTATTATTTGATTCATGAATTTTTAAATAGTAGTTGATACTAAACGTCCCATTATGTGGCCCCCGTGTCTACGCAACAGCGTCTCTCTTAGTTTAATCTATGCAACCTTCTTTCACTGTTCCGATGCAAATAAATGTGGCTATTATCTATAAATATAATCTATCAGTAACAGTAACAGAACACACTGTCGATCTTTCACCATATTCTCATTTATCTTAAAAACAGACAACAAATATAAAAGAATCTGATTTTCAATGCAAGTAGTCATTAAAAAAGTATATACATATACATATATAAATATACAGATATAAAGATATAAGTAAATTTATACACACATACCCACACGTGTATACACACACACACACACACACACATATATATGTTTATATGTATACATGTTTATGATACAATTTTTAAAATTTACTTTGTCTTTAAAATGTCATATTTTTCCTTTGGTGAGTTCTAGGGAATTGGTAGATACCCAAAAGTGAGTAAGCAAAAAATTTCCAAGACATATCAATAAAGGATGTTACTAAGCTCTCAGAGTAATTAATTATTCCACGAAGAATAATATTGAATAATTGTGATGAATTCTAGTACAATAATAATTATCCAATTATAAGTATAAAATAAGCAAAAATCACAAAAAAAATGCACAAAGAAAATGAAGTATTTCCAGATGACAGGTTGTAGCTTTAGTTCATTGCTAACAGACTTCTTGGTGAGCGAAGAAGATGACAAGCTCGTATGTACTGCTACTAAACCATTTAGGGAAAACGATGATCTGAGGTTAAATAGCTGAGTTACAGTTGATTTCAACAAAGTTATTTTTACTTAATATTAAGGCTATATATATATTTTTTTCTCTTTTCTTTTTAATTTTACCAGAGGGTTTGTGTGCTTGCTTCAAGAGACAGAGCAAGAGAGGAAAGGTCAGAAAGTAGTCCCTATGGAGAATGGTCATGCTATAATTTCTTCTGTTCCATATCACCCTCTTTCTGAGTTTATTTAAGCCTTCAGGTCTGGGACTTGAACTGCACAGTGGGCCATGAAGGACCTAGCCAACTTAACCACCATACACGGACTGACCCAAGACTATATGGCCTTGATTCCTACTTAGAACTTGAAAAGGATTAGTTCTTCATTATTACATGTAACTTGATAAAGTAATATATTGATAGATATTTTTCTTTAAAAATGTATCAGATCATTTAGCCAATATTAATAATATCTCAGTACTACTGAGAAATTATTCATGACCTAATAGAGAACATTGCTTAGTTAATAATTTCTGGTCAGAATAATTAATGTGCTGGGAACCAACAGCTGGCATAATGGCTATGTTGCTGGACTTCCATGTAGTTGACCACGGTTCAAGTCCTGGACATGGTGGCTTAAACTTATGACAGGCACATGTGCAGGCATGCCTAAGATCTCAAGAGGAGAATGAAGGAGAAGGGATTGCAGCATGACCATCCCCCTTGGGGGATGATTTCTCACTTTCTGTCTCTCTTTCTCTGTCTTTCTGGCAAGAGTACATGCCCTACAGCAAAAACCTCTCCAAAAAAAAAAGAAAAGAATAATTAATGTACTAATGTATTGATAGGGTGACTGTTAGAGTAGGTAGCATTTTTTCTTCCTGGCATATTTTATTTGAGGTCCCTTGGTTACAAGGGATACTGATATTTTCAATTTCATAATGATTGAAGTGACTTTAAAATGTAGGCATTTTGAATCTAATATTATGTATGGGGATAAGCTTAAAAGTAAATAAATATTTTGCTGAAAGCAATGCAGTTCACATATAAACATTTATTTACAGTGACATATTTACCATTTCTGTTCATTTCATTGTGGTGATAACCACATTTTGATAATAAAATGTCAAATAGGTTAAAAGCACATGCTAATACATAGATGTTACACATGAATTAAATACTTTCTTCTTTCCACATGGATCAAGAAATTTGGAGTTAGACTCTCTTGGGATGCCAAAAATATGCTTGTGCTTATGTTTGTAGAACATTGACTACTCTTTGAAAATGAAAGAAATGGACAGCAGATATAGTTACAAACTAGTCCATCAAATGCCTACAAGTCCATTAGAAATTTATTTGGAGATTGTTACCCAATAATTTGCAATAATGAGTCTAGTTCTTCAGCTGTCACACTGGCATATACTGTGCAGTTCATCCATTACATCAACAAGCTTCATTTGGATGATTTTTAGAACCAGAAAAGATGGTAATGAATAAATTCATATTCCTGTACATGTTTTATAAACCAACAAGGAGGTGTTAAGACAACTCAGTACAGAGAGAGTTGAAGCAAGTTTGGGGCAATGTAAGATCAGTGTAATATAACTCATTTTATATTTTTATGATTATTCTGAATTCAGGTCACAGACACTGAGGCTGATACATGTATCTTTTATTGCTCTAGACTGATTATTCTTTGGCTACTTAGTTCTGTCTTTAATACCAGCCTATTTCTGTTTATTCCACCACCTGTTTTTCTGCAGCAAACTATCATTCCTTTCATTTGGATTTACTAAACTTCTACTGCATTAAGAGCTTTTTGTATAGAAACATGAAATAATAAAATAGACAAAATTATTTGTGAAATGAGAATAGTGAAATATATGTAAGTACCTTTTCTCATTTTAAAATATTTAAACTTTTTTTCAATATTAATTAATGTACTTCAAATAATGTTTGACAAATCTTGATTGTATGAATTTTTAACTTGTTTGCCCAGTCAATGAACGACAATCCTCAATAATCTCTACAGTAGTCACCTCTTGATTTTAGCACTATGTAAATATTTGGTCAAAACTAGGATTTAGGTGAGACATTATTGTAAAATCAATACATATCAACACTTGCACATCACAGTAAATATTATTAATATTCATTGGGAGCCAACAGCCGTACTTCCAACTTCATGAAAAGTAGGAAAGTGAAGGTTGCTGTAGTGAAGTGTGTTTGACAGATTCCTGCAAACTATTTAATAATATTTTCCTCTTCAAAGATTGAATGTTTCCATTTTTAAAAAATTTCGGAGTACTTCTGGATTAGAAACCACAATACAACTTAGATGCACAAGACACATAAACATTTCTACACACACAGTTACACAATACAATGTGAAATACACTGATATTTTCATCTTATTTCTTGTCTTTTCTAATTTATTAAAAGTATATTAGTGGAAAAATAATTAAATTGATTTGATAGCCTTAATCAATTGCAGTCAACAATCTGAAAGTACTCTAATAGACCCATCTCCATTTTATTCTTGCTTAAATTCCTGGCGCAATTGTGACACTAAAATGTGTTGATAAATCATCAACTGAGGTAAAATCTACACTGTTAAAGTAATGTGATTTCCACACTAATCCATTCACATTTCTTGCTTATTTTAATCTGGAGAGGTGCAACGTGTTCAAAATTTGTCACACTATATTCAATATTAAATATAATTAAAAATAGCTTGGGAATCATATTTAAAAATCAGTCTATACCTTTTGAAGTATTTCCTAAAAGATACCATATTGGAAGTCCTCGCCAACACAATCAGAAAAGAGAATAAAATAAAAGGCATTCAAATAGGAAAAGAAGAGGTGAAACTCTTTCTATTTGCATATGACATGATTGTATACATAGAAGACCCAGTGGTATCCATGAAAAAATTCCTGGAAGTAATGTATGAATATTGTAAAGTTACAGGATACAAAATCTACATACAGAAATCTATAGCATTTCTATATATGAACAGCAGGCAGACTGACATAGAACTGAAAAAAGTAATTCCATTTTCCATAGCCACAAAAAGTATAAGATACCCAGGAATAAATCTAACCAAAGTTAAAGACCTCCACAAGGAAAAGTACAAGCTAAAAAAGAAATTGAAAATGAGACAAGAAAGTGGAAGGACATCCCATGTTCCTGGATTGGAAGAATTAATACAATCAAAATGGCAAATCCACCCAAATTAGTCTACATATTTAATGTAATCCCAATCAAAGTGCCAGAGACATTCTTCACAGACTTAGAAAAGACAATCATACAATTTGTCTGGAATCATAAAAGACCTTGTATTGTCAAAGCAATTCTGCCTAAGAAGAGAGGCATGGTTGGCATCTCACTCCTGAACCTAAATATATACTAAAAAGTTGTGGTAATAAAAATAGCATGTTATTGGCAGAGAAACAGACAGGTGGGCCATGGAACAGAATAGAGTCCCCAGAAATAAACTCTCAAACATACAGCAAACTGAATTTTTGACGAAGGGTACCAGTCAATCCAGTGGGAAAAGGAAAACCTCTTTAGTAAATGGTGCTGGAGAAACTGGATATCCAGATGAACCTGAACCTCTGCCTCTCACCACTGACAAAAATCAACTCAAAGTGGATCAAAGATCTAAACTTAAGACCTCAAACTGTAAAACTGCTGCTAGAAAACAATGGGGAAACTCCGGGAGACACTGGAGTAGGCAAAGACTTCTTAAATAAGACCCCCAAAGCACAGTCAATAATCCCAAAAATAGACAAGTGGGATTACATCAGATTAAGAATTTTCTGCATGACAGAAGACACAGTAATTAATGTGAATTGACAGTCCTCAGAATGGGAAAATATTTTTGTAAGCTATGCATCAGATAAGGGACTGATAACCAGAATACACAAGGAACTCAAGTATATGTCCCGAAAAAAAAAAAAGATGATCAATCCTATTAGAAAATGGGAGAATGAGTTGGAAAAAAAAAAATTCTCTAAAGAAAAAGACATATGAAAAAATGTACAACATCCCTCATTGTTAGGGAGATGAAGATCAAAACCACAATGAGATACCACCTAACCCCAGTCAGAATGACTAAAATTAAAAAAAAAAAAAAAAAAAAAGATAAGTGCTGGCAATGATGAGGTGAAAGAGGAACTCCCCCAAACTGCTGGTGGGAATGTAAATTGATCCAGCTACTGTGGAGAACAATTTGTAGATTCCTCAAGGATCTACAAATAAAACTACATATGATCCAGTAATCCCACACCTGGGTATCTACCCAAAGGTCAGGAAAATGCTTAGGCAGAACAGTGCTTGCACATCTATGTTTATTGTGGCACTATTCACAATTGCTAAGGCATGGAACCAACACAATGCCCATGAACAGATGAACAGATTGAAAAAAATGTGGCACATATACTCTATGGAATAATACTTAGCCATAAAAGACAACAAGACCCTAGCTGATGACAAAAAGTTTATGAATATGGAAGATTACTGCTGAGTGAAGCAAACCAGGTTATGAAGGAAAGATATTGTATGTCTCCACTTAGTATATACTGAGTGTCTGCACTCTATGGACAAAACTGAATGACTAAAGGATATAGAAATATTGTAAATGGTTGTAAATACCAGATACAGTGTGGGAAGAGGGTGGGTGAGGGAGTAGAGCATGAGGAAAGACATTAAGGAGAAATGTAGAGAGGTAAGTAATTTATGGGACAAAGAAATGGGTTATTATCTATTAAAGATAACTTTATAGTACTGTTGACTGTTGAGAAATTAGCTTTAAACTGTTGGAATATTAACTTTGTAAGCTAAGTAACATGTGATTGAATGTATAAAAGAAACTGAAATTTAAAAAATTAAAGTAAAAAAAAAAAGTGGATACTTTCTCCAGTTTTAAATGTTTGAATCTAGTAGGTATTTATATTATATTGCTGTGAGAGCATGAGCTATTTTTTTATTTACTTTTACTCATTAAGTTATATTCTACTAGTAAAAATAATGATTTTGTAAACATACAATATGAAAATGAGTAAATTTTACATATGTGAATTCTAGAATTCAGTTATTCAGTCATTATGAGACTATGTAGTAGGGAACCAGCAGTTAGCATAATGGCTATGTCGCTGGACTCCCACGTGGTCGACCGTGGTTCACGTCCCGGACCCGGTGGCTTAAAACTCACGCCGGGTGTGTGTGTATGCGTGCCCAAGATCCCGAGAGGAGAATGGAGGAGAAGGGATTGCGGCGTGGCCATCCCCCCGGGGATGATTTCTCGCTTTCTGTCTCTATGTCTCTCTCTGTCTGTCTGGCAAGTACACGCGCCCTATAGCAAAAACCTCTCAAAAAAAAAAAAAAAAAAAAAAAAAAAAAAAAAAAAAAAAAAAGACTATCTATGTAGTGCAGAGAACACAGTGTTAAATGCTTGATGGGGAGGAGTCAGTAAGAGGATAGTAAGATTAAAGTGACATGATCTGACCTTAAGAGTTTAAACTTAGGGATAAGATACCACAGTAAGTTGCTATAGATTGGTATAATAAAAAATCCATTTAGAACATGTGCAATATTCAACAGATAAGGCATTGTCTATGTGGAATGGATTAACCAATCAACACATTTGTAGTTTTACCTAAAGAGACAATTTCCTTTGTGAAAAATGTTTACATGAATCTGCCTAAATGTCCGTAATTTATCCTCCCTTTGATGAGACCTGATAGATAAATCAACCAAAAATGGATATGATGAAAACGCTAACCAAGCAGATATTCGACAGGACCTCTTTCCAGCTTAGCAGAATTGAGGAATGAATTCGCGATGTGGAGCCAACAACAGACAAACGCGATCTTATCTTCCCAAAGCTGTAGCTGAGAGCTGTTTATTTCCTACAGTACACCGATGTTTTCTACTTATTGACCTCTAAATGTTGGGAGAAGCCAGCATGTTGTTTTGTGTAAATCTGATACTTACTTTACCGATTTCACAGGGCCTTGATTGGGAAAACTTCACTGAGTAGGTAATAGCATGAAGTATTTTTCAGTGGGTACGCAGACAGAAGGAAGTGCCAGGGTCACAGAATTTTGGAAAATCATGCAGAGAGAAGTTGGTAAAATGAAGTTAGAGCAGGAGAAATGCAGTCTAGGCAGACAGCACATATATACTAGGATACATAAAAGGTTGGTATACCTGGAGCTAGCGGGTGTCATGGTTGTCAAGGTGCTGAATCCCACATGGCAGACCACAGGTTAACTTGCAGACATAGCAGCCTGAAAAACACACTGGACACATGTGTACACACTAAAATCCCCAGGGAAAAATGGAGCAAAAGGGATGGTCATCCCCCTTGAGGATTGATTTCTCACTTTCCTTCTCTCTGTCTCTCTCCAGTGAGCATATATGCCCTATAGTGAAGAAAATCTAAAAGCAAACAAAACAAAACAAAACAAAAACAAAGAAACAACAATAACAAAAAAAAAAATTGTTGGTATACCTAAGCTATTTCCAGAATTTCATTTAGCATGAAATGACGATTAGGCAGAGTCTATCACAAAGTACCATAAAACTAAACTGCTAAGTCGGGATAATGGGAATTCTGTATAAGCCTGTATAAGATAAAAATATGGACCTTTTAAGCACAGGGATGTTTTTATACCCAAAAAATTCTTCAAGATCTGTCTCTATATACTATTCCCTTATTTTATAAAGCCAAAAGGAACGTTTTTATAACTTTGAAAGCAATTACAGTTATTCATGTAGGAAATAGTAAAATAAAATGAAAATTAAGATAAAAAAAACACTATTAGTTTATTTCAGTTGTACTGTTCAAATACTTGGTAATCAATACCTTTTCAAGGCTAATTAATTTCTCCCATGAGTAAGAGATACAGAGAAAAATAGTGACAGAGAGAGAGGTTACCCTAACAGGGTCTTCATTCTGTACTATACCCCCCAGCATCAGCCAGACCCACCTGAGTGCAAATCTGGCATGCACAGGAGACCTGGGGCATGAACATGGAAACTTCCCATATGAGTCCATCATCACCAAGCATTGTTTTACCACTGCACCACCAGTTAGCCCTAATAATCAACATTTAAGCTAGAGTGTTCCTCTCGTGTGCCTGGGTGCTTTGCGTTTTCATGTGTATGTAAAATGGTACAGGGGAAGGATGTGTATGCAGCTTTGAGTGTGGCTATATGTTTAGTTCCAAACAAGACATTAGGAGGACATACGTCAAGCCATAAAAATAAAATGATTTAACCTGATTTGAAATAAAACCATGCATTTAATTCAAATGAAAAAAAGAAAGTCAATTGTGATAGCTAAAATTTTTATTCTGAGCTCATAACCTGTATAACTGAAGCTAGATAATTCTCTGAATTTAATTCCTTCTATTTTTTTAGCTAATTCTTCCCTGATCTAGACAATCCTAAGTTGACTTGGTTTTAAAATATCAAGGACCATTTTCTTCACTTTCTGTTATTTTTTATATTTATTTTGAAAATAAATTTTATCAATGCATAATGATTATAATAATCTTAGTTACAGGAATATACTGTGTAATGATCAAATCACAGTAATTAGCAAGGCCATTATCTTGAACACTTGTCATTACTTTGTATTGGGAACATCTCAAAACTTCTTCTTTACATTCAAGAGAAATACTATTTATTCTTACTCATATGAGGCAACTTAAAAGAGAATCTCAGAGAAACAGAAAATAATAGGTTATTTGAAAAATCCCTTTAATGCTGTTTGTAATGTAAGAATCATGGAAATTGAATTTTCTTAGATGGAAGATGCAGAAAACCTACATTTCAAATATACATTGCTTGTTGGCATGAATCATTTTTCTATCCAAGGAGTCATAAAAATATTATAATCTAATGGCATATGGTCCTGAGAGACTCAATTATGTAGAAAGGCAAGTTATGTCATAAAAATAACAGTCACCTCCTTGGAAAATGTCATTCCTCTTAAAATACTGAACAGGAGAAAAGTAAAACAAACAAAACTAAACTTAGCAAAAAGCTTTTGCTGCCTACCAAGATTTAATTGGTCTAGCAGTTATTGACTATTGCCAGGAAGGAATCTCACAGGAAAAGCCTGCTTTATCTCTGACAATACAAGTCTTAGGAGGAATAATGATTTTTGCCAAAGAAAAGTATTAGTAATTGATGAACTTGTACGGGCTGAAGAATGTGGACAAATATTCAGAGTCAGTGGGTCATATATGCAGACAGTGCTACAAGGTAACTCAGGGCCTCTTTCACAAGTTATCATCAAAATGAGTGCTAATGCAGAAGGAAGCATCTTTACCAAAGAAGAGTGACTAAAAAAACGAAGAGAAAGCTTTTAAAACATTTTAGATTTGGGTTGGCAAGTACATGTACACAATGGTAAATAAAATTAAAAAGTGATAAGTTAAATTTTAAAAAAAAAGGTTACGAGTTAGAGAAATAACTACCCATGTAATTACAAGATGCAGAAAACAAATGAAAGGCCAGAAACAACGTTCTTTCCCTCTTTGCAAATGTAAATACTTCAATGATGTGACTTATTAGAAGGTAGAGTTCAGTTTCCATTTACCAAGCATTAAGTAAGTCTATAAACATTTACTTTTTGCAGGGTGAAAATATACATATGAGAAATAGAAGTATTCGAATATTGGCTCTTTCTTCACTTATTCTCTGTAGGTATTATATGACATAGAGATTTGGATTATAATATATAAGGTCTAATAGCCTAGAACTCTCTCATTATTCCTAGTATTTACAAACTAAGAATTCCTAGTCACATTATAGCCATTGGAGAATTTCTGTCCATTATTATGTTTGACCGTGCCTACTGGTAATGTGAATAACAAGGCTGAATATCTGAATTTCTGGAAGGATTCCTATTATATCATATGTATTGTCTGAATCTGCATGAATTACTTCAAATGCTTTAAAATAAATCATCTATTTTCTCAGAAACTAATGTTCAAAGAATGTGAAGGATCTTCACAGAAAATCATGTGGTGTGTGTTGGTATAAGTGAGTGGCATTTAAGTGTGTGTGTGTACTATTCAAAACCTTAACATATATTGTTTAAACACATATCCAATGCACTGTGCTTCAGGGGTTTTCTGAACACTTCAAAATCATTTTACATGTTCTCAAGTAGAAATGAGACACAAATCTCAGAGAAGTATATTTCCTTATCATCTATGATGGAAAAGAGACAGAAAACAAAAACAAATGAACGAAATGAATCAGAAGAAAGAACAAATGAAAGAAAATGGATTATTTAAGAAGTTAATAATGGGCCACTTGGTGGTTTACTGGTTGGAATTACTGGATATCACATGGTTAGTGGTTATAGTCCAGACCAGGTAGCTTGAAAAACATGCCAGGCTCATGTGCCTACATGGTCAAAATTCCCAGAGAAGTATAGAGGAGAAGGGACTGGACATCTCTCCTAGAAAAGTGCTTTATCACTTGCTTGCTGTCTCTCTCTCTCTCTGGAGAGCACTAGAAATTAAAAGTCAGTAATATTAAATCATACTGTTTTGCAAGTAACAATCAATTGTTAAATTCAAAGTTTTTCATCATTTATTTTTATGAAAAAGACCAAGAAAATCACAACCTGCATGTTTACAGCATGGTATATCATTTTGTGTGGAAACTAAGTCTTTGAGTGCTGTATAACATACAGGGGAAGAATTCCCAGGACGTTTAGGCACAATCTACACTTGGGAACAGATGACACATTTTACTTAAAAACTTAAAAACTTAAAAAAATTTAAGCTAGGTTGAAATCTTTTGAGTGTAAGAATTAGAAGCCTGGTGAGGAGGAATATATATATATATATATATATATATATACACACACACACACACACACACACACTATACACACACACACACTATATATATATATATATATATATATATATATATATATATATGTATATATATATATATATATATATATATATATATATATACCTGGAGCTAGTGTATATATAGCTAGTGTATATATATATTGTGTGTGTATACACACACACACACACACACACACACAAACACACATGCACACACAGGTATATATATAGTACCTAAAAAGTTCCAAAACATTAAAGTTTTCTCTAAGTGACCACATCTGAAAAAGTAGGTTATAAAAAATCTTTCTCCACTGTGAGAGTCTTCCATCCTAAAGAAATTTGACAGAAATGTACAAATAGCAATTAACTCACTTTAGGTATTGCTGACAGGCTAGAGAGCACAGCTGAAAACCTGAAGCAAGGAGTAGAATTGTATATCAATTACTGAACTCCACACATATAAAAGATTACTGATCTAATTAAGCATAAAAGAAGCAATGTATTTGGTCACATTTTTACTTTTACTCATTTCATATTTTCAGCTTGGAATTATTCATTTGAGAAGAGATTCAATTTCTTAAGAATAAAATAAGGTTTTTTTTTTTTTTTAAGAGAGATTTTTGCTATAGGTCACATGCATGCACTAGTAAGACAGAGACAAACAGAAAGAGAAATCACTCCTTGGGGTGAAAGCCATGCTGAAATACCTTCTTTTCCATTCTCCCCTGTGGGTCTTGGGCATGCAATCACAGGCTCCCAGTGTGAATTTTACACTACCAGGTTCGGGACTTGAACTGCCGTCAACTATGTGGGAATCCAGTGATGTAACCATTTCGCCATCTGCTGGCCTCCAAATAAAAATCTTTTTTTTTTTTTAAATGAGACATATGTGTCTACTGTTTACTAAAACAGGGAAACTTATTCAATAGATGAACTGGATAGGCCATTTTGACCTTCCTTTTTGATTTTTATTTGTTTTCTTTACCAATAAACTGAAGTACAGGAAGTAAAGACCATGCCTTATTCATTCCTGCATAGTCCCTGAAATTCACCACGTATTAATAAATGTGTGTCTGAATAAATGACTTAGTGAATCAAAATTCATTCATTAATCAGTATTTCAGACACACGAGACTTGGCATAAAGCCATTTTTTTCAAACAAAATAACTTGTAACTTCTAACAAGTGCCCTTTGTCATATCGAGTTATATAACCCCTGAGATAAATAAATTGTAAATTATAAGATCAATTATAATTAGTACAGAGAGAAGATATGGAATCCACTGGAACTTTTTTCTCAGAAATAACACTAAAGCCTATGATTAAGTTATCCAACATACATATACTCAAGAGAGAATCAATTGAGTCAAATGTTAAGTCTTAAGTCGTTTTTCTGGTCATCACTGGTCAGTGAGACAATCTGAACTGAATTTTTAAAGTCTCAGAAAGAGATGTAGCCATTCTGGCCATCAAATACAAGCCTGAATTATTCCAAATATGTGTTGCCAAATAAATCAACAGAAAATGGAGTTGGCTGTAAAAAAGTATGTAATTCATTCATTATATGATAATAATTTGCAGACAGTCACAAATATTAAGCTTTGTTGGCCAGCTATGACTTTCTTTCCAAGGCCAATCAAAGCTGTGGAATTCCTGGTGCTTTTATGTGCTGTTTTTAATAAAGTAGCATTTTCTTCAGTCACGGTTGGTGCTTTTTACCACTCCAGTCTTCTAAAGATAACCTAGAATTAAAAGTAATGGACAACATAAATTAGTAGAACCATTACGGAAAACAGTATGGCAGCTCCTCAAAAAACTAAAAATAGAACTATCTTATGATCCTGTTATCCTGCTACTGAGTATATGCCCAAAGGAAAGAAAATCAGAATGTTGAAGACATATCTGCCCTTCCATGCTTACGCAGCCCTATTTCTTTTTTTTTTTTTTTTTGGAGAGGTTTTCGCTATAGGGCGTGTGCGTTCGCCAGACAGAGAGAGAGAGACATAGAGACAGAAAGCGAGAAATCAACCCCCAGGGGGGATGGTCACGCCGCAATCCCTTCTCCTCCATTCTCCTCTCGGGATCTTGGGCACGCATGCACACGCGCCTGGCATGAGTTTTAAGCCACCGGGTCCAGGACGCGAACTGCGGTCAATTACGTGGGAGTCCAGCAACATAGCCGTTATGCTAACTGCTGGTTCCCTACGTAGCCCTATTCACGATAGCCAAGATACAGGAGCAACCTGAGTGTTCATGAGTATAAGAACAGAAAATGAAAAATGAGCAGTGTATACACAATGGGATATTGCTCAACCATTAAAAAAGATGAAATCCTATCCTGTACAGGAATATCAATGAACCTAGAGGAACCAATGCTGACTGAAACAAGCCAAGCACAGAAAGATGAATACTGCATGTACTTAGTCATCAGTGAAAGCCAAAAGATATGATCTCATAGAAGTGGATTATGTAATAGTAGATACCAGAAGCTGGAAGTGAGAGTAAGGGAAAAGAGTAGGTAGGATAGGAAGAACTTGCGTGACCGATGCAAAATTCCAAGTATAAGAAACGAGTTCTAGAGCAGTGTATCTCAGTAGGGAAACTATAATTAATGCCAATTCAGTATATATTTCGGGATAGCTAGAAAAGAGGATTTCAAGTGTTTACAATGCAAAGTAATTATAAATGATTGAGACCATCAATATACTTGTTGCTGTGATTTTTTAAAATTTTTATTTTTATATTTTTTATTATTGTTCATACATTAAATTGCTATACATCATTTAGATTGTGAAGCGACTTCACCCAGCATGATATACATCTCAGTCCAGCCCAGTTGAGACCATCATACACAACCTCGTCAACAGATAATAAACCTTATCTGTGTCCCACAAGTGTCTTACCTCTCTATTTTTCCCCCAACTTTGCTACGCGCTTTCCCTCTCACTCGCTCTTCCCACTTTGTCTATAGTGTCCATTACAATTTTTAATACTGTCATGTTTTCCAGTCTTTCAGTCTTGACCATAGAGTGCAGACGTTTGGTACATGTTAAGTGGAGACATGCAATATTGCTGGGATTTGATCATTACACATTGTATTCATGTATTCTGAAACGGAACTCAGCTTCACCAGTCAGGGATGGAGCTAAGGGTGCAGCCTGTGGAAAAGGGTGCTCAGAGGGACCTGATAAATTTTAGTCAAGGAGGGAGTCATTTTTTAGCAGTCATCAAGAAAACATTCATTTAAAATTTGTATGCTGAAAGGCATTAGAAAATCACATGCAGCATTTGACATAAAAGTTTATTAAAACTTTATTTGGGGCTAGCCTAATAGCCTAGTAGTTAGGGGAGCTGATCCCACACATCCCACTGCAGTTTGAATCCCAGGTCTGGACACGTGCATGTGTGTGCCCAAAATCACAGCAGCACACAGAGATGCAAGAGAAGAAATTATAGCATGACCATACCCTATCGAAGGAGTGCTTTCTCCCTTTTTCTCTCTGCATCTCTGTACTTCTCTAATGAGCACAAGTGCCCTCTGAAAATTAATTTTTCTAGAAAAATGCTTCTTTCTTCCCCATCATGCCAAATAAATTGTATTCTCCTGTTTTCTTGAAAACACCTGAATCCAAAGTACTATATTTCCTAACAATGCTTTTCATAATTTATAAATACATCAGAAAAAAATGATTATCTTTAACTTTTGCAAATTCAAACAGGTACATCAAATGCAGCTTCACGGCTTGGTAATTAGAAGACCCAGATCCTACATGGCCAGAACCAAGTGGTTTGAGGCCTAGCTCCAGCAGCTTGAAAACACGTTGGGCATGAACACACATGTTCCCCAAACCCAAAGGCATACAGAAAAAGAGAAGAGATTGTGATGTGATCTCGGGCCCCATTGGGAGGGTGCTTTCTCCCTTTCTCTGTGTCTCTCTATGGTGAATGTCCATGCTCTTTGACAAATAAAAACAACAGAAATTGATGTATCGGCAGAGTGTAAGAATTTTGGGGTGAATTGTGTAATCTGTAATTGTGTTGTCTGTTGTTTTATGAATAAGGCCATCAATATTTGAGGAAGTTTAAATGTGGTCAGCAGTACATTAATAAGGAAGAAAATTAATCTCTGATTGTTGATGTGTGACATAATCTTTATATACAAGCACTAGAAAACAGCAATAAAGTGTTACTATGAAATGCCCCAGTTTGGACTAAATATTGGAAGTTATACAACCTGCATTCTAGAGATGGCTTACTCGTCTAGCTGAAAATAGGTTTAATGGATAAAATTTGAAATTTCTTTCTAGCCTTTAACTTGGTTATGCTGAAATGCTTTTTATTCTTGGGTTTTTTTTCTTTCCATTCCCTTTCAGTGATTTTTTTCTCTTTATTTCTTTCATTTATTCTTACTTTCTTTCTTTTATTCTGTGTGGTTTTGTTTCATTGTCCATTTCTTAGGTTATTTTTTTCTGTTTTTAAGTTTGTTTTGTTTTTCATTTTACAAAGTCATCTACCACTGCTATGGTAAGAATGTGTCTCCTCTAGAACTCAGGCATAGAAACTTAATGGACAGGACTGGAGAGTAGTGCCAAAGGAAAATGTGACAGTCTGTGAGGTTGACCCACATGGGAAGGTTCCAGGTTTGAATCTGGAAGCCTTCCTGAATATCAGGCACCTACATATCCACAATCTACCTGTGACTGGCTAAAGCTGAGAATGGATCAGGACATCAAGTCCTACTGGGGGTGCCTTCTCTGTGTGTGTGCCTTCTCTCACACCCCGCTGTGGGTGAGCTTCCTCACCTATGGAAAAAATATGTAAGTAAAATACAAATAAAAAAGAAATTCAATGGCCAATGTGATAGTCTTAAGAAGTAGGGCCAGGGCATCTGTGGTCTGGTGGTTAATACAGAGCCCACATGGCTGATCACATGATTCAAGTTATGGACTCAGTAGCTTGAGAAACACACTGGGCACATGTGTGTGTGTGTGTGTGTGTGTGTGTGTGTGTGTGCATGCACACGCATGCATATTCCAAATCCCAATGGGATGGAGAACTGGAGGGGAAGAAATTGTGGTGTGACCATCCCTATGGGGTACATTTTATTTCACTCCCTTTCCCTTTGTCTCTCTGTCTCTCTCTGGCCAGTGCACATGCCCTCTGACAACTTAAAAGACATTAACAAAAGGAAAAAAAGAGGTAGGAGTTTGAAGAAACGATCAGGCCATAGAGGTGCTTTTCTTTCTTGTGAATGGAGTTCAGGCTCTTATAAAAGGTGCCTCAACTTCGGCTTCCTCTTGCTCTCCTGCCTTGTGCTATGAGGGTACTTTTCTCCCATCCAGAGCATGCAACCAAAACATGCCTTCTTGGAAACAGAGAGGCAGGGCTGTCAGGAACCAATGAGTTCATCTTGAACTTTCCAGAACCCAGGAATGTGAGAAATTCCTTTTTGTTCTCCACAAGTTACCCAGACTCATTTATTTTGCTATTGAGATGCAGACTAAACCACCAATTGGCCCCTAATGACACTTTCAGCATTCCAGTTCCATTTACTTTATTTTTATCAAAGTAAATTTCTATCAACATACTAGAATTTAATTTTATTCACCATTTATTAGAGGAGCAGAGGATTATCCTATATAAATACATATCCTTCCTTTTATTACTCAGGAGTGAGTTATTTTGCAAGCAAATATGGATGTTTGAGGTTTATTTTAAAAATATGCTTTAAGTGTTATCATTGAATTATATTATTTTAAAATAATTATATAACAAGAAAAATGTACTACACCTAAATTTGTACATTTAATTTTACCGGCCTTGAAATGATCTCTAAGCTTCATCAGTCATGGCAAATAATCCTTTCTTTATGCCTCATGAAAAATTTTGGAAAACTAATTTTCTTTCATTTTATAGATCGTTTTTAGTAGCCACAGCCAAAGAAGTCATATCATCTATTAGAAAAATTAACTATCATTAAAATGCATTCCTACCTAGAAAGTTATGTATCACACAGATCATAAAGAAATATTAGCAAAAAGATAGTCTCACTGGGATCGTGCCAGCACTTACCATACAATGCAAATCTTTAGATTATTTCATTTTTACTGCCTTCCTCACTGATACCAACAAATATAGTACTTATTTCACAGAGCCCCTTGTCACTAGAAATGGCATGTGATCCATTTCTGGCTGGAGGAATATAAGCAGAAGCTTGTGGGGGATGGGAAGGAGAGGAGAGCAGGGGAGGGACTGATGAAAAGCTTTTTTTTTTTTTTTTTTTCCTGGTTAATCAAGGAACAACCATGCTGAAAAGAGGACAGGTGTAATGGAATAGCCTGTCCTCCCTCCTACCTCACTACTGCGCTAAGTCACTATGACACCCAGAACTGCAGCAGCTCTTGAGAAGGCGAGTAACCAGCAGGAAGGAAGACCAGCGGAGCTTCTTGGTCCATGGAGCGAAAATGATTCCAAACCGGGAACCAGCAGTTAGTGTAATGGCTATGTCGCTGGACTCCCACGTAGTCGACCGCGGTTCACATCTCGGACCCGGTGGCTTACAACTCACGCCGGGCGCGTGGTGCGTGCGTGCCCAAGATCCCGAGAGGAGAATGGAGGAGAAGGGATTGCGGTGTGACCATCCCCCTGGGGGGTGATTTCTCGCTTTCTGTCTCTATGTCTCTCTCTGTCTGTCTGGCGAGCGCACGCGCCCTATAGCAAAAAAAAAAAAAAACAAAAAAAAAAAAACAAAAAAAAACAAAAAAAAAAAAAAAAGAAAGAAAAGAAAAAAAAAAAAAGATTCCAAACCAACACAAAGAGAAATCGTGGAGAATTTTAAGGTCACTCTTCACATGTCTGAGGATATTGGGGTAAATTTATGACAATAGCAACTACTTTATACATGTATTAAACATTGTGGTAAGACCTGAGTTTTTTTGGTTAATTTAATATACGGAGACATGGACTTATAGCAGAGCATTTAAGAGCTATGCACTGGGACCAGATCTCACATGGCTGGCCACAGCTCAGATCGGGCCCCAATGGCCTGAAACACATGTTAGGTGCATGTGTATGTGTGTCCGAAATCCTGGGGAAAGGAGAAAGGAAGGAACGGGACTGCAGCGTGACCGTGCCAAGCTGGGAAGTACTTTCTCCCTCTTTCCCTCTCTGGCAAGTGCAGTTGCCCTCTGGCAATCAAACACATGTATTTCATTACTAATTTATATTTACCTGTATTTTATTCCCAGCTTACATCTCCTCCTCAGAATAAAATCTAATTTCTATCATAAATATCATTTTTCATTTTGTAAATAACTTTTTTTAATGAAAAGCAAATTGTTGAATATCAGGGAGCAAATTTTTCCTTGGAAAATTGAATATAAGTGCTCAAATGTTAAGATATCCTGTTAATGCTAAATAAAGGAAAATGAATATTACATGTTCAGTATCTTATTTATAAATTGGAAAAATATGATTAAGCATATGTGCCCAGGACTTGATATAAACGATTTTTTTTAAAATACACACACACACCAGCATTCATACACATTTATAAGTATACAACATACTATTGGAGATTCCATTAGATTAAAGTAATGCAATTTGATGGGTCCAGCAGGTGGTTTTGTGGTAAAGATGCTGGACTCCAACATAGCCAATTGCAGTTCAAGTCCTAGACCTGACAGCTTAAAAAACACCCTGGGTTGGGAACCAGCACTTAGCGTAATGGCTATGTCGCTGGACTCCCACGTAGTCGACCGTGGTTCGCATCCCGGACCCGGTGGCTTAAAACTCACGCTGGGTGCGTGTGCGTGCGTGCCCAGGATCCTGAGAGGAGAATGGAGGAGAAGGGATTGCGGCATGACCATCCCCCCGGGGGGTGATTTCTCGTTTTCTGTCTCTATGTCTCTCTCTGTCTGTCTGGCGAGCGCACGTGCCCTATAGCGAAAACCTCTCCAAAAAAAAAAAAAAAAACCACCCTGGGTGCATGTGGGTGCATGCCCAAAATCTGAGGAAGAGAATGGAGGAGAAAAGATTGTAGTGTGACCATTCCCTCTGAAGGTGGGGTTGATTTCTCACTTTCCTTCTCACCGTCTCTCTTTGAGGAGTATACATGCCCTATGGCAAAAACCTAAAGAGAAAAAATTATTTAAGAGTAATGCAATTCATGCATTGTGGTTGAATATAAAGTACACACATAAAGACTAAGACAAAAGACGATCTTATTAAATATCTTTAAAATTTTTCTACAATAAGTAAAAAAGAATATGTCATTTATTTTGTCATGGTGAGATGCTGAGACTCTATTATAACATTTTAAATAGAGAGAGTCAGATGTACTTGCTTTACTAGTCAAGTTTCAATTTCATATTTCCCTAGTTTTGAAAATCAACATGACAACATGCATAATATTTTTTTAATTTGTTGAAACCTGTATGTATGTTATGTACTGTATTTTACCTTTTAAATAATTATTTGATTTATTTTTTATTATTATTATTATTTTTTTAATTTGACCAGAGAGAGAGAGAGTTAAGCTGAGAAAATAAGCTGCCAGTCCGGGACTTGAACTGCATTCAGCCATGTGGGAGTTTAGCACCTTAACCACCATGCCACCTGCTGATCTTATGTACTATATTTTAAAGTATACTATTCTATCAAAAGTCTTAAGAAGTCATATGCTTTCATAATGGATCTATCTGCATATTCACCAAATCTAATCCCTTATATTAATTAATTGCAAAATTTAAAATACAAGATATGCTTTTGTTCGCAATACAAAAATAAAACCAATCCAAATGACTCGTGTCAAAAAAAAAAAAAAAATGAGCAGGGTCAACAGGTGGCAGAGTGGTTAAGGTGTTAGACTCCCACATGGCCAACTGTGGTTTGAGTCCTGGACCTAGCTTTCTCATATTCCTTCTCTCTCTCCATCTCTCTCTGGTGAGTGTATGTTCCCTATAGCAAATTTAAAAAATAATAATACTATATAAAATTAAAATAAATAATTCTTTAAAAATAATGAACATACTCTCTCATGCTTGCTCACTCTCTCACAAATGCACACACACACAATCAGTCTCTAATAGCAATGTGTACATTTGTTAAAGTGATCTGCTATGTGCATCTATGAACTCGACATTTAAAACACTTGAAGAAGGAGATCAAGGGGATAAAGAAAGAAGCAAAATATTTAAGGGACACAAAAATGGAAAACTATCTGTTATTTATCATATGTATGATAGTATTTTTAACTGAAATAATATGCAGTGTATTCATTCTGAGAAAATTAATTTATCATGCTGTAATGATAGGATTGAATATATCATACACACACACACATAAAAATAAAATGCTTGTCAATTTTTTGTCACCCTATATTCTCCCTTTGCACATAGCCTGTATAAAAATACTAATTATTAGTTACTGTAATTACTTGCTCATGTTTATATTTCTTACTAATCTGGAAAACTTTGGGGAGCAGGGTTTATGTCTGTTTTATCAATTCTCTAGCTTCAGAACCCACTGCAGTGCATGGCACATAGTAGGTCAATCGTTAGTGTTGAACGGATACGTATTTTTGAGATCTTTTCAGACATCACTGAGTTTTCATTTCCAAAACACGTCTGGTCAAAATAGTTTAAAAATTTATTAGAAATGAATTGAAAAGCACAGTTCTTTTTAGAATCTGGAAAAAATTGCTGAGCTAATGGACATGGAATTTAGTGACTAGAATATGTAATATATAGTGAAACTTAAGAATCATGGGCTTTGAAACTTATGACAGTAAAGGGAGAAAATAATTTTTGGACATTTTTCTTCATAAGGAGTAAGTATGAATCAATGACTATTCTGTTGGGTTATCAGGAAAGTCATGATACATATTTGTATAAAAAAGCATAGAAAAATGCTTCATGATTTTCCTGAAGACTAAATAGATCTTGACCATAAAGGCATAGTGATTTTTCTTTATACATTTAAGTAAGAATGTGTCCTAAAAAATATACTATAACAGACATGCTATAAAAACTTTTCAAATTAATGTTCTAACAAGGCATTTTTAGCTTGCATAGTTTAGTATTAAGTGTATACACACTGAAAAACTGAAGTTTCCAATATTTCAATGTATATGACTTTGAATTTACATTTGACCTATTATTTTCAAACTGAATGATTTAATTATAAGTGTGCTACTACCACAAAATGGGTCGATAAAAACTCATATTTTATCAGAAAGAATAAATTAGAGCCATAAAAATCTATACGACCAGGAAAGCATAACTGCGTAGAAGAGAAGCCAATCTTTCATTTCTGTAAGTTTCTTTAAGGAACTATGTAAAGAAGTATATCTTCTATATACCATCCATGCTATTCAATTTGTAGTGCTTTCAAAAAGAAAAATAAAAAAAGTGATAATATTTTACTATGTGAATAGTTAGAAATAATTTTAAGTCTCTGGAGCAATATATTTCAGAGGTTGAGACAAGTATTTTCAGTAAAACATGTGAAAAGCAAACAATCGAAAGGTAAGGCCTTTACTAAAAAATAATATAACCAGGGGATTAACTATTGTTCAACTTGTTGAGCACATTAAGCAGAATTGTAATGTTTGTTTTCTCTATTACTTTTAGAATTTGCAGTTATTTTATTGAGAAAAGGCTACACATAAGCTGAATGATATGTGACACATATGTAAAGTTTGGGGCCTAGAGTTGACATAATGCTTAAGGTTCCAGACTCCCAGTGGGCCATCCGTGATTTTTGATTTGGTTCTGGTGGCTTGAAAATCATGCCGGTACATGTGCATGTGTGCCTAAAATCCCAGGAAGAGGATGCAGGAGAAGGGTTTGTGGTGTAGCCATCCTGCCCACAAAGGGTAGGGGGAGGCTGATTACTTACTTTCCCTCTCACTCTCTTTCTCTCTGTGTAGCACACATACCCCTATGGCAAAAACAAACAAACAAACACACACTCTAAAAAAAGAGAAAAGTTTATGTAAATCATAACGTGGTAGTCTATGACATCGTCGAAATGCATCGATATGTTAATTATAGATAATGAGTAAGAAGAGACTGTGTGAAACACGGGCAGAATTTAAGTGACTTATTAAATGTGCACCGCAAGTTAGTAACCTGTATAACACACCAGAGGTGCTAAAATAAAGAGAATTCCAATGCAAAAATGAGAAGAATGGAAAAATCAAGTCATGATCATGCCATGGACTGATAGCTCTGAGACCCTTAAATCAACCTCCCACTTCCCATGGTGAAACCAGCTGTGACTTGTGCCTTTGTTTTATGATTAAGGTAACCGTGTGACATTAGCCAGGGACTCATGCTGAAATTATCATGCTGGCTGTCATAGCCATAGTGTCAGTGAAAGGCTGAAGTGATACACCGAGAACCAGGACGGCCATTCTGCTCACTTATATCCTGCCCTAACTACCCTTAGGTACTCTATGTACCTTAAAAGTGTTTAAAAAATTCACAAGTGTTTTAAAAAATTCATGTAATGTTAGCAATTTATAACCCTTTCTAGTTAGGTCTGTGACCTTCAAGATGCTTTGCCTGATAGAATATGTGGGGACTGGAAGAATATCGAAGTTGAGTTCAAGGTCTACTGAAATTTATCAATCTTTATCTCCCATTTAAGAAACATTGCAATATGTTGTTACAACGAATATGCTATAAAGAGATTTTTTCTATGGTCTGTATGGTTTTTATTGTGTAAAGAAAATAATTACATATATATTATATATGTGTGTGTGTATATGTGTGTGGGGTGTGTGTGTGTATATATATATATATGTATATATATATACATATATATATATATATACACACACATATATACATATATATTTCTGTGTGTGTATACCAGCATTTCTATGAAAGAATTCCTATTTTTTATTTTGGTTTGAGTCTCTATTGATCTTCTTCTTTTCTTTTTTGTTCATTTTATTTCTTGTTCATAACAAGAAGAATGTATAGGCATTTATAGCCTAGTATACACCTCAAAGATGCCATCCAGAATAGAGAATCCAGTCTTCTTCACTTGTGGGCATTATCCTCACTCACAATCTATGCTACATGGTTTATTTTGAAGATTAAATTAATGTATGTAAAGTCCTTGAGAGATTTTTGCTATAGTGCGTATGCACTCGCCAGGGAGACAGACAGAGATAGAAAGACAGAAAGTGAGAAACCAGCCCCGGGGCGGGGGGCATGGCCATACTTAGTCCTCTCTTCTCTATTCTCCTCTGGAGATCTTGGGCGTGGATGCACATGCACCTGGCATGAGTTTTAAGCTACCAGATCCAGGACTTGAACTGCGGCTGACGATGGGAGACTCCAGTGATATAACCATTAGGCCATATGCTGGTCCCAGTATAGTTCTTTTTTATTTTTGTAATATTTTTTTCACTGTGAGGAGAAAGTTAAGTAGAAAGTTAGGTGCGCTCATCCTGATCAGCTCGCCTGGCTGTGTGCAAGTCCCAGTCTGTTGGGACTAGGATCCATCCTTGGGCAAACTAATATTTCCTTTAAACGACTATTTCTTCATTTAAAAAGTAGTTATAATATCTAATACTGCCTCCATAGAAACTAAAAATTTAACCAGAAAACATCTGTAAAATTGTTAGAAAAGAGCCTTGTATATGAAGGGAGATAAAAATACTTTTCTTTTATTTTTAATGAATGAGGAAAGTAATTTTGACTACTGTTATAGGCTAGACCTTAGTCTTCTGAAGTGGTATAAAAAGGACTAATAGTAAATGTGATACACTTTGACAGGCAGTTGGCTTGGTCTATAGAAAATAAACCTGTCTGCCCTCTTAAAATTGTAGTTGGCAAATGTACCTAGGCCAAAGGCAATTTTTCTTTATATTATAGTTTCTTATTTTCATTGTGTCCAGTGGAGGAAAGAGGTTGACAGCAAAATACCTAAGGCTTTTAATTGCTCCCTTGGCAATAGGTTATATTTTGTTTTTAATTAGTAATCTGCTTTTATTTTCACTGCTAGAAAAGGTAGACTTGAGTTCTATTTACATTATTTTCAGTTTTGGGAAGACAAGGGAAGGAATTTGTACAATAGATATTACAAAACTAATTTAATATCCCACAGATAATCTATGCCATGAATATACTTTAAAGCTGTATTGAAAATTGTTTAGGGACCAGCAGTTAGCGTAATGGCTATGTTGCTGGACTCCCATGTAATCTACCACGGTTCGAGTCCCGGACCTGGTGGCTTAAACTCACGCTGGGCACGTGTGCATGAGTGCCCAAGATCCCTAGAGGAGAATGGAGAAGGGATTGCAGCATGGCCATACCCCTGGGGGTGATTTTTCACTTTCTGTCTCTCTGTCTTTCTGGCGAGTGCACACGCCCTATAGCAAAAACCTCTCAAAAAAAAAAAAAAAAAAAAAGGAAAATTGTTCAGAAAGTACATTTCTTTTTTCTCTTTTCTTTCTTTTTTTTTTTCTTTTTTTTTCGAGAGAGATTTTGCTATAGGTTGCTTACATGTGCTGGAGAGAGATACAGAAAGTGAGAAATCACTACTTCTGGGGGGGTGGGGGTGGGATGGCCATGCTGTAATCCCTTCTCCTCCATTTACTTCTCTGGATCTTGGGCACGCAAGGACATGTGCCCAGCATGAGCTTTAAGCCACCAGGTCTGGGACTTGAAACACAGTCTACTACATGGGAGTCCAGCAGCATAACCATTACACCATCTGCTGGTCCCCAGAAAGTACATTTCAAAATTGTTGGTTAAATAAGTCTCAGAGGTAAGATCAAGGAATATAATTTTTTATAGCAAATAGAAGAAAAACATAAGAATAAAAATGATTTTATTATTTTGATGGTACAGAGTATGTGTATCATAGAAAAGAGAGCAAGAGAGGGAAAGAGAAGGAAATAGAGAAGGGACCCCCTACAGGTCTGTCATGCTGTGGTCCCCCTTTCCCAGCACTCCGGCTCCTCAGGATTCTGGGTGGGTGACTGGCACATTTTCAGGCTAACATAGGGATCCAAACCAGTGGTGGGCATGTGGCTTCCAGCACCACAGTCCAGTACGCCAAGGACTGCACCACGAAGGCTGAGCTAAGAGGAACTTATTGAATAGAGTAAGGTCACAGATCCTCCTCAATCCTTAATAAACCCCAACCCTGGATTTGGGAGCTAGCTTGTTACTATTTCACAGAGATGGGCAGAGACATGAGACCTCTGGCCAATGTAATTTATTACATGGGACAAAAGCAGCAACCAGAAGTTCCAGTTCACATGTGCTGCTTCCCTTTGCACCCATAGGAGAAATGCAGGACCCATGACAGAGGACTATACACTGAGTTGTTCCTGGGGAAGAACTCAGCTTGGGGGACTCACTGCTGCAGTATATAGCAAGCAGAAACAAGAGTAAATTTGATCTGGGGGAGCAATTACATCAATGAACTTCAAGTCAGACATTCTGAATAAGATAAAGTGAATTTTAATCGTACCTAATTTTTAATGGATTTTGTCTGGTGAAGAATTCTCTGATAAAGAGAATCCCCAAATTATAATTCTGGATTTAATGTATTCCCACACTGCATGTAAACATAATCTGACACTATTTACTGAGTCAAATCAAGAAGCTCTTTGTGCACAAAGACAACTCCAGGTTGTTTGGAGAAACACAAATGTCTGATTGTCTATGCCAACAAAACACACAGACACACTGTTTAGTGACTTGAGATAGCATCTTCTTTTTGTGGGTATAAACCTTAAAACCAAAGTGCCCCACTTTATAGCACTATGAGCACCTGAAGCCACCTCAGACACAGCGATTCATACCTGCATAAGTACCATACTATTCTTGGGTAATGCTTGCCTAGGATGATGAAGAAAAGATATTTTAAAATAGGATATTTCTTTCTATTAAAAGAAAACAATTATGGATTTAATTAATTAATTTTTTACTATAATTTTTAGTTTGCTATAGGGAACACACACTCAACAGAGAGTGACACAGACAGAGGGAAAGTGAGAAAGCAAGTTTTCAAATTTGGGACTTAAACCAGTCAGTCTTTGGATGTCCAGCACCTTAAACCATCACACCACCTGCTGGCCCCAAAGTAAGGTACCTTTTTTTTTTTTTTTTTTAAGAGGTTTTTGCTATAGGGTGCATGTGCTTGTCAGAGAGACAGAGAGGTAGAGAGACCTCTTATATTTAGTTTTCTTTCTATAAAACTATGATATTGGACCAGCAGTTAGTGTAATGGCTATGTCGCTGGACTCCCATGTAGTTGACTGTGGTTCGAGTCCCGGACCCAGCGGCTTAAGCTCAAGCCGGGCGCATGTGCGTGCGTGCCCAAGATCCTGAGAGGAGAATGGAGGAGAAGGATTGTGGCGTGGCCATCCCCCCTGGGGGGTGATTTCTTGATTTCTGTCTCTCTGTCTCTCTCTGTCTTTCTGGCGAGCGCACGTGCCCTATAGAGAAAACCTCTAAAACACACACACACACACACACACACAAAAACGACAAAACAAGAAACTACAGCATTATACACTTACTATAAGGACCTGGAGAATGGATGGTAGCTTTAAGAAAGCATAAAAAACTCTAGTTAAGTCATATGTGACTACCAATACATTTTAATTTCCTACATTATATGCATAATATTTATTAAGAAACAAATTTTATTTTTCTTTTCTGCCTTAAACTCCAGAAAACAATTTACTACTATTTTCCCTGAGCTTTACATCCACTCCACTAAAGGAAAAAAAAAAGAAAGAAAAAGAAACACATCACACACGTATGTGTATCCAGCACATTCACATAATATAAAATCTAAGTTCATGGCAGCCGAGTAGGATGGGCTGGGCTATGGCAGCTCCCTTCCCTGGAGGCATTGTTAGGCGATCTTTTTCTTCTAGAATCAATGAATACAAAACCAAATACTTACTGTCTAAGAGTTCTCAAGCTTGGCTGTATTTTACAGTCACCTGGGGGACTGGTGGGTAGGTCCTACCTGCAGAGATTCTACTTTAATTGGTTTGGGAGCAACTGGGATATTGGGATTTTAAAAGCTCTCTAGGCAATTCTAACGTGTAGTCAAAGATAAGATCCATTCATGTACACTATTCTCTAACTTGACTCTATCCATTTTTTTAAAGTGGAGAGTTGAAATCTGCAAATTTCCATTTTTCAAAAACTAATACACAGTTCTCCAATGTCTGGAGGCATTGCAGTTCATTCAACCTGGGTCCTAGATTAGGGGTCTTCTACTGTTTTTAGTGGTTTTTAAGTTTCACAAATCATCTATGAAATATACACTAGTTGGCAAGTTAGTGATAGAACTGGAGCACATATTCCTAATAGCTACATCAAAATCTCTGAGAATTTGTGAATTTTGTGAGTAGTCTAAAATACTTGTTTTAAAATTTGTCCTAATGCCTGCACGTTATAGAATTCTTGATTTCACAGGGCCTACCAGGATTTCTCATGCTTTAATTTGCATGGGAATCACTTCAAGGTTTTATTCAAATGTAGTTTGTGGGTCCACAGCAAGTCCTGAGATTCTGCATTTCTGACAATTCTCCATTTTCTAGTTTCTTAAGGTGGTCTATTAGGTTGAGATTCTTCTTCTTACTATACATATTTACACCTGTAAATTTCCCTCTCAAAACTGGTTTATCCATATCTCATAAGTGGTGTTTTTGTATTCATCCATGTCAAAGTACTTTCTAATTTGTCTGTGATTTCTTTCCTGACCAAGGATTTAAGAATGTTTACGCTATGAATTTCCAAAATTTTCATGTTACTGATTTCTAATTTAACAACTTTGTGCTAGTAAAATACTTTCTATGATTTCAATTCTTTGATTATTTTATGTCCTATCATGTGGTCTCTCCTAGATAATGTGCTATATACATTTGAGAAGACTATGGCCTATTGTTATTGCTGTCAGATTAAATAAGATTCATATTGGGACCAGCAGATGGCACAATGGCTACATCTCTGGACTCTATGTAGTTGACCGCAGTTCAGGTCTCAGACCTGGTGGCTTAAACTCACACCAGACGCATGTGTGTGCATGCCTAAGATCCCAAGAGAAGAATGGAGGAGCTTGTGGTGTGGCCATCCCCCCTGGGGGGGGGGGGGTGATTTCTCGCTTTTTGTCTCTGTCTTTCTGGTAAGCACATGCACTCTATGGGAAAAAACTCTCAAATAAATAAATAAATAAATAAGATTTATATTTTAGTCAGTGGGTGTTCACAGTGAGTCATGTACCTCACTGAATCTTCACATGCACAGTATAGAAAACACAGTGTTTATCTGTTTAAGCTTCTGGAAAGAATATGCAATGATACAACACCTCAGAGCCATCAATCTGCAATTTTAATACAAATTCATTTCATTAAGTGCCAGCAAAAGACTATGAGATAGATATCACTCTAAAAGGTATTTAAGTTTGGTTTGGGAAGACAGGCATATATATATACATGCAATTAATATCAACTGGTTAGTAAATATATACACAGTTCTGCTAAGTTGTTTTTTGTTCGTTTGTTTTAAAATAAGGGCAATAAGATCTTTTCCTATTTTCAGGTTTTTGGAGTTTTTTTGTTTTTGAAAGCCTTCCTCAATGGCAAATTTCAGTATACGCATTTGAAAAAGATTGAAAAGTTTTAGATTTGAACCGTTTAAAAACCCAAGAATGCTATAAATTTTGCAGAAGAACATGTCAAATGTCATGGAAAAAGCCCTAAAATTGCTCACTATTGTAAATATCTGTTCAATACATAGTAAGTCCCAGCATTTTTTTAGTGGATAGAGTATAATCTCAAGGACAAATGGATCTCCAATAATGAAAATCCATAGATCAGACTTTACCTTATAATTAATTAGTATGTACATAATAATTCTACCTAATTATTTAAAACATCTTGGCAATAGGTTATGACAAAAGATGAGTTCATACATTATGGATGTATTTAATAAGGATCCTGAATTGGCAAAAGTCAGATGATACACTCAAACTAGGATAATTTGAGAAATCTTCAATAAATGAACTGCTGATAAAGGTATGTGAAGGGTAGTATAGTATCCTGGGACTAGGAGTTGTTGAGTACTTCTATCATCTTAATTCCAAAGGATGAGGGGACTAGTTACTGGAGACCAGGTAGAGAGTTGGATATAGAGAACACTGCCCTGAGATAAGTGACCTTCCATTATGGGATTCAGCCAGCTCGAGGGGAAGAACCAAGGAATACATGTATAAATATGCCAACCTCTTTCTCCTCTTTTCTTCTGATTTTCCAAAACTTCCATTTGACCAAACCCCACTTGCAATAAAGGCAGCAGTTCCTTTTGGTATTAGCTGTTAATATATGGAATGTGGTCCAAGGGCAGATCACAGAGAGGTGTGATGCACAGTGAATTTGCAAGGGCAAATGAGAAGGGTAGAAAGTAGAAATCTCCTGTGGGAGCAACCCTTCAGGTGTTACTTCTTCATCCATGCAAATACTATTTTCTGCTTTCTGATACCAAAATCTCATACTTAGAGAAAATTGGACTAGGTTGTCAAGTAACTGAAGATATGTTTGCAGTGACCTGATAGGAAACTAGAGCATCCACCATAAGGAAAATACCCCTCAGAGAAGTGGAATTTAAGCACCTTTGGGGGTTGAAGGGATTGCTGCTTAGGGCAGAAGTGCTAAACCCTTTAGAAGATCATGGGCCAGGAATTAAGCGAGTAACCAACAAATACAGTACTAGGTCTTCAAAAAGTACATGAAAATTGAGTATTATTAAAAATCAGTGCATGGAATTCAGTCATTTTGCACTTCAATAAACTTGTACTTTAGTTTATTTATTTATTTATTTATTTATTTATTTATTTATGTTTTAGTTTTGTATATAGGGAAACGTGCTTACTGGAGACAGACAGAGGAAGAGAGAGAAAGTGAGAATTTACCCCCAGGGGGGATGGCCACTGCAGTACCTTCTCCTTTACCCTCCCCAGATGTTGTGCACGCAATGCACATGCACCCAGTGTGTTTCTTATAAGGTCTGAGACTGAAACTTCAGTCAGTCATGTGCAATCCAGTACCTTAACTGCCATGTCCTTTGATAGCCCCTAAACTTCTACTTTTTATTGTTTTTTTTGTTTGTTTGTTTGGTTTTTTTTAGAGACAGTTTTTGCTGTAGGGTGCATTTGCTCACTGAAGAGATAGAAAGAGATAGAAAATAAGAAATCACCCCCCGGAGGGGGGGGCACACTGCGTGTCTAAGACCCCGTTATCCCCCGGGGATCTTGGGTACACATGCACATGTGCCCAGTGTGAGGTTTTAAACCATCTGGGTCAAGACTTGACCTGTGGCTGACTACCTGGGAGTCCAGCGGTGTAACCATTACACCAACTGCTGGTCCCTAAACTTGTACATTAATTCCACTTTGGCATGAAAATTTTGAAATTCCTAGTGCAAATATCAAAGCAATAGAAGATGGTAAACTGAAAACAAATGCATTAGGCCATTTCTCGCCTGGGAACCCTTCTTATATGCTATCATAATTTATATGAGCATGCATACAAATCTTCAGAGAAATAAAATTAGCAGAAAAATCTGAAGTCCTATATTCCCTGAGGAGGCAGAAAAACTATAATTAAGGGTCTAATAATGAATCATGTCTGTCATGTCTTACATTATGTGAGAAGATTGATACATGTGTGTCAACATTTAAAGAGAATTTTTGGAAACAGATAAAAAGGCACCTATTATTTTACCATCATAATGTATATATTTACAGATGGTGCCTCTGCAATACCAAATTGAATGTCTAAGAAAGAATACCGCTGCTTACATTTTCTCTAGTAGAAAACACAGTAAAGGGAAATGCTGTAACTTCTACCATGAATTAGAGGAGGAGGAGATTTCATGAGTGATCTGAATTTTCATGAATGTTGGGTTGACATTTGCAAAATTGATTTGTCTTGACATTTAGAAGAATTGTACAGAATTATGTGTGCCTGCTCTAACATTATGCAAACTAAAATACACTTTTAATGTTTAAAGCTTTTAAAAGAATATGACTGTTTTAAGAGATGGAGAACGCATCTTCTTCTCTGTGAAAGCATATTCCAGACTTGAAAAATGAAACAAAGACATCTGTCTGCTGTTGGATCTTAAAGAAAAACAGATCTAAATGGCAAACTATTAAAACAGTATCAGAGGTTGTTATTTTGTGAAAGATTACTTTAAGTTTTGACTTGCAAAGCAGAGAGAGGACAATATACCATGATAAAAAAAGATAAAAAGATTTCAGGTTAAGCCATAAAAAATTAGTTGCAGACACACCCATTGTGATTTACAATAGAGGGAATTTTTGAAGAGGTTTTTTTTTTTTTTTTTTTTTTTTTTTTTTTTTTTTTTTTTGCTATAGGGCACGTGTGCTCGTCAGACAGACAGAGAGAGACAGAGAGACAGAAAGTGAGAAATCACCCCCCAGGGGGGATGGCCATGCTGCAATCCCTTCTCCTCCATTCTCCTCTCGGGATCTTGGGCATGCACGTACACGCGCCTAGAGTGAGTTTAAGCCACCAGGTCCGGGACTTGAACGGCGGTCGATTATGTGGGAGTCCAGCGATGAAGCCATTACACTAACTGCTGGTCCCGGGAATTTCAAATGATATAAAGTGATAGCTAATATTTATGGAGTACTTAGTTTCTGTGTATCAAGTTTGTTCTCTGAATGCTACATGTCTACATTCATTCAATCCTCCAAAAATCCCAAGAGATTGGTACTGATAGTATCCTCATTTTATAGATGAGAAAGTAAACAAAAACAGAAAATTAAATAACACATGTAGGACCGACCACACAAGAAAAAGTTGCAATGAACTCAGCCACTGTGGCTATACAGCTGTGTTTAACCTCTACACCATTCTGTCCCAAGTGATGACATAAGGCCTGGGCATGGACTTGTTTAAAGGTCGCTTGGATTATGACAAGTGTTTTGTAATCCTTTTGTAAGAGTTCAAGGGCTCTCCCAGTCTAAGAGTGTGAAAGCAAACCATTAGATTACCAGTTTTACTTAAGCACTACCTTACGATAATGAATTCAGAGACAGTGTGACTACAAGGCTGGACAAAGCACTGGAGGCCAAAGAGTGGCCGAATGTCTTTAGGAAACTTATGCCTGAAACTCCCCAGCCCAGTGGCAGTGGGAAATGGAAAGGAAGCATACAAAAAGAAAACAAACAGAAGTAATATTGGACCTTAATGGTATATAATAGTAGAGAGAATGAAATGGTCATCTTCTTGTCCCATTTAACAGAGAAAGAACATTACCTTACAATTGTTAGAAACATAAAATAAAAAGGACATATTAAAGAGTATCTTAACATTGAGATGAAAAGGAAAAAAAAAGATATAAAGTGTCTTACATGCTAGCATACCCTATGTAGTTTTTATGTTTGTTCTTAAATAAGAAACAAAATATCCTAAGTGTGTCTGTCTCTGTACTTAACGAGTGGTGCCCTTTACCATTATTCTATGAAAGGCAATGTATTCCTTTCAGAGGCTGAATATTTGATCTTAGTGGGACTGCTGTTCTCCATCCGGATAAATTTCTATTTCAAACAAAATATGTTTAGAAATATATCATTTTGATCTGTGGGAGAAATTCTAACAAGTAAGATAGAAGAAAACCTATAGAAAACCCAAGCATCTTGCCCGGGGCAGGGGCCAGAGCTAACTTTGGCCCTTGTGCATAGCAGCGGCTGGCATTTGGGTTACACATTTCATTGTAGACAGATACTGCTCTTTGCTTTTTGGAAAACAATATGTATTTGGTTAAAGTCAGATTTCATCTCTCAACAGGAAGACCTATATTGTGATTTGGGACATCAGTGGGTGGGATTTTCATTAGGGAGAACAAGGGGATAGGGAGGCAGGGATGGGCCCTCTTCACAACTGCTTGTTTTGCACACTATAGGACCTCCAGGGAATATGGCAAAACAAGGGCATCTATTGTGACAGAGGGTGATGCTAAAATTCACTTGACATTTACAAATAATAATGTTACTAATACTCATTAAATCTCAATCAGATTTACCAAACTTAGATATTTGACTTTCTTCTTGTTCTCATTAAAGTATTTAACTGAGCACACAAATTCCTAATGACACTAGCAGAGTAAAATGTGTCTCTAAGCTATCGGTCACGTCTGGTTTAAAACACAAACATTGAAAAGTCCAATTCCCCATTGTCTATGGACTCAAACAAGTACCTTGGGTCTTTGTGTATTTGTGAGGGGCACCGGAGGGAATGCAGGACCACATCCACTGTCCCTAGACTGCAGAGCTTTGCTGTGAGGCTGGTTTGGGGCATCTGAGTGCCAGGCCCTTGGTGTCCCTTTTTCTCAAGTGCCATTGGTCTTGTCAGAGGATCCTATTCTAAGAGCACCTTTTGGTCCTGGTTCTAGCCAGTCAGCCTTCTGGATCTTGCCTTGGTGATCTTAGAAATCCTTTCCTTTTGTTCATCAGCATGCTAAGATTTGTTGAAATCTCCAAATTTCTTCCTATCTTTTATGACGAGTATTTTGCGTTGTTATGATTCTCATTGTATCTAAAAGCTTACCTTTTTTAGCCATGGTTGCACTTCACTAGTATTAACCCCTATTGGTTTGACACTATAACTCCACTTTGACTGTATAAACTGTTGCTCTGGCATACCTTCCATAAGCAAACAAAACAAACACCTGATCAATGACTGTCATAGGCAAGTGGGGTCCAAGACATTCCCCCTCCCAAACTTTGACATATGGCAGCTGGGATGGCTTATCTTTTGGGAAGTCAATATTTGTGCTTCTGAACTACCTGAGACATATCTCTATGACCTTCTCTCTTGGTAAGACAGGTGTAACCAGCATCCTTCTCTGATTGGATAAGTCTCTGAACTTCATCACTAATAACCTGAAGGCAATCGAAGCTCATTTGAATGTCATTTTGAAAGAATTAGTATCCTGAGTCAGTTAAATAATTTTTCAGTGGGCACATAGATTTTAGATGATTATTAGTGTGGTGTGCTCATGCGTTCTCCTTTATTTCTTTCCTTTACTTATTTGACTATATTTGCTTATTCTCTCTCTTTCTTTCTTTCTCTCTCTCTCTCTCCCCCTCTCTCTTTTTTCTCTCTCTCATAATAAACTGATTCACTCAAGAACTTTCTGTTCCCCACTTGGCTTTTGATTGAGGAATATAGAAGCTCTCCTTCTCATAGAAGGTTAAATTGCTACAAGGCATTGAAGAATGTAGTCACCTTTTATAGTATGGAAGGGACGTTATCCCTCTAGACACCTACTATAGCTAGGCTAAAATCAGGCTGCCGTGAGAATTCGATGCTGCACTGGAGCAATGGGGCTCTCTAGAAAGCTGTAATATTCTGAGGTTATGTCCTAGGAGCAAGATGCTCTGAGATTCCCCCAAACCCATTTAAAATTATTGTGCTTGTGTTTTATCTTTGGGTGGAAGTTATATGAGATTGCTTTTCAGGCTTTTACTTAAAACTTATTCTATATTCATTCATTATATATCATTACAGCATAAAGAATGAATTTTCTCATCCAGAATTCACTGAATATTGGCCCAATCAAAGACAGTACCACAGCTATTATATTGAACAGACAAGTTTCTATTTTTTTTGCCCTTCTGTTTTTCTCATACTTTTCAAACTCTTCTATTTTCTTTCCAGAAAAATTCTTGTTTACCATCACACAAGAAGAACGCTATTGACCATAGTGTATAGTTACTCATTTCATGTGTATATATATATATATACATATATGTATATGCACACACACACACACACGCATACACACTCTAAATTTTGTTCTTAAATCCCAGCTTTTACACTTCTATGAAAAGTCTTTTCTCTCTCATCAAAAGCATTTTTTTTTTTTTTTTGAGAGAGTTTTGCTATAGGGCACATGTGCTCACCAGAGACAGAGAGATAGACAGAAAGCAAGAAATCACCCCAGGGAGATGGCCATGCTACAGTCCTTTATCCTCCATTCTCCTCTTGGGATATTGAGCATGTGCATGCATGCACATACATGTACACATGCACGCGCACACACACACACACACACACACACACACATGCCTGGCATGAGTTTTAAGTCTCCCGGTCTGGGACTTGAACCACCTCTGACTACATAGAAATCCAGCAATATAACCATTATGTCATCTACTGGTCCCCAAAAGCATTTTTTTTTTTTTTTCTGGAAAGGTTTTTGCTATAGGGCACGTGCGCTCACCAGACAGACAGAGACAGAGAGCCAGAAAGCGAGAAATCACCCCCCAGGGGCAATTCCCATGCCACAATTCCTTCTTCTCCATTCTCCTCTCGGGATCTTGGGCACGCACGCACATGTGCCTGGAGTGAGTTTCAAGCCACTGGGTCCAGGCTGCGAACCACGGTCAACTACATGGAAGTCCAGCGACATAGCCATTACGCTAACTGCTGATCCCCCCCAAAAGCATTTTTAAGAAGTATGTTTTTGTGTTTTTTTTATTGTTATTATTATTATTATTTTTTTTTTTTTTTTTTGCCTTATGGCATATGTGCTTGCTGGAGAGACACACACACACACACTGAGAGAAAAAGTGAGAAATCACCCCCAACCCCCTCCGCAAGGGGATGGCTATACTGCAGTCCTTTCTCCTCCATTCTCTTCCTAGGATCTTGGGCACACATGCACTCAGGTCTGGTGTAATTTTGAAGCAACCATGTCCAACACTCAAACCGCAGTTGGCCCTACGAGAGTATAGTGATGTAAAGACAGTGAGAGGAGAAAGCACTTCCCCAGAGAATAGTAACTCTTCTCCATCTCATTCCCCTTTTTGGGATTTTGGTGTGCCTGCCTATGTGCCTTAAATGTTTCTCAAGCCATGGCGGTCACATGGAATCCAGCTACCTTAACCACTGGGCCATAGAGCCCACCCTGAACTCAGTTTTGTTTGTTTGCATGTTGAGCCTTCCATGATGTGACTCTATATACTTATTTATATACACTGTGTGGGGATCAGGCTGAGATTAGTGAAATTAGAATTAATGAAAGAGCCCATGAGGCTTTGCCAAAGTGTGGAAGACCTATTCGAAGGTACAGGAGGTGGGCGCTGAAGGTTAGTTAGAACTTTTAACTGTGAGAAATGTCATCTATTTGGTCTACTCACACTTCAGATTTGATAAGATCCCCTGTGACAGAAATTCCTCTTTCTTTTAGATAGTGGGAGAGAGATCTGGGAACATTGCTGCTGTCCAGTTGGATACTGAAGCCCAGCCAGAGAATGTGCTGGTAGGAGAAGAGGAAATATGAGTGAATTACATAATAAGGCAAAGTTCTCATTGTATCATGATCCTCTGGAACAAAGGCCATGCCTGTTTTCTAATCATTCTGGACTTATGAAACCTAGTAAGTTTCTTGAACTATTACGCTATTAGCCATTATGCTAACTGCTGGTCCCCCTCAAAAACATTTTTTTTTTTTTGGAGAGGTTTTTTGGCTATAGGGCGCATGCGCTCGCCAGACAGATAGAGAGAGACATAGAGACAGAAAGTGAGAAATCACCCCCCAGGGGGATGGTCATGCCGCAATCCCTTCTCCTCCATTCTCCTCTTGGGATCTTGGGCACGCATGCACATGTGCCCGGTGTGAGTTTAAGCCACCGGGTCCGGGACGTGAACCACGGTCGACTACGTGGGAGTCCAGCAACATAGCCATTACGCTAACTGCTGGTTCCTAGCCTCAAAAACATTTTTAAGAGGTGTGTTTTTTTTTGTTTTTTGTTTTTTTTTTTTTTTTTTCATGTCATTGGGGAAGTCATGTTTTTTTTTTTTTTTTTTATCTGTTTTTCTGTATAAAAATGTATTGTGACTTTTCCAACAAGCCAATATTTAATATAGTTCAAGTTTTATTTTCTCTTGCCCTCCCATAAAGTCATCCTAACTGATGAGCCTGACACAGAAGAACCTCACGTTTATGAGCAAAAATAGTATCTAACAGACTGAGTAGATATTGATAAATACTATAGTTCGAATAAGTCCCCCTCAAAACTCATGTGTTCATTGTAAAAGGATTAAGAGGATGAAAACTTAATCGGGTTATAGTGTCAAAAGTTGAGGCTTTTGGGTGTGATAAGATCCTTAGGGTCCTCCCTGACTGAATTCAGGTGGCTTTAGAATCAGCAGGGATAAGGCCAGATCAGCAGAGAGAAAGCCACATGGCTACAAATCATGCTGTGCTGTGTCTAAAATTCTGCCCTCTGCCATCATGCAGCCTCACTAGAAGCTGGACCCTGGACCTCTAAACTGTCAGCTAAATAAACCTGTACCTCTTTATTAAAACATCCAATCTTGGGTATTTCTGTTAACAATGCAGTTACAGACTCAAACAACACATCAATGAAACAAAGGCAAAGTCAAACTGAGGTAAGTATTAAGTAAACAGCCAGTGCCTTCTTGGGATCCTGTCATAGTAGTTCTCATAAATGTGTTTGCAACTATGTGACGGTTGTGTGTGCCTGAGGAAGTGTCTGTGGAAAGATACGATGGGTGTGAAAGCAGGTAGGTGCAAGACAACCAGCCAGAAGGGGGAAAAAAGACCAAGGATCCTGTGTCCTTTGAAACACAGAGATGCTCTTCACTGAGGGTTTGTACAAATGATCCTCCCTGTCATCATTTTTTTTTTTCTTTTATGGTGATTATTAAGGATGCAAAGTGTCTAAATGTAGACCTCATGGGTGGAATACAAAAAGTGAAACAGATGGGAAAGGCATAGTGGAGACTTTTTCATTCACAAGGAGGGGAGCGTTGTTGATGAGGATGAGGAAGGGGAGCGATGTTGATGAAGATGAGGATGAGAATTTCTGATATTTGAAGTGAGTGTGAGACAGATCTGTTCCAGACTCTGACAGTGTTAAACTTGCGTTCTGACCCCAGATAAGAGAAGACAGATTTGAGGAGGGCCAACATCAAGATGATGGCTGTAATGGCATAAAATTGAGAATACCAATGGAGAGTATGAGCTTACCTGGATATATATAGGGGGATATTAGATTTCCCAAGAATAAGTTAAACTCGGTGGTGATGCCTATAGGTATAAATGGAGGATTACAAGCCACTTCTAAGGTAAGATAGAGCCATGTGCCAAAGTAAGAGAAGGGATTGCAGTAGGAATTCAGAAGGAAATGGTGCTCACTGCTGATAATAACAGCATGATCTCCACTGAGAATGCATTTGTGGACCAGCCTCCTATGCAGCAGATTAAGTGCTGTGTATAGCAAGATGTATCCTACATGACTTACTGTGGTTTGAACCCTAGCCTAGGAGGCTTTAAAAACATACCAGGCATGTGTGTATGCATACCTACAATCCTGACAGGATGGAGATAGGGAGGAAAAACGATTGTGGTGTGACCACAGCTCATTAGGAAGTGCTTTCTTTCTCGTGAGCACTTGCATCCGCTTGTTCAAGTATATTGACTTGAGAAAGCCTCTATACTCGGGCTTTGGTTTCCAAAAGGAAACTGCAGCCTCATTTAGAAGGCTGCTTCCTTGGTTAGTTGCGAAGTTACAGCCAATCACAGTAGACAGGCTTCAGTCAATCATAGGCATCCTGTCTTTTGAACAGTGTTAACTCAGACAAACTTCAAGATGTAACCAATCCAATTACTTCTCTACCTCATTCCTTCACTTCTGCTTTTGCACATCACTTTTCCTCTCTGGAACATAAATATTCCCAACCTTGAGACTACCTGGAGTCTCCTTGAAAGTCATTCTGCGGTCCCTGATTCGAATCATGTTTATTTTTGCTCCATTAAACTGCACTAAATTAAATTGTCTGGAGTTTTACTTTAACGCATTGGTAATAAAGCAAGAAAATGTCATTTGTAAATAACTGCAACAAAAATTGTCTTAAATTTCCTTACCTTTTCTTTACTTAGAGGAGACTGTAAATATGGGTAATGATATACAGAATATTTTACTCTAGAATATAGTATTAGCATTCACCTACATTCTTAGAAAAAGTGGGATTAAATTTGAAAAGTCAAAGACATGTTCAAGCTATATTTTAAAAAATATATTATCTAAAACATATCATGAATATGTATAATACAATAATGCAATACAGAAATTATATTGCTGAGCAGTGTGAATTTAATTTTTTTTTTTTTTGGAGAGATTTTTACTTTAGGGCACATGAGCACGCAAGAAAGACAGAGAGAGACAGAGAGATAGAAAGCGGGAAATCACCCCCCAGTGGGGATGGCCATGCCACGATCCCTTCTCCTCCATTCTCCTCTTGAAATCTTGGGCACGCATGCACACGCGCCCAGTGTGAGTTTAAGCCACCAGGTCCGAGACTCGAACCGCAGTCAATTACATGGGAGTCCAGCGACATAGCCATTATGCTAACTGCTGGTCCCATGAATTTATTTTTTTCTTTAGGTTTTTGCCATAGAGTGCATGCACTAGTTGAAGAGAGAAAGAGAGACACAGAGATGGAAAGTGAGAAATCACCGCCCAGGGGGCATGGCCATGGCACAATCCCTACTCTTCCATTCTCCTAAGAGTTTGGATACTCATGTGTCTGGCATGATTTTCAAGCCTCTGCATCTGGTACTTGAACTGCAGAGTCAAGTATGTGGTGTCCAGGGCCTTACCCTCCTCCATGCCATCTGCTGGCCCACAGATAAGTGTGATTTTTTTGAAATAGTATTATAAACTCACACCTAGATAAAATATTATCAAGGGCTATTTACTAAATTTATTTGAATCAGTATTTTTATAGTGTTTTACTGACCAACGTATCTAATTATGGATACTGTTAGATATATGTAATTTGATGAACATAATGTTGATACACTAATCATATTTTTTTCCTCCGAAAAAGTATTACATTGCTTTTAATGTCATAAATCATATTTTAATTTCAATTTTACACTGATGTAAATTCAAATACAGTCATTGCAACTCTCTAAGACAATAAAATGCAGAATACAATGTATCTGAAAAATTGAAGGTTGAAGCAATAATTGAAAATACCAATTGTTATCTTAATTAAGGTGACAAACTGAGCAGTCCAGTATTTTATTATACACTTTTAATTTTCAGTCTGTAATTGTAGTTCCACGTCTGCTAATAAAGATCTAAGAAAGCAATGGTTTTGGTCACACTTGCGGAAATGTTAAGTAACTGCCCTTGAGAAGACTGATTTTCTTGTTTCTAATAAGTCTGTATTGATCGTCATAAAGGGGAGATGGCTTTCTCATTTTCTAATCATGCTCAGAAATCTATATACATTTAAAAATCTTCTAAATTTGGCACTATTGGCTTTCTTGCCATTTTCATTTTCAGTAACTAATGAATATCAAGAGCAGGAAGATCATTTCTAGGTAATTACTGAAAAATAAACTGATTTATTAGGCCATGACACATCTAATACAGAAATGCAATACAGTACAGACATGTGCTGTACATGATGTCCATTGTTCTTTCAGACTGGGAAGTTCTTTATCAGAAAATCAATAAAATCTTTCAGCCTTGTAGTGTTATTTGAATCCAAGGTCTTTGTTGCTATATGAATTATGTATTAGAATAAAAAAATACACTTTCAATAATATTCATAGCCAACAAATTATTTCACATAATTTTAAATAGATATGTATTGAACAAAAACTACTCCTTATGTTTCAGAATTTTTCCTTCCCTCAATCACTAAATCATTTTTGTGTTAAACTGTTAGTAGAAAACATGAGTTATACAACCATTTTGCATTTCCCTTTTCTACGCACATCTGATTGGTATAGGTTTTCTTTTTATGATCACAAACTATACATCATCAATGTAATTTCAATAAAATTATTTTTCTTTGATCATATCCATTTGAGACATGGAGTTTTCTGTTTTTAGAGAAATGTGTGTTTCTGATCAGCTTTTAATCATGCCTGTCCTCATAGACAGATCATGAACCGGGCTTCTTATTTCAACAAACCTAAAATCGTAATGGTTTTTAACATTTATTTAAAGAGAAGAGGAATATATTTTACTTCCATAGGATCAGTAAATATCTTAGTAAATGTTCTAAAATTATGGTTTATGATTAAAGGTATTTTGCATTGCTACAGTAAAAGGAGAAGGATAAAATGAAATCCACAATGTCAGAATAAAGTTCTAGCAATGGTTTATGGATTAAATAATATAAAAGCTTATACATCAAAATTAATGAGAAACGCAGTCTAATAAAAAGCCAATTCAATATTCAATATGACTATAGAAGTCAATCTAGCTGTTGTGCATAATGTAGCAGTTGATACCAGTATTTTTCATCTCTGCTTTGAAGGTCAATCATTTGTTTCATATTTAAGTATGTATGCTCTAATTTGTATGTTATATATGTATATATATACACACACATATGTTATATATAATATTATATAATGTGTGTATATATATATGTATATATATATATATATATATATATACACACACACATAGAGAGAGAGAGAGAGAGCGAGCACACACTTTCACACTCACTTGGGAAGGCTTCTGTTCATTTTCAAAGGTGATTTTTTTACTCTGATCCCTGATTTATAAAGGTCTGATAAGCTGCACTATGGACTTGGCAGTTTACCCTTAAGGGATATGGCTATAAAATGGAGACCAACAAGAAGCAAGAGTTGCAGGAAAACTTCCTACCAAGAGGCTATGGCAGATGCTCCATGAAGATGAATCAGTAGCTAGGACTACAGTGATAGTCTAAGGATGAAAAGACATGAGAAGCTTGTTATAAATATCTAGGTGGTAAATTGGTGTTTGCCAAAATATAGGTTTGTTTTGTCCATGGTACCAAGAATATTGGATAACATATCTTTATTGAATGAATGAATAAACCAATGAATAGATAATTAGGTGACTGGAAGGACACACGACAGAGGAAAGAAAGACTTGAAAATTATTTCTTGTTTTCTGGCTTAAGTAACTGTCGGGATGTTGATACTGTGTACAGAAATAGAAACAGGACAAGTTTACCAAGAGCTGGGGGTGATGGCTAAAAGTGCTAGTGCTGTTTATCTTTATTTAATTTTTCACATCTTTGGCTCATGGTATTCCCCCATTTTAAATCTTCTAATATTTCTCAATGCTAACAGTTCATAGACTACTTCTCCAGTGGACTTAGACAGATGCCAGTTCTGGCACCAGTTGGCATTTCTAACTCATCTCCTGCTAACTTTTCTTCTTTTAGAATTAATTCCCCAGGTACCAGCAGTTAGCATAATGGCTATGTCACTGGACTCCCATGTAGTTGACCGCGGTTCGCATCACAGACTCGGTGGCTTAAAACTCATGCCGGGCGAGTGTGCCTGCATGCCCAAGATCCTGAGAGGAGAATAGAGGAGAAGGGATTGGGGCATGACCATACCCCCTGGGGGTTATTTCTCATTTTCTGTCTCTCTGTCTCTCTCTGTCTGGCGAGTGCACGTGCCCTATAGCAAAATCCTCTCAAAAAAAAAGAATTTCCCTAAATACATAATTTTTCATAATTCTTTTTTAATAATTAAAAATGCTACTTCTGCCCCTTAAAATAGCACAGATCCTGAAAAATCTAATAAACATTGGCATATTTTCCAGTTTTTCTAAATTTTCCTCAAAAGTTTTTTCTATGTTCTCAATGATAACTGGTCAATTTTCTTCCCTGTAAAGTAATTCCTAACATCTCTCATGAATATAATTTAAAGCTCTTAACAAATCATGATTTCATAAAATAATAATTCTTAAAATTTGGACTGACTAAATACATCAAAGATAAAGGAGTTGCAAAATTCAGCCTGTTGACTTTACTGTGCCCTTACAGAGCAAAACAGATGGCTGAATGGTTGTGTTAAGTAAGGCCCACAGAAAAAAATTAATTAAAGCTGGTAACAAGATACACGGTAGGGAGGTAAAATAAAAACTTAAAATATATTCATCAAGATGCATTACAATAGAATGGATGGACTACAATAGAATATTTGGCGAAGAATTCACAAATGTGAGAATCAGTCAACCTCAGGAAGACATTATCCCCCAATACTGCCTATTCCCTTGGATCTGTCACAGGTACGGTGCCAGATTTGAGCAGGCAGCCCCGAGATAAGGGCAGGAGAACATCTGCCTCATCAGTCACTGCTTACCAGGGGACAACCAGACTGTCTCTGGGGACTCCTTCCTCCCACCTGACTCCTGGCTGGGGAAGGAAAGTTGATCTCATTTTTCTTTCTTTATTAGCTAGATTTTCTTCAAGGAACTTGGGGAAAATTATTATCTTCCCTACTGCTATTACACATCACCAAGATGCTTGGTGCACCTCCTAATTCTCACAGAGACAATAAATGATTACGGACAGGTAGTCCCTAATGCAGATGCTCATACCTTCGAAGTCCACACCGGGCATGCACAAAAGGGTTATCGGTTTCCTCAGACTATTTACTTGAAGGAAAGATATGCAAGTCCAGATGGAAGTCTGCTAATTTGAACAAAGGCTCCAGCTATAAGAACAGATCTCCCTTCCTTAATAGTCATGACATAATCCCCAAATAAAAGTAATACATACTCTCATTCCTAAGGCAGTTGTCCTTCTCTGGAAGCTGACCACCTGCATGTTTTTCTGGCATGGATTGTATTCTTGTCTATGAAAAAATTTTACCTTCTGGGGCCAGTAGTTGGCATAGCGGTTATGTGGCTGGAATCCTACCTATATCGTCGACCATGGTTCAAGTCCCAGACTTGGTGGGTTAACACTCACACTGGGTGCATGTGTGTGCCCAAAATCCCTGAAGGAGGATGGAGGAGAAGGCATTGTGTTATGGCCAACCCCCACCCTGGCGGGGGGGGAGTGGGATATTTCTTGCTTTCTGTCTCTTCTGTCTTTCTGGAGAACACACACACCCTATGGCAATTTTGCACTCTCGAGAGAAACAGAAAGCGAGAAATCCCTTCTCCTCCATTATCCTCTCAGGATTTTGGGCATGCACACACATGTGCCTGGCATGAGTTTAAGCTGCTATGTCCAGGACTCGAACCATTGTCAACTACATGAGAGTCCAGTGACATAACCAATATGCCATCTGCTGGTCCCAGTAAAATCTCTCTTAAAAAAAGTTGGTTTTTTTTGTTGTTTTTTGTTTGTTTACCACTTTCCTATTAAAAACTCTTTTCCTACTTCACTTGTGTTTGTGATTTTTTCCTGTCTTAGGGCAGCCTCTGACCTTAGAGATCTGGACTCAAAGAACTGAGTATCTCACACAAGGCAGTTCAGCTCCCGCATCTGGTGACAGGTTCAGCCAGCTCAGCATATCACTTTCCATCCTGTTGAACAATGCCGACTGTCACAGTAAGAGTGGCAGCAGGCCACAGAAGCAAGCCACAGCCAATTATCATCTATCAACCATCCAAAAGGGAAAGATATTAAAAGGAAAGAAGGATAGGGAAGATTCAAGGGACTCTGCAGGACCTTTAGTTGGAACTGCATATTGTGAGTGATCCACAGTGATCACAGGTGATGGGCACCACGGCTCTGTAATCCTTTTCTGGGAAAATATTATGTTCACATTTTATGCATCTGAAAGAAATAAAACATTCAAAAAAATCAGAATTCTATCAAAACCGAAGACTTAATTAAAGTGAAAAGTAAGGGCCAGACTGTAGTGCTGCAGTAAAATGCCATGCTCTGTGAAGCAATTCCTCTGAGGGTGTTCTCAGTTCGAGTCCAGAGACCTCCCTGAGTGTGCCAGGCATGTGCACACACATGATCTGGGGTTGGCTGGAGCTGGGGCTGATCATAGCTTCAGAAGCCTATTGAGGGTGCTGTCTTTCTGTCTCTTCCCCCTGCCTCACACAGGGAAGAAATAAATGAACAAACTTTTAAAAGGAAAAAAAATAAGGTAAAAATTAGAAAACTTTTCTCTCTCCCTCTACATTCCCTAATTCTCTAGAGCTGAAATACACTTTTACCAAAATAAAGTTCCATCACCATCAAATTCCTGTGTCTTCACTTTTCACTAAAAGTGCTCTTCGCAGTTTTGCTCTAATGGATGTCCGGATCTTTTTTGAGGATGCTAGCTTCCCCTGAAGGGCTTTCGAGTGGTAGAGGATTTTTGTCAGGTTTTATTTGATTTCATCTGCAGTTCTCTTATCACTGAGCTCAGGAGTAGGTGGGATTATTCGCTCCTTAATCCTCATTGCTCTTCCCATTCTATTCTTGGCTCACCACAGAGATAGAATCCGAAGTTATTCCATGTTTTCACTCACGATGCCTCTGACGAGTGCATCAAGTGCCCCTGGGCCACTGCTCCGTGCTCCATGTCTTCAGCTCTGCTCTGACTCCTGCTTTTCCGGTCAGCATTTTTGATGGTTCAACTCTTAGCCTGAGCAGAAATCCTGACCACAGTCGGGCTTCTCTGCTTCCTGAACTGCAGTGAACTTGACTTATATCCTCCCCCAGCCACTCGGTTCAGTAGTCATGACTGAGACGTCCTCATTACCTATAGCTGCAACTCCTCCTTAGTCTCAATTTCATGCATCACGCTCTGGGAGTGTGACTTCCTGACTTCCTTGTAACTCACTGCCTCAAGCAACCCCGCTCTGAAAAGCCTTCATGCCACTGGGACGTGTATTTATCGATCCCACAATATTTTCATTTGTTCTCATCAACTTTATATTTTTCTCTTCCATCAAAACCAAGTATACATTATATGGTCAGTTTTTTTTTTTTATTTTGTATTGTTTTTATAAGATATTTTTGTGATAGAGTACATGCTGGAGGGACAGAAAAAGAGAAAGTGAGGAATTACTCCCTGGGGGGGATGGCCATGCCTTGACCCTATCTCCTCCATTCTCCTCTTACACACACAGGTGCCCAGTGTGAGTTTCACACTGCCAGGTTCAGAACTGGAACAACAGTTGGCCATGTGGGAGTCTGGTGCTTCAACAACTACACCACCTTCTGGGCTCTGGTCAGTTGTTTCAATGACTCCCTTGTCAACACCCTCAACTAAAGTATTCTTTAATGTTCTCATCCAACTTGGCAAAATCCTAATCCTAATTAAACTGAACTTGTTATTTACCCCATTCTGAAGGTGAGTACTGGGGTGACTGGAGAAACATACGTAACCATGTTACCTTATCACCTATAAAATTCTCTTCACATGGTATAGTACTTAATTTCTCTACTCTCTTCTACTCTGCCTGATGATGATTCTGTGCCTTTTTTATTCTCCTTAAATATGCAATGTCTCCTCAATCTTGCTCTTTTTTAGCTGATGAACTTGCTTCCGAATTCACTGAGAAACAAAGTCCAATCACTTGCACTCACAGCTATGCACCTGCTCACATCTAGACTCTGCATTCACTCCTATGCACGCATCACAGTCCAACTCCTCCCCTTGTGAACTGCCGCCAAGGTCTCTTGCCAGACCCTTCCTCTCTGTGCAATAGCCCAGGGCAAAGTAAAGTTTCCCCTTCCTTTGAGTAGGCTCAGCTTGGCTAGAGAGCAAGCATGGGCGATAATCCTAAACTAGATTGCAGCTCTCATGCAACCGCTGGACGCAGCCTCTGTATGCACTAGACAGTCCTAAGCTGGGGGACCTCTTTCCTGCTTAAGAACATTGCTCGGGCAATTCTGCACTCTACCTTCACTGTCAATAATGCACCCTTCCTTCCTTCCTTCCTTCCTTCCTTCCTTCCTTCCTTCCTTCCTTCCTTCCTCCTCTCTCTCTCTCTCTCTCTCTCTCTCTCTCTCTTCTTTCTTTCTTTCTTTCTGTTTTTTTTCTTTTTTTTCTACAAGTTGTGTGTGCTCGCCAGAGAGACAGAGAGAGACAGGGAAACAGAAAGCAAGAAATCACCCCCTAGGAGGGGATGGCCACGCCACAATCCCTTCTCGTTCATTCTCCTCTCGGGATCTTGGGCACGCACCCACACACGCCCGGTGTGAGTTTAAGCCACCAGTTCCGAGACTCAAACCGCGGTTGACTACATGGGAGTTCAGTGACATAGCCATTACGCTAACTGCTGGTCCCAACAATGCCCAGTTTCTACTAGATTAGAGAATTGCTATCATGCTGTCGTTTCTTCTCTCCCAATGACATTCTATTTTGATGGAACTTTTCCTTCCAGCTCCCTCACCACTCTTGTTTTCCTGATTGCAGCTAAAATTTTTGCAGAAATTTTTTATCTGCCATGTGCGATTCTGCACTTCCCTAACTTTTAATAAATCCTCTTTCATTGGGCATTTTCCTCTTCTCCTCCATGGAATCTATAGCTTTGGTGAAGTCATTTATATCGTAGTTCTCACTGCTAAAAGGCAAGGCCATTTCTCAAACTTGTGTATCTTTGATAACTGGGATTATATCTTCTTCCTGTCAGCTCAGCTTTGTAAATACTAGTCTCTGTGCTTTATCCAATCACTCCTTGTCACTTCCGTTGAGAATTGAAGGGCTGGACTGTGGCACAGCCATAAACTATGAAGCTCCACTTGGTGATCCTCCAGGAGAGGCTCCTAGTTTGGGTCTGAAGACCTCTCTGAGTATGCCTGGCACACACTCGCCCACGATCTAGGACTGGCTGAAGACCGGGGCTGGATGGTGGATGTGGGGCCCTGTTGGGGTGCTTATGCTCTCTCTCGTGTTTTATTCTTTTTTTTTCTGTCTTTTCCATTCATGGACGACATGAATAAATAAAACAAATTAAGAAACCTTTACAAAGGATTTATAGCCTCATTGGTCAGTCCTCATTCCCCCTCCCCTTTTTTAAAATTTGCTAACTCTGCCCATTTCAGGCAATTTTACTGTTGGCTCATTGGGAAAGTCAGGATGCATTTCTCCATTGGAAAACATACCATAACTTTCCCAATGACTTAATTTTCCTCGAACTTGATTTCTCTTCCCCTTGATGCGCAGATTTATTCATTCGTTTTCCTCAAGTCTTCATTCAGACACCACCTTCACAGTGAGCGTTCTCCTGCCCAACCTGTTCAGAACAAGGCCTCCCTCACAGAACTCCCAAACACAGCTGGCCTAGGCTTATCTCCCCAGCACGTATAACCTTCCCGCATTCTAAGTCCCATGTATCAACCATTGTCCTTTCTAAAGTGTAAGTTCATCAGGAGCAGGAAGGCTTCTTTGCTCTGGATGCTGCTGTATCTTCTCAATTCCATAGCACAGCACATAATGGGTACATGATCGAAATTCATGAAGCTGATTTGGAATCTAAGTATCCTGCAGAATTCTAGCCACTTTGTATATGATGTGACAAGACATATTTAATATTTGCACACTTTTCTGATGAATTCTGGCTCAGGTACTATGAGATAGTTTTTAATCTTAAAAAAAGAAAGTTTGACATATATTTTATGACACATCAATAATAATGGCAGTAATCACTACAACTGTTTCTAATATTTTTTTTTTTTTTTTTTTTGGAGAGGTTTTCGCTATAGGGCACATGCTCTCACCAGAAAGACAGAGAGACAGAGAGATAGAGAGATAGAAAGTGAGAAATCACCCACCGGGGGGATGGCCACACCGCAATCCCTTCTCCTCCATTCTCCTCTCGGGATCTTGGGCATGCACACACACGCGCCCGGCGTGAGTTTAAGCTGCCAGGTCCAGGACTCGAACTGCAGTCAACTACATGGGAGTTCAGCAACATAGCCACTACGCTAACTGCTGGTCCCCATCTTTTTTCTTTTTCTTTTTTTTTTTTAGAGAGAGATTTTTGCTACAGGGTGCATGTGGTCACCAGAGAGACAGGGACAGAAGTGAGAAATTACCACCCAGAGGGGTTGGCCATGCCTCAACCCCTTCTTCTCCATTCTTCTCTAGGGATCTTGGAAACACATGAACATGTGTCTGGTGTGTTGCAAGCCTCTGGGTCCAGGACTCAAACCACAGTCGGCTCTCTGGGAGTCTAGCAATGCAACTTTACACCATCTTCTGCTCCCTTTAATATTAAGAGAATGAATTTCAGAGGTCTGACTTTATAAATAGTTTCCTAATAATAGTGGATTATTAGTGCTTAGACATAGATTTCTAAATTCTTTGAATTCCATCTATAGTCCATATTTTTTCTAATGAGATGTTGCTTTTAATTTTTTATAAAGTTTTCTGATTTTTCTTAAAAAAGGCAACAGATATAACTTGTATACTTTGGGTAATTATCAAGTGTCAATGCAGGTTAAAAGATTGTAATGAACTTGCCTAAGAGAAGCCCATGGTGGACGTTTCCATTTGTGAGAACAGAAGGCATATGGGACCCTCTGTATTTTCTACTCAAAAAAGCAAAACTGCCTTATATAAAAAAAGCTTACTAATTTAAAAAGGAAGAGATAAGTGAATATGTTTGTGGATTCAATTTGTAAATGATTGTTTCCCACTTCCACTGGCTCCATGACTGCAAATCACCAGGGCATAAAAGAAGGTGAGTGTATGTCTCAGCAATTAGAAAAAATAATAATTTTAAATTCAAAGAGTGTGTATGCTTGACTTGATGGTGATGCCTGAGTTACTTGCTTTAGAGAATATCAATGTAGGGACCAGCAGTTAGCATAATGTCTATGTCGCTGGACTCCCACGTAGTCAACCGCGGTTCAAGTCCCGGACCCGGTGGCTTAAACTCACGCTGGGTGCGTGTGCGTGCATGCCCAAGATCCCAAGAGGAGAATAGAGGAGAAGGGATTGTGGTGTGGCCATCCCCCCTGGGGGGTAATTTCTTGCTTTCTGTCTCTCTGTCTCTCTCTGTCCATCTGGTGAGCGCACGTGCCCTATAGCAAAAAAAAAAAAAAAAAAAAAAAAAAAAAAACTCTTAAAAAAAAGAACATGGATGTATAGTTTTATTCTATGCCATTATGTTACATGAAGCAGAGGTCATTTCATTACAATTCAGGATCTTTCATATGCAAAAATCCATACATCACATGTAAGTTTCATGTACTATTTTCCACATTTTATTATCTCTAGTATTCTTGAGAAATGTATTTTTATTTAATTAATACATATACTATTTTTAAATAAATAATAGCATGTGTTAAATATTTGGTATTCATAGTTGCAATCAGTGGCTTTCTTTATTTAATCCATACACAAGCTATGCATACACGTGAATAAAATTTTACATAAAGAAAATGAGTATTACAACATTAACTTGATTTCTTAAGGTTCTAAATACATTAAGTCGTATGGTTGAGATCAGATGTAACACTATCTAATTCCACAGGCTCTTTGTAGGGTTAATGTGTTCCTTCTTAACACAATCTATTGAAGATATTTATTGATAATTCTAGAAATAAAACATATAAAAAATAGTCACTCATGCTCAGTAACACAACTGGAAATATTTTAATGCATGTCTTTCCAAATTTATGTCTGTGTAAAACTTGTTATAAGATACTTAATATAGGCACCAGCAGATGGCATAATGGTTATGTCACTGGACTGCCATATAGTTGACTATGGTTTGAGTCCTGGACCTGGTGGCTTAAAACTCATGCTGGATGCATGTGCATGCATGCCCAAGATCCAGACAGGGGAATGGAAGAGAACGGATTGTGGTAGTCATCCCCCCTGTCTGGGGGAGGTAGAGACTTTTCAATTTTTGTTTCTTTGTCGCTCTGGAAAGCGCATGTGCCCTCTAGCAAAAATCTCTCTTAGGAAAAAATAAAAAGAATATTTCATATATTATCACAGGACTTTTACAGTTAATTGAGTATTCTCAGTTTTTCAAACTGATTATATTTTTTCATATATTTTTATGATATTCCATTATCTGGATATACCACGATGTCACTAGTTCCCTGTTTTGGGCATTGCACCTTTTTGCTGTTTGACTCATATAAGTGATGTTGAAATGAGTAATTTTTCTGTTCTTCTAAACTTATTCACTTTACTTGACTTCTTTGTTCCTAGAATAACTTCATCCTATTATGATTACTTCACAATGTGATGCATGTTTCTATGATTTTCTAAACAAAATTCTAAAGTGTCTACTGAGTCAATGAACAGTTTCAACAATTAAGCATCTTATTTTCTATCATTTTCCATAGGTAGGTATTATTATCTGTTATCGGGGCTGGGGTTGTTTACGTAACTGTTAAAGGTACCTCGACATTGGTAAACTTACTGGTTTCATGTCAACAATGAGAGGAAACTATCCATGACATTATTTTCCATGTAGGTTGTGCCCTTCAAATGCACTATTTTTTTTCCCCCTTATCTGGTTCAAACATCACCTTATGGATTTGTAAATGATGCTTCAGAGTAAGAATATTCTCTTTTTGCTTGCCATTCACCCTGCAAATTTTCACCTGCCTCAAATATGTGAAAGCACTGTTGTGACTTCATTGTTCTCCATGTTGTTTTGTGAAACAGAGAATTTAATGTGCCTATGATCAGATCTTTTTGGTGTCCTATTTTTTTTTTTTTTTTTTTTTGGAGAGGTTTTTGCTATAGGGTGGATGAGACAGAGAGAGACAGAGAGATAGAAAATGAGAAATCACCCACCAAGGGGGATGGCCACGCCACAATCCCTTCTGCTCCATTCTCCTCTCAGGATCTTGGGCACGCACACATATGGGCCCGGCATGAGGTTAAGCCACCAGGTCCAGGAGTTGAACCACAGTTGGCTACATGGAAGTTCAGCGACATAGCCATTGCGCTAACTGCTGGTCCCTTGGTGTCCTATTTTGAGTGGAGAAAAAAAAATAATTCTAAAATAATAATAATTTCCTCTAGGAGTCCTTACGACTTCTTTTTTTTTTTTTTTTTTTTTTTTTTTTTTTTTTTTTGAGAGATTTTTGCCATAGGGCATGTGCGCTCGCCAGACAGAGAGAGAGATAGAGAGACAGAAAGTGAGAAATCACCCCCCAGGGGGGTATGGCCACGCTGCAATCCCTTCTCCATTCTCCTCTCAGGATCTTGGGCACGCACACACATGAGCCTAGCGTGAGTTTTAAGCCACTGGGCCCAGGACACGAACTGTGGTCGAATACATGGGAGTCCAGCGACATAGCCATTATGCTAACTGCTGGTCCCCCTTAAGACTATTTTCATCCAACTGAAACTTATATACCTTTCAAGTATTGGATTAGAGGTAATATTTTGAGTCGAAGTAAGTTTAAGTCATTTTTCCAGTGCCAGTGATTTTTTTTTTTTTTTTTTTTTTTTTTTTTCTGGAGACCCTACCTTCAGTAGGAGTTCGTTAGTTCCTTAAAATGTCACTCTCATTTATCTCATTCTCAGGTATTTGGTTTTCATCACTCTGCATAAAGGAAAGTACCCATGTGACCCTGTTCTGGAGCTAGGCCAGCTAATTCATGCTCATTCCTGGAACTTAGACATGTAGTCTTAAAAACTGTAGTTGGTCAGAAACCCATAGGGGTGGAGAAAGCATTTTGCACATGAAGAAATTGACCTACAATGGAAAATAAAATATTGATAAAATAAATACCCCAAAAGAGGAGTTAACAGAGTTTATACAACAAAGAAAGGAAAACCAGGGAAGATGGCCGCTATAGCTCCTGGGACATTTCCACGCCCTGTGGCTTTTATTGAGAGGAGGGTAGGCATTGTTTGGCATGAGGTGCCGCAAGGTGTCCTTTTGTGAATTATGCTTTTTATGCTTTAGCTATCTGTGAAAATTCTTTTCTTTGTAACCAAATAACCTGTAAGATTCAATTGTTTATATGAATGTGTACTTGGATTTCTCTTCTTATTTTGAATGTACTGTCTATTCATTCTTATAGAAGAACCATATTCGTGTAAGTAGCGTATCTTTCCAGGATATTTGAATAGCCACCAGAAGGCACTAATATACTTTATTCTTGACTGTTACTATATATGTGTGTGTGTGTGTGTGTGTGTGTGTGTGTGTGTCTCTGTGTTATGCGTGTATGTGTGTTTACATATTTATTTATATATATTGATTTCCAGGAAAACCTGAGTGTCACTTTATCTTGTTGCAAAACCTATTAGAATTCTGAATATATGATATTTGAATTTAATGCATAAAACAATTCAGTATGATTCTATGTATATACAATATTCAATTTATGATATACAAGAAAATAAAATGTTTCCCTATGCTTTCAATTTTAATTTTTTATTGTGTAAGAATCTGCATGTTTCCTCAAAGGTGCAATAAATTGTTATGTAGTTTCTTTTTTTTTTTAAAGAATTACTTTTATTAATTTTATGTATTCATTCATTTATTTTAATTTGACCAGAGAGAGACACACAGAGAGAGAAAGAGAGAGAGAGAGGGAAAGTGAGAAGCAAGCTGCCAGAGAGGGAAAGTGAGAAGCAAGCTGCCAGGTCCAGGACTTGAACTGTGGTCAGCCATGTGGGAGTGTCCAGTGCCTTAGCCACCACGCCACCTGCTGGTCCCATGTTATGTAGTTTCTATGCCATTGCAGTCATTGATCAGGTAATAGGGAGAGACATGAACAGGACAGACATCAGGCAGATCCCAGAGAGTTGATGTCCATAAGGGAGAGACCATTTTACATGATCATGAAATGAAATTACCCCAGAAAGGATGATAGAGTCTAGAGCATTCCAGGCTTCCTAGGTCAAGGTAAGAGTTTTGGCTTTTATAATGAGTATGAAAGTGAGTGACAGACATTAAGTAGAGATATGCTAAGCGGAGTTGTGACATAATCAGATTTGTTTAAGATCTATTCATGGATACTTACATGTTCATAGCCTTCTGTTTGTTTATGTTGTGTGTGCGTGTTATTTTTTGCTTGAGGGCATGCATACTTGCCAAGAGACAAACAGAGGGAGAGTAAAAACCATTTCTCAAAGGGAATTGTGATGCCACAATTTCTTCCCCTTTATGGCTCCCTTATTTTGAGATAGGAGATAGTCTAAGGACTCATTGTTAGGTATAAAGCACAGAACAGAGACACAGTAAGCTTTACCCAAGAGAGTCACAATGGCTAAGTTTCCGGAAGCAAGTGCTACAATAGGAGTCAAAGTAGCTACAGTTAAGGGCAACAGTTTCTTTTTGCTAATACATTCTAACAAGAAGTACAAATCACTACAGCCTGTTGATCCCACAAAGAATGAGATAATGAATCACTAGATAACCATGTAACTATTTTCTGAAGCCCACTTCCTCATTAGAGAACCAGCCCATTGCTCAGACCGCTCAGTGCCTCTTCAGCAACTCATTCAGGATGCTTTCCTGTTTAGGAGTTGTATTCTTCCTTTCCTCTCTTAGTAAACTCACTTTGCTATCCCCTCTCCATGTCTGCAATGTCTACTTCTTCGTGAGCATGGGACTAGAACCTGGTCATCTTGTGGTCCTGAATCAGACACTGGTGTTTGGCCTGGCCACCCTAATATTCCATGTCAATTTCGGCACACTTGTCCAGCATATTTCTCTTGCCACTTGAACTGAGTGGTAGGCCATGTGGGATCTGGCTGCCTTAATCATTAAACCGCAGAACCAGCTGGTAGCTTTATTGTTAGTAGTATAATTTCAACGGGTTAGAGTTGACACATAGAAAAACAATTGATTTTGGAGTGAACGTATGTCCATGCATATTTCTAGTAATCTGAAATTCTAAAAGTTTTTTCTGTTTCTTTTTTTTTAATTTGAATAATCTTGATAAATAATACATTTGTATAATAATAGTATTGCCTAATGTTATGACAAGTACAGTTGTTACACAGAAGATTCTGTACCTTATTTTCTGAGAGGTTAAACCTAGTTTTCCTCTGTTCTATTAGACATATTTGTTTTTGCCTATGACTTTAATCTGAGTTTAATAAGGACAAAACCCTATGCTGTGATTGAAAAGATAATTAATAGAGTACTAGAGACATATGACTATTGGGAGGGTCAATTATTGGAGATCACATAGATCATTTAGAGAAAATTTAGATGTGCCTGTTTTCACATAAATTGTCATAATGATTCCACCATCTGCGGAATTAAATCAAATGTGTTTCTGGAAAATACCTAGGAACACTGTGAGCCGCCAACAATTGATCTCAGCTACTTTCTGGTAACTGAACTCTACATTGCCTTGGGTGAAATTCTTAGCTTGCTTTCAATATATGCAATTTAAATAGATCCCCAAATCTCAAAAATTCTGGCTCTAGAAATGAGGATGTTATTCATGACACATCTCGAAAAGTGTGTCATAGTGATTGGTTGAGAGTTCAACTTACAATAACTAGACCTATTAATTTCCATCCTACAGTTTTGCTGTGATGAATTATTTGAACTGGAGTACTTTGTATACTAAAAGGTAATTTTTTTTGAGAAGTTTTTGCTGTAGGGCACATGCACTATCCAGAAAGACAGAGAGACAAAGAGACAGAACATGAGAAATCATCCCCCAGGGAGGATAGCCACACCACAATCCCTTCTACTCCATTCTCATCTTTTGATCTTGGGCACACACACACATGCACCCAGCATGAATTTAAGCCACCGGGTCTGGGACTAGAACTGTGGTTGACTACATGGGAGTCCAGCAACATAGCCATTACCCTATCTGCTGGTCCCTAAAGGGTAATTTTTAGCCTGATGTCTCACAGGCATCTATTTTCAGAGAAATTCCCCAGTAGTTTTAAATTACATTACAGGGTTACCCTTTTAATGAAGCTTTTCTAATTCCTATGGAAAATGAATTTGAAATTTATATTGTCTGTAATGTCTGTTGACAGAGATTTTCAAGCCAACTAGCTTACCAACCTATTCTTTAACCTTCTTTGTGTTTGTTTCTACTATGCTTTTAATTTCACTGACACTACAGGATTTGAGAGATGTTATAGTTGTTTCCCCTGGAGTGTTCTGTAGACTGCTTTATAGAGGGAAGTGGGGTATTGTTAGTGTCTCTGGGGAACAATATTCTTTGGGAATGGTAAGGAAAAAGTGTTAACTACTTCCTATTTAGCTTTTTCTTCTAATAGAAAAAAAAAAAAAAAAAAACAGTGAAAGCTAAACTTTGGAAATGATCACAGAAAGGACAGACGTGAGCTAGGAGGCTGTTACTAAGGTGAAATTCTGACAGGACAGCAAGCCACTAGAAGCTGAGAGACTCGGGTCGAAGGAAGTGAATGTTTTTTCTTCTTTGTTAGCAGTATCTGGTCTGCCTCATCCTCTCTTTATTTCAAGCCTCAGGCACTTTGTGACTCTAGCTGTTAATTTCTCTCTGTTATTTTCTCTCTCCTGACATATCTCTTCTCATTCTGTCACTACTATGATACCAGTGTTTTGAGGCTGACTTGCGGCTTGAGTGAATATAACTTTTTATTCTGTGCACTTTCCATTCGCAATGATGTGTGGAATGATGGCTGGTCATTCCAATTTCTAACAAAGAGACAGGAGGACAGTAACCTTTTAAAAATTATTTTGGATATGACACTAGGTATGGCTTAAACTCCAGTACGCATAGGAATACAGACTTGTCATTGATTAGAGCAAAGATAAAGGCCATCGGTAACTTAAAACACCGTATAGGCATGAAGGCAAGTTCAGGGAGGAGAAAATCACATACTAGGATTGAAAGAGAAAGATAATAGAGGATTAAGATGTATAAGATTTGAGGGAGTGGATTATTGGAAGATAAAAGATATCAAGGGATATTGACATGATAGACACTCACTAAATATTAAAACTTTGTACACTTCTATTCATTAACACTAATTAACAGGGAACCAGCAGGTGGTGTGATGGTTAAGGCGCTAGACATTCCCACATTGTCAACCATGGTTTGAGTCCTGGACCTGGTGCTTACTTTCTCACGTTCCTCTCTCTCTCTCTCTCTCTGTGTGTGTGTGTGTGTGTGTTTGTTTGTTTGTGTGTGTGTGTGTGTGTTTCTCTCTGGTCAAATTAAAATAAATGGATGAATAAGATTGAATAAAATGATTCTTTTAAAAATCAATGAAAATTAAGTATGTTTTGATTATTTCTATTTTACTAAAATTATGCTGGGCCTACATTTTATTTATTAGAGGATTAACACTTTACATTCCTCCATGAAATGGAATTTCCGTTACAAAAATTATTTATTAAAAAATGTGATTATATAGATGTAAATAGCTATAGATCATTGCCCCAGTTATGTACTAAGGAACTTTCTAAGTTTCCATTTTTAGCTAATAAATCATATCCAGTGCTCTGATAAAATGCAAAAATCCCTAAATTTCAATATGTGACTTCATCAGGTCAAATGATAGCTAAGAGGGAGCCAGCAGGTGGCGTGTTGGTTGAGGGCACTGGACTCCCACATGGCCAACCGTGGTTCTAGTTCCAGATCTGGTGTCTTGCTTTCTCACCTTCTCTCTCTCTCTCTCTCTGTCCTTGTCTGGTCAAATTGAAATAGTAAATAAATAAAGTTAAATAAAATAATTATTTAAAAATAATAGCTAAGAGCATAATTTTTTAATTTTAGAATTCAAAACATATAAGTACTAGCTATAGGTTTTGAACAACATCCCATCTTCGTCTCATCTCTGAAAGGAATTGCTTCACATTAACCCCATGAGATCTTTGGCATCTCGGCTTCAAGATGTGATGAAATGTCAGTTCTTAAAGGTTTTTTAAAGAATTTTCAATAAAAATAATAGCCTAATTGTTACTTATTAAAAAATCTCCCTAAATATAGGAATTTTTAAAAGATGAATGCTATATATATAAGATATATGTATTACATATACATATATATATATATATTTATATCTATGCTATATATATGTCAGATTTATTTATTTATTTTTACTCAAATAGGCATGTTTTGATTTTTCTTATTAACCTCCTAACTCACACACATAAATACATTAGCAGTAGGGATATACTAAGCAAAAATAGTTAGTTTTAAAATTTGGTCTGTGGCATATTGAGAGAATAATTATATCAATTAAAAATGTTGAAAATGTGAATTTTTAATATTCTGTATCACATAAACATTATCACATTAGACATCAATGCATACTATGATTTTGGGCACACTACTAATATTTTTACATCTTTTTTTTGGAGGGGTTTTTGCTATAGGGTGCGTGCGCTCACCAGACAGACAGAGAGAGACAGAGAGACAGAAAGCGAGAAATCACCCTCCGGGGGGGGGATGGCCATACCGCAATCCCTTCTCCTCCCTTCTTCTCTTGGGATCTTGGGCACACACGCACACATGCCCGGCGTGAGTTTAAGCTGCCTGGTCCAGGACTCGAACTGCGGTCGACTACATGGGAGTCCAGTGACATAGCCATTACGCTAACTGCTGGTCCCACACTACTAATATTTTTGAAGGACCAAATTTCTCATGTAAGTTTCATCTCTTCTATGTTGGTCAATTTGAGATACCTCAATAAAAAAGTTAATCCCTTTGATGGCTAAACTTTCTTATTTTTGTTCATTTCTATTGTTTGTTTTCATATTTTATCGCAATCATTCTTACAAAGAAGAAACAACTAAAACATTTTTTAAACCCATACAAACACTCTTCATACGTAATCACAAATTTCATATTACTCTATGGACACTGACACTATGTGGAGTAGATATTCAAACATTGCAGATTAGATGTTCTATTTTAAATGTTGGTGAATATATCTGTATTTGATATTAACTATTATAATAATATGCATTATGCACACACTCTGGATTTCATTTAGTGAATTTGACCCTATCTTGTTTTTTATCTCATAGATATTTGTTGGTGATGATCTTTATGATTTAGAGTTCAGGTTTCTGGTTAGAGAAGTGGTATTGTGAGCAAACCAGAATGAGAATGGATGCCACTCAGATAAAGAAACAGAGCCGATGGGTTTGGGATCTCTTTATTTTTGACAAAAGATTAGCATGTGAGAGACTGCTACTTGAGATAGCTGCATGTTGTTTTCTTTGGACTGTTTTCACATGTAATTATACATAAAAATTGCATGCACTGATACTAGATAGTAAAGAGGTGGATTACACTAGGTGTTGTTTACTAGAACTTGGCAATTTTCTTTTCCTCATCTGTGAACTTTTGTATCTCAGGGGCTGCAAAACTGAAACCTGTATTGCCCAGATCCTGCAACTCAGATTGCAGACAGGATATGGTTTTTGTCGCTGAGATGTGTTAACAGGAGAATTGTGATGGTAACAGGGAGGCAAAGGGCGCTCAGTATTCCTGGGGCGGTGTGGCCCTGTCATACCTGCAGGACACAGGCGTGCTTGTGGGGCTAGAGTCCACGCTCCTCAGATTTCTAGACAGTTGGTGAGTGGACAGCAGGCTTGACAGCTGTGCCACTGACTGGGAATTGTCAGCGAGGTGGCAGAACCTTGAAGCAAAGTGTCCCATGAAAAGCCAGTGTGCCTCTCCTCTAACCGTTCCAGTAATGTTCATGTGCTAATTTTTTGTTTATTCATCCTTAACATAAATGAAAAATGCAGTGTTATTTCCTACACTGAATTGTGATTAATATGAACATTTTTAAATCTATATACATGTAGCAGTAGGTTTCAGAATTTATTTTTTGTTACAGAAAGACATTGGCATTACAGAACTAGATAAGTAATATTTATTTTAGAGGAAACCAGAAATTTAATGGATTTGGAAAATGAATGAATATATATATATATATATATATATATATATATGCACACACATATATATTTGAATGTATGTGGATATATGTGTGTACATTTTTTTCAATTACAAATATCAGATTTTAGCATTTGGAAGCTCACTGTATCCTAAATATCACTGTACAGTCACACAATTTCAGAAGTTTAAAGTGCAAACATAAGATATCCATGTTCTAAGAATATTTTTTAAAGAATCATTTAATTTTTAATGCATTTATTCATTTTAATTTGACCAGAGGCAGAGAGAGAGAGAGAGAGAGAGAGAGAGAGAGAAAGCCACCAGGTCTGGTAGTCAAACTGCGGTCAGCCATGTGGGAGTGTGCGGCATCTTAACCACCACACCACTTGCTGGTCCCCAATGTTCTATGAATAATTTGAAAATATTTTTCCTTATTTGTGCCAATTTTGTATTAGGCAAATTGGAACAAAAATTATGAGTTGCACATCCATAAATGCAACATATTATTAAATATTATAAGGTATTTAAAATTGTACCTCCATGACAATATTCTAGATTACATATGAAGATCACTAAGCCTGTTTAATTTTCCGAGATTTCCTGAGTCTTGATTCACAATTCTAATGTCAGACCTGAACGTGAGCCACGGCAGCTAACCACTCAAGCTGTTGAGGGAATGTGAAGTTGCCTCCAGCAATGGCATCCCTCCCCTGGGCTGATCGGCCGTCCTGCCTGTCATTTCCATGGGTGCCATTTCTTTCTTCATAGCTTGCACCTCTGAAAATGTCATCTATTTTGTTTCCAAGAAAAGGGATTATTTTTATCCTTTTCCTATTTCAGCATGTGAGTGTAATTTTAAAAGACAGATCTTAGAGTTATAAAATACGTTAATGGAACCT